>JANCMC010046990.1:1877096-2069564 GCA_024363005.1 Charaxes varanes | reverse complement strand
AAGTAAAAAAAAAATGGTTTTTCTACGTATAAACGATCATTTACTTCATTCAAAGCATCTGTCCTATCCTGACCTGTATATACATACTGCTTTTAGTTGGACCATTAGTACCCAACGGTGGGACAATAAATAACCGGCTTAATGCGTTCCTAAGGCGATTCCATGGTAATTTAAGCTATGTTGAACCAAGTTGAGTAGTTGATATAGTCAAATAAAAAGCTCAGTCTCGAACAAAAAAATTTAAATTAGTTTATTTTATTTAAATACTTTATCGAATATAAGCGGTACTTATAAGGGTGATTTTCTAAGATTTTTTTTTAAATGAATATGGAGAGCAAGTGATCTCTCGTTTTGGACCAGTAAATTGGCTGCACAGATCTTGTGATTTGACGCGTTAGATTATTCTTTGTGGGTATACTTCATATCTCAGTGGGTATAGTTTATATCGATAAGCCAGCGTCGATTCAAACACTAGAAGGCAACATCTTGCGTGTTATCAGTGAGTTATCAAGCAGTGTGCTCGAAAAAGATACACTTACAATTGGACAGGTATGGTTCAACTAAAACGTAGTCGTGGCCAACATTTACATGAAATAATCTTTAAAAGTAAATGCCAAGAACTGATTTATAATCCCCAATAGTTTTCTTAAGCCGTTTTAAAATTTTTCTGTTTTTTTCTTGGATAAAAACCAAACTCTTAAAAAATCACCTTTATTATTAAGTTCTTGCGTCAACGGAGCGCGCAGTTTTAGATATCGTAACTATATCACGGGTAGGTTAAACGGGCATAGGGTATCTCGTAATTTTTGTACACATATTTTTTATAGAATGAAAAGTGAATACAGTTTTTTCTAGAAAAACGGTAGGTATTTACTTTCTATTCTATAAAAAATACAAAACAATAAAATAAGTTATATATTATATTATAATAGTAGTTTATTTTGGAACCATCATTGCTTAGAATACAAATATTAGCAACAGTTCTAGAGCAAACCATCAGTTTCTGAAAACTCATTCATCATTCAACTTCACGCTTGCCTCCCACGGGAGCTTTGTGTTTATCACTATTTAGATGGAAGACAATTTATTATATTCAACGTAAATAGGTATAAATCTTCGTATATTGCCATACAATATTTCATTAGTATAATAACAGGATGATTCATTTAGCAATAATTGAAAAAAAATCATTTTTAAAAACAGTAACTGATGCGAAAGGTTTTAAAAGGTTATAAAAAAAGTAATTCCATAAAAGATATAAAAATAAAAACGATCAACTGCGATACCGACCCAGACAATTTCTTCTATGCTAGACAGCTTGATGACTGCAGAAATTAATCTTTCATGATACGTGTACTTGACATCGTTTAATTACAGCTCACATGCGTTTCAAAAACAATATGATTAAATTTTTAACAATGTTAATACGTTTTAAATCCAATAAACCGAACACGGGCCGATGCCTCCGCAATTTGCTTTTGTTTTCATCTTTATTAGTTGTCAACGTGAGCCGCCTGACTCCTGCTGATAAGCGCGAAGTAAATTGCTTTGAGAGTCGGCTCTATATTGAATCTGGGAATTACGGATGTAAGTCTCATGTGAACAGTAAGCTTCTTCCTCCATTAATAGTTTTAAAGTTACACAAAATAGAAAATAATGACAGCGACACTTGTTACCAAAAATGAACAATTTTTAAACTGCACTAATACTCGCCTGGAGGTGGCACGATGATTTGGAAAACCTTGTGGGGAAGTTGTGGATGAGATTGGCCCAGATAAGAGGAAGATGGTTCAAGAAGGGGGACGCCTTCGCTAGCAGTGGGACACAATAAGCTAATTTAAAAAAAATACTCATCATAACTGAAAGTCAACAATTGTTTATTTATACAGATTTTTATAAGTAGTTATGAAGTATGATATCTATAAATTACAATTTTTTAAGAATCATTACGTAATATTTTTCTAATTAAATTTACAATTTAAAAGTTAACTCGATGGGGTTATATCGTTTTATAGCAATAAACACAAAAAATATTACGCGTAGTACTAAAGCGTTGTGTTTGTCATGTTTGAATAACTTATAAAACTATCTCTAATATTTTTATCTATGACTAATTTACAAACATTTTACTTTGTTATATTTTGACCTATTACAATTTCTATCCTCTCTCCTATCTCTCGCTCTGCAGGGCAATTTACAAGGATGTGCAGCACTGTTTCAACAAATCTTTGTGTAGGAGAGTCGGAGTTGTTGATGGCCGATCTCATGTGAGAAAGAGGTACTGGCACCCGGACGCGCTGGCCCAATTCGGCTACAAGCATGGCGCTACCTCTAATTAGTTCGTTTGTCTAAGGAGGTGATAATATACTGAAATCAATTGACGTGACAGTCAAGTTAATGTTACTAGTGGAAAAAGTGTTTCATTCTGCATAGGCCGTGTTATAGGAGCATTTTTAAGTATTTGCGATAAAAGAAAATAGGCTAAACGACCCAGCCTTGAGGGGTCACTACAAGAATTTCAATCTACCCTCTTTACCTTTTTTCAGTCCTTCAAATATCATACTTCTATATTGGCTGTCAGATGCTGATTATAACTCTATGCTCTCTTCTTAGCATAGAGTTTTCTCAGCTTCGAGAGGACATTAAGCATGTTGTACCGACCCAAAACAGGAGAAAAAATGATTCACCATCCCTCGACGGTAACCGGTTTCATACAATTGAATCATTTATTAAGAATCATCAGAAATTAATTGAGTAAGTGTTAAATGTATTTTACGTATGACAAACTACTTTGCTTGAAACCGCGAATGAATAAGAGGAAAAGTAAATTACAGTACTGTCACTTTACAAATAAACATTTTAGAGTCTGCAAGGAAGATGGTGATCGTGCTTCTTCGTGTCACATTATTGTATTCAGATATTTACAGTAGAATTTACAGTAGGTTCATAATTGATTATAAAAGATCACGTCCAGAATATTATTTTAAGCATGTTTCTATTAACCACTTTTTTACTTTAATCCTAAAACTAGATTCTTTTGTTTCATATGTTTGATATTTTGTTATTGTTGTTTTGTATGCTTCCATATGCTATAAGAATGCTATAAGATATTGCTTCTTGCCGAATTTCATGGTTCCAGGGCAACAGAAAGTACCATATAAGTTTTGATTCCATTTTCATCAATTTTGAGAAATGCGACATATTCAGCCATATCTTTTGATTGCGTAGAGGCACATCGGAAAGTAAGTATAGTGCTGTGCTTTGATAGCGGATTCGGTGGTGTAGCTTTCGGGTTGCAGTATTAAACCGATTTTCCCTTGTATTCATTCGCGGATTAAAGCAAAGTAGTTTAGTATTTCATGAAATTATTTTAAACTTTTTAGTTCTTTTTAGTAACCAGTATTTTAGCTTGTTTTAAAAAAATCTCTTTGTTATTTATTTTTTATTTCTAAATGCCGCCCGATATCTCTTCTATCTCGCGATGATGCTTCGTTGTTGAAGTAAAACTTATGTTGAGGCACAGTCGAAAGTCAGTGTAGTGCTGTGCTTTGGTAGTGAGTTCGGTGGTGTGGCTTTCGGATTGCAGTATTACACCAAATTTCCCTCGTATTCATTACGCGGATTTAAGCAAAGTGGTTTGGATTTTCGTGCATTGATATTTAAATTCTATCTGCATAATGGAAATTGATCTTGCAGTCTAGGGTTTTTATTTTCTTTTCATAGGAAAACGTGTAATAAAATATAACTTTCAGATTGGCTGAATTATTCAATTACATTTTCAATCAAATGGTTTTCATAGATTTGACTTTCTTCTCTGCGATAATATGTTTCTTTGCTATTGGATTCACTGTAAGTATTTCAGTAAAGACATATTCATTAGATATCCAGGAGTCTTATTGAAGTATTTAATTAGGGGATGTATTGAAGTCGTTGCGAGACCCCAGTTATGTACGAAACATCGAAATTATGTTATACACCTGCTGTGGGTCCTCCTCAATAAAACGACGAAATTCGGAAATGAGTTTATTTTTATAACTCGTAGACTTGCTATTCAAATTCAAACAACAAACAAAATATATATATATATATATATATATATATATATATATATATATATACGAAACGTCACCGCGAGCTGACATTAAAGTAACGCCATCTTTTATCAGTCCTACAAATACTATTGTATGCTATATATAGAAGGCATTTTGCAGCTATTCGAAATTAAGGTTGAAATTTACATGTATGCATAAATATACATGAATTTATTAATTAAAACGAAAAAAAATTTACCGCGAATCGACCAAGCCAATCGCTGCGCGATCACCCGTCCGCTTTTAACCTATCCGCAACACAGTTACGTTCCGCGCAGAATGTCGGAATAACGGAATATCAGCCATTAGAATGCAAACAACAACATGAAGAATAACTGGAGATGCCTTTTACCAATATACCTTTTACCTTTTACTAATATTTCTCGGATACACGTCACCGAGGGTTGGAATAGAGTTGTGTCTGATATCAAGACACTCCTATCTCACATCTCGATATGGGGTCGACTAAATTTAGTCGAATACAACACTACTAATACACAAGTTTGCTCTTTCACCGTAAAATTAGATAAAAAAAAATACCTGATGATATATCAACCTATAGCCTACCTCGATAAATGGGCTATATAACACTGAAAGAAATTTTTCAAATCGTACCAGTAGCTCCTGAGATTAGCGTGTTCAAGCAAACAAACACACAAACTCTTCAGTTTTATATAATAGTATAGAAGTTAAGGTTTTGTGCAACATATTTTTTTAGTTTTTTAATTAACTGTGCAACTTTATTACACAGTTAATTAAAAAAAAGGTAAAGATTTAAAGAAGAAAAGGGTCAAACGGACAAGTTCACATGAGTGGACTCCACCTCATGAATTCCAGTTCATCCTTCTACTAACGCTATAACTAATATCAAACAAAGATATCAAATATTTCATTGGAGCGATGCTTCCTAAAATATTCAAGTAATTGTGACATGTAAAAATACGACCTTCGGGAATTCTGTCATGTCGCGTTTGTTTTACTCGATTCGTGATGAAATTTGACTCATGGGAGCTTTTAGTGCTCGAATAGGCCTAGATTTGTGAATAAATGAGCCTCATTTTATGCGAATGAGCCTTTGGTGGCTTTTTTTGGTGTATCTCTTGAATGTTAAAGATGTATTAATTGTAAAGTTAATGTAGGATAATGAGGGTAGTTTAAGGTTAGTAGTGTTAGTATTTATAACGCCGGAGCCAGATATAGCTTCATTTGAATGATCATTTCAATGATCATGTAGTGTTGCTGGGGACTTTGTGATGATTTGGAGTACTTTGTAGTTTTTAAGGACAAAATTGTACAAACATTGAGCTATGTTTGGCTCCGGCATAACGATAAATACGGTCGCACAATGTGCGCGCTGTCATTATTGTTCCAGCCGTCGAACGGTTCAGACCTTTTATGACGTCATAGCTATACAAGTAACTATATTTTGAAAGAGATACGATGTTCTTTCTGGTCCAGCCGTTTAGTGATGTACAGAAGAATTAATTTTCACTAGCTGTTCCTCGCGAATTCACCCACGTCTTGTAACTAACCCGACCTTATGGTGAGTATGATATTCGTATTAATAAAATTCTTTAAATGGAATAAAATAATCTCCTTAACAAAAAAAGGGAATATTAGACATACCTAAAAAGTATTCCTAATATTCTTTTAAAGAAAATTAAAAAAAAAATAAAATAAATGAGTAACTAATGCACTCGTGTCAACTTAGTGCCACCAACACTCGTGCATTAAGGACTCACTTTGGGCTCGATGCAATAATTTAATATTTAATTACAGGGAGATTCCGGTGGTCCCCTTCAGTATCAACTCGCCAGCACCCCTTTGGAAGGCAATATACATAGAATACTAGCAATTACATCTTTCAGTTTGACCAAGTGTGGTAGTTATAATTCACCTGGAGTTTATACCAAAACTTCCTCGTTCATCGAATGGATAGAAGATATAGTGTGGCCAGAGGACGCCGCAAACTGGAGAAATAAAAAAAAATATTTGAAACAGGCCTAATAATTATGCCACACATGTTTAAGTTAGTATTTTTGAAATAAAACTTCTTTACGCACGCTTGACATGGGAAGTAAGGTAGTAAATGCCTGACGAGAGTGTTACAAAAAATGTGATCACGCCATTGCTTACCTCTTTACTTCCATTTCTCTCGACTTCCCTGGTCTTCTGTTGATTTCTCTCGACTTCTCTCAACTTCTCTAGACTTTTCTCGACTTCTCTGGACTGCTCTTGACTTGTTTCGACTCTTAACTTCGACTTACTGACGTCACCCTTACCGTCACCTCTAAAGATTCATTTTCACTTCTGTTGGGACTCCTGGAGTACCAGTATTTACTTTATTTTATAGTTACCACACTCTTTCAATGTTCTATTTTTCATTGAACATTGAACGGGCTAGGCAAGTAATGAAACATAATAATCGTATCCCAGTCAGTTCGTTGCCTAGCTGTTTAATGAAATGGCTGAATATCATTCAGGAAGCTAGTTGAAACGCACTGTTTATTAAAGAGTTTAGACTGTTAATTGAATGGATGTTTAAGCTATCTGTCTGTGACATATATACTAACATACAGATCGAGCTAAAGAAGTTTTACTTCAATCGTGTGATCTAAAGGTAGGCGTCCATAAGTTCCCATCGTACAGATCGGAAGTATCGTACCAAAGGGATTGTAGTATCATTTCTATTGAAAGCCATACAAGTGTGTCCACTTATCAATCAATCCGATCGCTGCTGATACTGAGGACACGTTGCAAAATAAAATCTGTTTGATACGATGCGTACGATGCGGATATGTGGACGCCTGCCTTAAATCACACACACTTCTTTCCTTTATTTATATACAAAAACTATGTTCCTATTGAACTTTTAATATGGTTCAACATGCATTTGTAATTTTTCAGTAGAATGTTTCAATAAAAATTTCAGTGAAGTACTATTTACAAATTACAACTTATACAATAGTAATTTTTTAATTTGCTTGCTACCGTTATAGTGAAATATAACAAAATAGACTTTATATATAAACATTAACCGTAGTTCGTTCGTCTCGCAAAAATTTAGAAACGGCCTTAGAAGTTTGTTTGCTTCTTTATTCTCAATATTTCCAGGAAAGTTGAAAGAAAAAGAAATGAAGGACAATAATTGATAGAATCAGGTGTTACTTTGCGGAAATTCATGACATTTATGAAATACGAAACGACTTTGTTTAAATCCGCGTATGAATACGAGGGAAAATCGGTGTAATGAGCTTGTAAAAGTCTACTTGAATAAAATATAATTTGAACTTGAATTTGAATTGAATGCTGCAGACCGAAAGTCAGAAGTCGTCTCTTGTAGAACAGCATAAGAGAGACGAAAGAGCACTGTCGGATATGGAAGAGAGATTGAACCTGATACGGCGGAGAGAACAGGAGTTAAAGGATGAATTTAATGAGGTACTAAAATTAGACCATGATTAATTTTTTATAAAAAAATTATATTTTCTATGTTTGAAATAATCAAGATGAGTAACAGTTCTATAGAATAGTAGTAGTTACAAGGGAACAAACAAACAAACTTTTCAGCTCTATATATTAGTATAGATGTAAATAAAAAAAGGGAACATTTGGTGACTGCTTTCATTTATTCATTTTCTTTGATTATACAATATTTTTTTTTAACAAGAATATATGTAACACTAGCTCTTTTTCGCGACTTCCTCCGCGTAAAATTGCGAGAGCTCTTAGACCTGCTTAAGAAAGTAAAAAAAAAAATTATAATACTCCTTGCGAATTTCATTACTGTATGTGCCGCAGTTTTCGGAATTTAGTATTAGGTGACTTTTTATATAAAGCAACACTAGTAGGTTAATAACAGATTTGGTTAGACAGTGAAGGGAACACTGGCAGTGAAGGTGAGTGCTATTAGTTATAGCGTTTCAATCAATCGTTACGAAAGAACTGAGGGCCTAGAATGAACGTGCTGCGAAAAACTGTGCAGTTTAAACTGTACAGTTTTTTCGCAGGTTACGCTTCGCTCTTGTCTTTTTTAGCGTCGTCAATACGAAAATGTAGCGTATATATATAGCGTTGAAAATAGAACATTGCTTGATAGAAAAGCGTCGCGTTATAAAAGCGCTGTCGAGTGAACACAAACTTGGGAGTTATGTATATGTTCTATTTGAACGCTTTTTAAACGCGCGGTAAAAAAAATGTAACTGTACAGTTTGAGTCGCAACGATTTATCGAAACGTCGTGTAGCGCCACTTTAAAGAATAATCTTAAACCGAAACCTGGGTCGCAAGTTCCAGGCACTGCTATGGTTCCGTCCTCTGCAATGTGATGATGGACCTAGCACCTGCATGGTGAATTCATAGCTCGCTAAGAAATTTGTCTCGCATGTTTATATCATTAAACTGTATTTTGTGATTTCTAGGCAGCTAAAGAACATAAGGAGTGTAAAGCCAAATGGGAAAAAGATAGAGGAGAACTGCAGAAACAGATAGCAGAGTTGAAAGATAAGTTACTGGAGTCTACTGTTAGCAACAAGGATCAGTTATCAGAAATGCAGAAGGACATGGATGAACTACTACAGGTAAAATAAACCTGTGATTGCTATTTTTAGGGTCCCATGGTCCTACAAGAAGCCTTTACACCTGCGCTCTTCCCATCCGTCCGTCCACCCACAAGGTAGTCCGCCCCTAGGAGTTCCAAAACGTTAGAGGTAGAGAATACCTTTATTGCTTACCAGATTTCTGAAATCTAGATAATTGTAAGAAAATGTATGTCGTAGGCATGGATAGATTAAAAAAATCTGAATATGTATAAATAAGTATATGAAAATATAAAGCATAAAGAAGTAGTCAACCTGAGATTCGAACAAATGCCTCTTAGTAGAGATCCCATTTTAAATGATGACAAATATAGACACATGATTGGCATTAAAGCCCTTTGGCACTTGGAACGACAGGCAAAAGGTCTATTTTCAATTCTAATTTTAGAAGGTTAATTTCATATGTTAAGTTTTCTCATTCCGTTTCTGCAATAAATTTATTGTCTTCTTATGGCCGTTTATGTCACATTTCCTATACATTTGCAAGGGGAATCAAAACCTACAGGGTACTTCGCGTTGAACAAAAATAATGAAATTTATGGTTGGTTTGGTAGTATGAATTTTGCGCAAAATGGCTTTTAAGTTTCCGTTTTATCATCATTTACTTATATAAAAATTGTTGTATTACGAGAATCAGATTTTCGAACAAAAAATTATGGAAATAGGAATAGCCGTTTTCCGAAAAAAAAAAACAACCTTCTATACCGACGTACGGCTTGGCTCGATTCAGTTTCTCGATTCAGTTCTGAGTCCACTCAATGTCACGCGAGTAGAATTTCGAATACGTTTAAAAATGTAAATATTAAATTAGTCAACCAAAATTTTCGAACTAAATTATAAATGGAGAAGAGTTTATCACCATTGTTGACCATTCACAAGACTTTTTTCGATATTATAATGATTTTTTCGGTATTATAATGGTTTTATAATGATTTTTTAACTTTAAGTATATTCTAGTGCCAACCCTAGTATAGATCACAGACAATATAAAGATGCACTCACACAATCACAAACCTTCTTTGTGTGTAGATTAAAAGCTCCTACGCAGTTGCAACATATCCTTAACGCCAATCTTTTGTTCCGGCGAATTGTTACTCATCGTTTTGGTTGATAGAGAGTTCAAAGTTAAAGTATATATTTTCTGTTCGAGATTATAAAAGATAGACGTTTAGAACACGTCTCAGTGACTGTTCATCAACATCATCGACAAACTCAAACCTTACAAATATTCGATTAGCCAAAGCATTCCTAACGAATAAAAAATCAGCGTATGACACTTCAATAACGTTATGGGTAATTTAATTGAGTAATAATATTTTCGAAGTAAAAACTTCTTTAGGCACGTTGGGTATTTTTTCAGGTGGGAAAAAACATTGAATTCAAAGTATACTGTTTATATATGTATAGTCGACCAAGAAAGTGCTTTACCATTTTGGATGACAGCTACTACTTAAGAAAAATTGCTAAGAGTTATTGTTAGCAATTAACGTAATGCAGCAAACAAGCGATCTTAGCGTGGCAAACCAATTTCTTGGCCGACTGTACATTTTGGGTGAACAAAAATTATGGAACTCGCGTCATCTTCACCAAACGCTTCCGACACCTCTATAGATTTGTTTTCACTTCTGTTGGGACTCCCCAAGTGCCAGTGTTCGTTTTTTTATTATTAACTGCGGGGATGTTATTGCTTTCTACCTGGTAACGCCTCATTTCAATAACTACTATATAAAGTGCAACTCTGCGCGATACAGGAAGAGTCGTCGCTACACTCCGCTGCGCATAACCGCGGTACTAATGCAATTTTACTTGCTATTATTACTAGACTTATCCTATGATATCATGATCATGACTAAAAATAATCGTAAAGTAGGGGAAAATATATAGAGAAGCATAGAACAGTACCAATTTCCTCTTTATCCACAATACGAGCACATACGAGTAATGAGCCGAAATCTCCTTTTGACAGGTGGCGGTGCTACAGTTCCATTTTTTAGGGTTCCGGAGTCCTACAAGTGACTTCAGAGGTTTGTGCCTTTCGTGGCCGTAGCCGCTTCCAATTGGGTGAACATTCCACTGATGAGGCAGAACGAGATATTGCTCGGCCTAGATGTGACAGATGAGAATGGCAAAATCATTGGGAAGTCTCAACTCGCCCCCGTCAAGGGGATATATTCAGAGTAATATTTTTCATCAAAATCGGACCTCTATTTCAAGAGATATTTAAGTAATTGTTGTTTAATTTGTGTAGGTGCCGAGCCGGGTAACCTATCACGAAATTTCAAAAACGGCTTAACGTACAAAGATGAATTTGGCAGGGAAGTAGTTTTTAGTTAGTCATCGTCTTCTAAAAACCGATTTCTAAGTCCCAGCGCTCTCGCATGTTTATATGAAGTCCTAGGCTTTTTGTACCTGGAATTTAGAAGAGATAGAATAATAAATAGTAAAAACCTGACAGGTATTAACATATTTTACTAAACGGTCGGTTTAAGGGAACATAATCATCCCGTTCATGTGTTCAATAAACATTGATTAGTATAATGCCGGAGCCAGATATAGGCTACATTTAAATGATCATTTCAATGATCATGTGGTGTGGATGGGGACTTTGTGTAACTGTACAAAATTTTGTAGTAGTGTGGACTTCAAGGACAAAAATGTACAAACACTGAGCTATGTCTGGCTCCGATAAATACAACAAACAGATACGTAACTAAATTAAAATCAAACGAATGTATAAATATATAAATAGGTATATATACATTTTTACAACAACATTTTCGTAGCTTAGTAGTGTCCTCAAGTTCTTATTCGAATATATTTCCCCTGGGTACTGCTGTAACGCATTTCCGTAGTAAAAGATCTTACTATACATTACATTACACATCCTTATGCTTTAATATTAGTACTAATGTAATTTACATAATTCAGTACATTATAACGAATAATACAGTATAACTTAAACCTGGTATTGACATATCACCACATCAAATGCCAAATTCCAGACAATAACACGAGCTACCTTATTTATGGCACAAAAATTAGGGTGACGCGTAAAAAATTGAATCTCTTAAAATTGTAATCACTTTAACCTACTTTTTACGCAGACGAATTCGCAGGCAACAGCTAGTTATAAATTAAATGTTGTTTGTTTTATTTTTTATATTCTGGGTATATATTCCTTATTTCATTCGTACGTGCGTTCTAACTGATGATGGATTAAATAGCCTCAAATAATAAATATTCATCTTATATGATACCAATATAAAATCTTTCATTCAACTGAAAGCTCTTTGGCTCGTGTAAAGCGGACACTTCTGATTAACAGTCTGTGCCAATGTACACAACTATACTTTCAAATTATAAAGAAAATGGCCACTTCCGGATTTTCACAAGCATCTTTATAAGTGCACGCTGATTCTTAAATTAGTAAAGTAAGTTAAATTCGTTTAATAAATATAAAAAAAAATTTAAACAGTACTTATTATATTAAATAAAAGTTTTTTAGCGCTTTAAACTAAATGAAACCTTATTTGATTTTATTGATTCATTTCCCGGGTGAAGTTTCAGAGCGCATGCTTGAAAACCGCTAGGAAAAATCGTCACTGCGGCTTCGTAGGCGAGTCTTCACAAGTTTTCCAGTTAAACAGTTTTCACGGCGCAAATAAAGTTCTGGTGAGTCAATTCCTCCTCTTAATAATTATTATATTGCTTGTATTTCATATATCATTTGCCATTTACAAAATTTCTTGTCATAACATACCGGTTCTTAAAAATTACGCAATTTAGTACTTTATTTCTATAATTGCACTAAAATATTTTTAATATATACTAAGGCTTTTTATTTGATGTTATTTTCAACAAAAATAACAATAAAATATATTTTAAATATGTCCATGGGCGCCGGTAGGCACTTCGGTGCCTGCTGCCTGCTCGTCTGCCCCCTTGTAACATAAAAAAAAACCAGAACACTTATAACTTGGACCATACATGGTTGTAAGTAGAGGCCTATCGCGAGTTAGATTGGAGAAATAATCGTTTAATTGTGTGTGCTCCGAGGTGAAGATGAAATCTTTAGCTAACTATGTCATATTCATATCACCTTTACGATAAATTTGTTGACAACAAAAATAGATTCTCTGCGTTGCGTTGACAACAAAAATTGATTCTTTGCGTTGCGTTGACAACAAAAATTGATTCTTTGCGTTGCTTTGACAACAAAAATTATTGCTCTGGGCTCTTTGCTCTTGCTATTTGTTTCTGGAATAGGAAGAGGAAAGATGATCAAATATAAATGCCTATGGTATTCAATAAGAAACAATCATCTATACTAAGACTAGCTGTTTCCCGCGACTTCGTCTGCCTAAAGTTTAGACGGTTAGCGCTATAGTTTATACATCAGAATAACACATAGGCAATAAATTATGAAGATATTGTATGAATTTTCCAAAATATAACGATAAATGTCAAGTAAGTAGGAGAAACTTCTTCCATTTGCTAACTATTCTTGCGTACGCTGCAAAAACCGTTAGAGTTTTTTTAGAACGCTGTAAAATGGAGTTACATACATACATGTGTATGTAGTGTATGAAAGAAATGTTTGTCTGAAATAGTTCTACAAAAAAGACCGTGACAGTATATATCTATCTTTCATGTTTAAGCCATTAACGCCAAAATACTGAACCATCACGGTACGGGAACGGGGACAATGTTATAGAATTTAATCAGATTTGCTTACATCTCAATGCACGTGCGTAATATCCGAACGACTGCACCAAATTGGATAATTTCTTTTTTGTTGGGTTCATTGTTGTTAGGACAAGGTATGGCAAAGCGAATGCGAAAAGGAAATGGAACGGGGACGGTGACGGGAACGGGAATGGAAAAAAATATTATAGGATAATAGAATGTAGTAAATATTAAGTATCCCAAAGTTCGGACAGGACAGCGTCTGCCGGTTCCGCTACTATAATATAGAGTTTTAAGGATAGCATTGTCTGCCGAGAACTACGTAGGCAGAAGAAGAGATGGCGAGATGACTTGGAGGCGTCAGCGGTAAAGACGTGGATTCCAGTAGAAAATAATGGTTTAAGATCATAAGATAAATGGGTCCGCTAGTTTCTAATATTCTTAAAAATATTTTTTAAGTACATCTTATTTCTCTCATAAGAACATGGAAGTAAATAAAATAAAGAAAGTTATTTTAATCAAGTTTGCCTTGCCGTTTCCGCGTGGGTGCCGCATTTTCCTTAAGAAATTAGTTTTAGCAAAGGCTCTGTTGATATTGACTTTGCTCAGAGTGGGTCGAGAGCATAAAGACATTTCAAGCACAGTTTCTTGATTCAGCGTTCCGAGGATATTATTATATTTCCTTTATACATAACTAGCTGTTCCCCGCGGCTTCACTCGCGTAAAATAACGAAAGCACTTAGACCTGCTTAACCTATCTATTTCGAAAAAATCATTCTCAACGGATATCTACCAAATATAAACAAACTTCTTGCAAAAATTCATCAATCGTCTTGCGGTTTTTGAGATTTCTTATGATATTAATATTATAAGAAAAAAAATAAGAGAAAATATTAAAAATTTATTAATTTATATTATACATTTAGTAAACCCCCGATACAACAATATAAAAGAATATAATTTATCTCCCATTACTGTTACGTCAAGTGATGGTATTGTTGTCGCGTTTCGTTCGGATTGTGAGAATTCTCGATGTCCTTAAGCCTCTATTTAAAAAAGGTAATTCAATTAGTTTACATTAATCCGCAAACAAAAACAAGGTTTGTAAAAGAATTAGTTTGGTGAATAGTGCTTCGCAGGCGGTGTTAGTATATATTAGTTCAAAATTACTAAGCTTTGCACGAATTTTCTCATTTTTGGATTGGTTATAAAAAAATATAAACTGACAACTATGCTGCCAGTTTTTTGGGAACATACACCGAAGCGGATCAGCTTTTTAAAATTTTTCCTTTTTTATATATTTTTGTTTTGTAACACGTTAATTTATTTTTGTCATGTATTATGTTTTTAATTTAATTTAGAATTAGTTTATTTACTATGAATATAGTTTGTCTTCTTACTATTTAAATTAAAGTTCATTGTAAACATTATATGTAGCAATATTTAGAATATTGGAGACTTTACAATGACTACTTACAAATGTGTGATGTGACAAAAAAAGGCCTGTTTATAACCATTCGAAATTCTGTTACACAATCATTTAAAGCTTTCCTCGATATAAAAAAGAAATTAATATCGTACTGGAGAAGGCATTGGAAACGTGTGCGCTGTTTTTGAAATAAATAATAATGTTATTTAAGACAACGACTTGCGTGGAGCGGAATGCTCTAAAATATTTTGCATGCAATTTGCGTTCCGTGAATATTATTTTCGATGTCTCGTGAAGCGATGTGTACAGAGTTTTAATGTTATATATCTAATGGATTTTATGTGAATTTAACATACAACCAAATTTCTTTAAGTCTTTTTCATTAAACTGACCTGCCCGTACTTTTATGAAAGTCAGTCAGAAGGTTTACCGTCACGGCTTAACGAAGAAGGTTTAACGTCATCTATTTGAAGTATTCAGATGTGTCGATCATTTTGTTATTTTTAAATATTATTTTGGCTTTTTAGGGTTCCGTAGTACTACAAAGAACCCTTATAATTTCGGTCTATCCGTCCATCCGTTTGTCTGCCCGTATGGTATTAGGAAAATTATTTTGAACGAAATTGGACAAGAGCTTTTAATTTTATTTAATAAATACGTTTATAGCGTATCTGATACGCTTTTATATATAAAAGCGTATATTTATATATATATATATATATATGATAAACTTGTGAAAGCCTTTAGACCTCCTAAATCTGGCCGTTTCGAAAAATCCGTACTTAGCGGATGTCTACTAACTATAAACTATCTACTTGCCAAATTTCATCTCTTTTCGTCCCGTGGTTTTTGAGATTTCGCTTTCATGTATATATTTTTTTACAAAAGAAAATAATCGAGTTTAAAGCTTGTATAAATTGTAATAAAAGTATAAAGCTTGTTGCCCATAAATCAATTACAGCGAAGACCTTCCAATAAAGTGTACTTTTCTTTAAACAGCAAAATGTCTCGGAACTAAATTGTTAACGGTTGAATCGGTGTTTGGTGTCGCGTGAGAATGTCTCAATTACGTTTCATCTTAACTTCACTTCACTTCACTTCGTGGCGTAAAGCATTGCGCAGGGACATTTTCGTGTTTTTGACTCGATAGGTCGATGTTTTAATGGATCGCAGAGGGGAGAATTGAAATATGAAACTCGATTCAATTCCAATAAAGTATAGGTCCTGCCTGTGTATAGAGAAAACTCACAAATAAAAAAAAAGCGGCAATGCCAGATTTCCCGTCAGGTGAATGTCAATTGGCGTCTATCGTTACTTGCCCCTCTGTGTATATTAAATATTCAAAATTACAACAGTAGCCAGCTAATAAGTAATCCTTAATTTAAATATCAGCTCTTCACCTTAATTAATATTAGAATCCCCTTAAACCCTTAATAGGTACTGGGGGATAAAAATCTGATTATGAATATTAAATCATTATGAAAATATATAAATTTTTAGATGAAGCTCAAAAATAATTGCCCTTTATAATACTTTTAAGACTTTACCTTCAGCACTGGTATAGTGCTTTGTCTTATTGCTAAATCTTATTTTTCTTTATTACTCTTATCATTACTCGTAAAATGTCTGTTCATACTAGCGAATACTTAATTCATTTATTACGAAACTTTGACGTATTAATTCATTCACTCATTTCAGAGCTCTAAACCTATATTTTAAGTTGGATCCAGTAACACATTGTGGCCAAACATAAACGTCTCGACATAAGATTTTTTACATCCATAACGGTAACCCTCATTTTATTTCTTGACAGCAACTCAACAAATAAAATATCTTACCGCCTGCAATAAAATATATCTTTTAACTAAAACTATCTATTAACAAATTTGTCACATTTGTTCGTGTCGCGAAAGCTCAAATAAAAGTTGTAAAGGAAGCAATCCCCAACACAAATACTACAAAAAGTACTTTATTTCTGAAACTATAGAGTGTAATTTACAACAAACGAATAATCTCGAAACATTGTCTACGCGGTAAAAATGTCCAATTCATTTCATAAAAGTTTGTTAGGCACTTCTGACATATTTCAAAGGGCTTTGCTCGACTCAAAATTTTGCTGTAAATGTATGACATCGTTTAACAAATTATATTATTAAATATGGGTCGCCAAGTCATTAAGTCAAAACTTTTTCATTAATTGACGCTTATTTTTGCTTATTATTATTGTTTTATAGGAATATTTCCTTAGTAGTAGGTATTCCTGTAGAGCGAAAGCTTCCGTTTGACGTACAACATCTAAAGCGACAGGACGCTTGTCCGAACGGCGACGCATCATCATGGCATGCTTCGCCATGCTAGATGTGCAACATGGTGACGCTTCGTCATGGCCAAGGGACTCTGTGACTCTTTTCACATTTGTCTCGTCAATACCCGCAACAATCTACAGCGTTTACAATGTTTTTTACTATGGTATTTCTTGTATCTGGTGCCATGTTTATTCGTTTCATAAGCTATCCTTTTATGCTAACGATTTGTAAAGAATAATTAGCTAGTGGTTCCGCAACCACTCATAGTGTTTTTAAAGACCTAAATAACTCGTATGAAAATGCTGGGCTGTAAAACCAATATTCACAGGTGCAGCAACCCGTTGACGAATCAATTTCCTACTTCGAATGGAAGGCTGCGTTTCGGTGATTTGAACTACTATTTACTACACTTTTATTATGGTGATACATTGAAAGGAAAAAACATGACCCTTATTTCTTGTAAACATTAGACTCAAAATATGACTAGAAGTCAAAATTGCCGTTGTTGGATCCTGATCTCTTACATCTTAATTCCTACCAATTATACGTTGTTTACCTTTGGTAGTCCCTTTAATCACCTTATAGGTATAAATAAAAGGTCAATGGTGCTTTTTAAAGCCAGTAATATTAACGACAGTTCTAGGGTATTTGGAAAAAATCGTTAAATCGAGAAATTCGTTATATTGAGGCTCGTCATATTAATGGCAGTCAGTCAAAAAACATTTATAGAATAGTATGAAATTTGGCACAATTATGGTTTATGTGGAGGATGGTGTGCGAATGCTGAAATTGTTATAAAATATAAACTAATAATGTATTAAATTATTAAACTAAAACTTCACGCACACCAACATGAAACAATTTATACACACATGTATACATTTTACTATGACATTTTGTCAAACCGTGCTCATGACAACCGTTTGTACATTAATTCTTAAATATAACAATGACGTTATACAGAGAATTAAATTTGAAATAAGCGTATAACATGTTGTAGTACGCAAATCTAAATTCAATCAAAGACTTGTGACTGAATTTCGACAAACCGGCGATCTCTAGTTTTAATTAAAACACATAATCTGTTTATAAAATTAGTTTCAATTTTAAAGCAAATATTAAAAACATATTCTAGAAATTTTCAACATGAGTATCATTGCTTATAATTAAAATTAAAAAAATTCTATAAATGAAACTAATTTTGTGTAGTGAAGTGTGTATAATGATTACTAAATTAAAAGAATTACCTTAAAGCAAATTATTAAGGATATAGGAAACAAGATAATCATCAAAATCGCTAAGAATTTAAACCATTTTTCTACACACGATTCCTTTTCAAGTTCTGTAAAAATGTAGCTTGATTATTAAAATAATATTAAAGTATGCGCAAATTGTAAGGTAAAATAGGAAAACGTGTACTTAAAAATTCGAAGTTAGAACTAAGTTTCATTTTTTATAGGAAAAAGTCTTAAAAGATTTTCCAGAATTGTAAATAAAAATATCAAAGAACAAAATAAATAAAATAATGACAGATTTTTATTACTCTGTGTATAGTTGTCTCATCTTCTCTTTGAGCTTCCGTTTTTTTTTTCTTTTCGCCCATGGCGCAGGCTAGTCTTTCGATCATACTTTGAGCTTCCGTGTATTAAATAAGCACAGATTAAAAAATGTAAAATGTACAGTGGTAGAAAGCGCGAGCGAGCCCGTGGTGTTCAGTCATGGACGGCGAGGGCTCCGCTGGGTTCTAGTGAGTATTCTGGCCCAAGCCAGTGAGTCCCACGCTCCCAGTCACAAGACCGGGGCGCGTAAATGCATTTATGGGGATTATATATATATGGGGAAGAAAATATGCGAGAAGGAAAATATAGAGGTTTGTGACACTACTGAGTAGCTAGAGCAGTCCAGAGTCACATACCCGCAGTAAATATACGAAATAATCTAAAGTAATAAATTCACCCTCTGGACTACTTCAATCGATTTAGTTTTATTTTGAAAAATACGAGTTGACATAAATTTTGCGGCTTTTATTTAAAATTCTTTATGGCCTACGACAAGTAATTATGTTTAGATTCAGTTTTTTGCTTTATATTCTGGCCTTCTGGTGTCCATGCGGTTGATGACAAATGACATCATAAGCATACATATAGCAGACTTAACGATCATACTTGTGTTAGCTTCTTCATTCGTGTCACGTTCGAATTATGTGACTATATGTATATAGAATTATTCATTTTGTCAGTCGAGACAGGAACTTTTTTTTGTAAATTAGCAACTAAGTCTAACCCATAAAATTCGTTTTATGAATTCAAAGAGCCTCAATAGTCCAACGGTATAAGGTATGGACTGATAAACGCATTGTATTTAATAAGATGAGATGAGATGAGATGAGATGAGATGAGATGAGATGAGATGAGATGAGATGAGATTAGATGAGATGAGATAAGATAATTTATTTCTCAAAAATTTTTTACACGTACATCACTGAAACATTACATTGCATGTGTACATTAACTCTAAGTTGTGTCTAGTGTCTTTAATGATGCTCCGCTCCTATTGGTCTTAGCGTGATGATATATAGCTTATAGCTTTTCTCGATAAATGGGCTATCTAACACTGAAAAAATTTATCAATTCGGACCAGTAATTCCTGAGATTAACGAGTTCAAGCACAAAAACAAAAACAAAACTCTTCAGCTTTATATATTAGTATAAATTATATCTAATAATATACTGGCATTAGTCGTAACAAAGATTGTGGGGGTTACAAGGATAACGTCAGACGGCAATCGGTCATCATAACTCGTTCCCACATCCTCTGCAAATTAAGCAAACCCTTGCACTAAACCGGTAATCACTAGTTATAACTCATACGTAAGTTTATTATGTAAAGCCTAGATCTATAGGTGTTGGGGATCGGTGCCGTAACAGGGTTATATTGATGAGGCAATAAAACACCGACCTTTTCTTAATCTTCACGGACTGTATTTACAAGCACAATTTTACAATCTGGATCTGGTAGCGTCGTATGATAACGTGCCTTACCGCAATTAGGCACGACCTTAAGTACTAAAAGGAGACCGACACTAGTGTATACCGGAAACCAGTAAACAATTCATGTTTACGTGAGCGAGAAAGCACTATCTTCGTTTAACTCCAGCAGGAGTTAGCTATCTCGCTCACGCAACAATAGGTATATTATTTATTTTATCTGTTAGCTATAAGAGGCCTATATGCAGCAGTGAATGAAATACGTCTGATATAGGGATGATATGATGATATAGTAAAACTAGTAAGAAATGGATCTCCGTTAATATTTCGATACACAGTAACGCCATCTCGGGTCGTAATTTGAAACTATCACGAAGTGCGTATTCCTTCCTAAATTAGTCACACACAATATCGCCATCTATTGTTGTAACCTAAAACTACAACGGCCTATATACACTTCATCATTAAATCTATCTTCTCTTGAAAATGAAAAATGAATGTTCAATATGTATGTACGCACATAACTTTCGAATGACTGCACCATACTGGATAATTATTTTTATGCTGTGTTAATTATTGTCAGCACAAGTTTTATATACTTAAAATGTGTTTTTTTTGTCTCTTGTAATTTCTGTAATGAATGAATCGATTTTGACAAGATTTTATTGGTAGGTGAAAAATATAGGCTACTTTACTTTTAGCAAAGAAAATAGGGTCAAAAATATCGTAAAATTACTGAATTCACGCTTGCAAAATCGCAGATATCAGCTAGTCATTTATATACTGCACCAAGATGTCGCCTAAACGAAACCCTAATATATTTGAAATGAAAAGGGACCTACATAAAACCGTATATATAAACTCCTCTCTTTTAGCGGAAATTCCATCAAAATCGTTAAAAAGTAATCCCGTAATAAAACCAGATATAGAATTAAGTGTTGTTTACAGATTGGTAACATTAAAGAAAACTTTAATATTTATGGTATAATATAACTGAGAGGCAATTTGATTTTATTTGTATTTAATACAGTAACAGACTAACGGACATCAATTAAATTAATAAAAATAATTGCGAAGCTTTCTTTGTGCTCATACACTCGTCATGTCGTAATAAGTTATTTAAATTACCGTATTAAATTACTTTTGCTACTGGTATTTTCCAAATAGGCAGGCACAATTGCCAAAGGGTTACACAGGGAAAAAAACCACAACAGGTTTTAGTACAAATTTTATTTTATCTCCAACAATACTGTATATAATCGCATACAACAATTTCAGTAAATATTAAAAAATAGTAACGAACGATAAGATCAATCTTACCAACATATATAAAAATATTGCACATTAAACAGCCATATATTAGCTGGTATAACAAAAAACAATGTTATAGGATTCCAAAACATAATACCAAAAATCTGGTCTCTGTCTTAACATACTACACTCATAAATATTAAACCTAGATGAAAAACTACATTGTTTTCTAAGTGACAATGAATCGACTTCAAATATGTTTGCAAAGTAATGATTATCACAATTTCGATAATGATAATTATCATAAATTTGTTCACAATATTATACAAAAACAAAGGTGAGATTACAAATACAGATTACATTACCAAGATGCATGCAATGAAACCCACAAAAAGGTTTTACATCAGTACATGTTATCTCACATTGACTTGTAATAGGTACTGGCGCGTAAAATGATAACGTAATTTACTTACGATGACTTTTTCTTTTCACCTCTTTCATTACGTTTCTTTGTACTAACTCTTAAGGATGAAGATTCCGGCTTACTATCTGGTTTAGCCATCCTTTTAGAATACGTATAGAAATTCTTAGGATGTGTTTGCTTACTTCCAACTGACGAGATATATTGAGTTCCTGCAGCATAATCATTTTCAGAATTAGAATCCGCGTAATAGCCGTTTTGCGTGTAATGCATCGGCAACGAGTGAGAGTTAACGTAAGTTACCTTCTCACTATTTGGATTCCTCAGTACTGTTTGTGGCACCATTACTTTATAACGTGATTGGTACCTAGACGAGGGCATGGGAGTAACGTAACTAACTGTCTGAATACTTGCTTGTGTAGGTCTCCTTGTCGATTTGTATGTGTATGGTAAGACAGTTGCTACTGTTTGATCATTGCTGTGATAATTTTCTGGAATTGCGAGTGATTTACCTGACCCCTCACTGTTTTGGGTTGAATACGTATACGCTTGCGATACATTAGGGTCTGCTGGTTCTTGATATTGTTCCGTGTGTATTAATTTTGATGGTTGAACTGAAACCGAGTTCTTTTCGATAGGTTTCGGTGAGTAATACTCTGATGAAGACGTGTACGTTGGAATTGACCCAGATGAGTATTCTGCCGGTACGGTTTGCTTGGTATAGTCAATATTTTCGTTATTTACCGCATAGCTGGCAGTCTCAGGATTGGCAGAAGTGTAATGAGATATATCTGCATGGACATCTTGTTCAGCATTACGGGATTCATAGTCCACAGAAGCATCTTTAGTTTCTTGATTAACAGAATATTGTGGTGCTCCATATTCCAAGCTGGGTGAAGTCTGTTCTAAATTAGGCTGATGTTGAACAGATGGTTCCTGATTTTGGTAGTCATTTGATACAATTGCCTCTTGCGAACTTTGCTGGTACTGGGGTTGAATATAATAAGTACGCATTTTTAGCTGCGTTTGTGGAATATATTGATATTGGTATTCATATTGTTGCTGTGGCATGTCTTGGTAAAGTGATTTAGGTTGTGTGAAATGGTATTTTTGGTTTGAAGGTACAGGATATCTTGCCATTACTGGTTTAACTGCAGAATACTGAACACCTGAGTAATCAGCCTGGGTGTAAGACGGATTTATGTAAGGATGTGAGTACTGTTGTGGCTGAGACTCAGGTAATATTCCAGAGGAGCTCTGGTACGACATAATTTGTGGCGCAGATGAAAAACCATTCTTCTTAAAATACTGATTAACTAGATCCTGAAGATTTACCGTATTTAAATGTTGCGAAAGGGGATAATTCTTCGGTAAATTAGGGTACAGCTCAGCCGTTGGATTCTTTAAGGAAGAACTAGGTACCCTTAACACAAGAACTGGTACTATTCTCTGATTTTGGTTTATGTAGGAAGGTTGAGAACGTAAATGATCCTGAGTTAAGCCAGCGCTTTGATATTGCGGATTGCTCAAAAGTTGTGTAGGATCTACAAAGTAATTAGGCATTACAGTTGGGAATTGTCCACTTATACCGGAAAATTCATGTCCATTATACGTTGTATATAAAGTTTGAGCTGTTTGTTCATTTGAATAAATATTAGAAGGTGTTTTAAATTCAATCGCAGGCTTCTTATATTCATAAGGGGTTTGTTCATTTTTAACAGGCACTAACTCATAAGCCTGCGACGGTTGTATCTCCACATTTGTTGTCTGAGATGCTAAATGTTTTCCATTCGTTGCAGATATATATTCATTTTCTTGAATGTTGTAACTGGATGAGTCTCCTTGTGAATATGGATAAATCACAAACTTTCCTTTATCTTGGTTTGCCTTTCCAAAGTATGAATAAGAATACCCATTATTAGTTCTATAACCATATCCAAGATTCGCATCAATGGTTCTTTTGCCTTTTTCTTTTGAATCGGTATCGTTAACAATCTCTATTGCTATGACTGCTGGAAATGGGGGCTTTTGTGATGAGGTCTCAACGTTATCTGTCTCTTCATTTTTTTCTTTGTCGTTTTTTTTATCTTCATCTGGTACGTCTGTTTTGAGTCCAAACTTTTCTTCAACTTCTCTTAAGAATGTTTTTTCATCTGCTGTTAAAGCTTCGGGTTTCTTTTCTTTATCTTCAGTCTCTTGTTTGTATTTTTTAGGCTCGGGATTTGCTAATGTAGTAGACAGCAACACGACGAAGACCAACTGAAAAAGAAAATACAGAAAATTGTTACTTCGTAAATATGAAAGTAGTTTTTGCTCTTGTTTTCTTTTTTTTTCTTTTTTTTTAATGCTTTTTTTATAATGTTGCAAAAATGTTGTATAGCAGTAAAGATTGTTTAAAGTTAGTTACTGTCATTCATCTGAACGAATGCTTTTGTTGTGGATTTTTTATTATTTGTCATTACGTACATTCTGCATAATTTTGTTTATTACTTACGCACGTCTATATATTGAAAGAAATTTTATGGTATGACATAACATAATAAAATTCAATTAGTAAAAACATATCATTGAGTCGTAAATTCCATAAAACCGTATTAATTACTATTTATTTATATACATATGTTAAGAATTAATAGGTTTCCAGTTCTTCCAATCATTTCAGTATTGTACAACATTATTATTTATGTTCATAGCCAACGATCAACATACAAATTGTTTTTCTAAAGACGCGTATGTACGTGTTCCCAAGAAGATAATGTTCACTTTCTAATGAAGATGCTTAACGTCAAAACTTATTTATCATCGAGGAAATTGATATGGCAATATGTATTGGAAGAAATTAAGGTAATTTCCGCATCCGCAGTTGTTATATTTTGTTTTAATTCAGTGAACTTTAGATTCATTGCAATCATACCTGATGCTGCTATGTTGACGTTAATGACATGATGATAAATTGTCACAATATCTTTGATGATGCTTTTATAAAAAAAACAACAATAAAGAATGCAATAAGAGCGGCCTCGTTGAGGGCTCAGCTAAATCAGGGCTTTAAACCGGGCACCTTACGAATGTCAATCCGTTCTTATTCTGATGTGATAATTCGATCAGATTCGGTTCCGCCTTGGCTTCAAATTTGTATAACTTATTTTAACACGTAAGATGTTTTCCCAAATGAAATTTGAAAAATAACTTATAATTAAAATTTACATTTTCTAATATCTATATGATAATGAATGATGTAAGAATTTCTAATATACACGCAAAAGCCATAATTAATTTATACACCGCGGAAGAACAGTATGTTTGTTCGGTAACATGAGAGTGTTAATTATCAATAAATACCATATTTTCATGCATCTATGTGTGTGTTCTTAAGAATTTTAAAACAGACGTAAATATGTTATGCCGGAGCCAGACATAGGTTCATTTGAATGATCACTTCAATGATCATATGTAGTGTGGCCGGGGACATTATATAGCTGCGCAATGTTTTGTAATACTTTGTAATATGTACAAACACTTTGAGCTACGTATGTCTGACATCGGCATTACAGTAATCGTTTTCAAATGCTTTTATCAAAGAAATTTCTAACTAATCCAGGAAGACGGAAAATCTACCAACAAAAAACGCGACAACAATACCATCACTTGACGTGACAGCATTGCCGCCGCTTCACGCCGATCTTATGTGAGAAGTCCGCAGATGCCTTCGGAATACCGGTTCATCTGCGGATAGAGTCGTGCGTAAAGGCATTTCCCAGCGAAAAAAAAATACTTTGACAGTATTATTTTCATATTCCGTCTTACCACGTTTCCTAAGTGTGGATTAAGGTTTCAATTTGTTTATCTCTTAGTAACGGTTCAATAAAAACGTTTTTATCTCTAAAATAATTTTTAACATCGCATACAGAAATAATTTTAAGATTTATTATCTAATGATCAGTATTGCGCCATTTATATCTTTTGTTTTTCTTACCTTTACTTTATTTTAGTTTACATCCTTATTTATCTTTGCATAACGAAGATGTTAGGAACATATAGTATTGAATCAAATATTAAACAATAACGTGAACGCTTTATATTTATGTCTGAATATTTGAATACTTAAATTAGTGAGTTAATTACCCTCCATTAGGTGGTCAAGATAAAGTTCAAAATTAATTGTCCCCGCTGTAAAATAAAGCCTTCCTACAATTCTTATCGACGAGACAACAGTTCAAAACGTTGACGTATCACCAGAATAGTCCCGCAATGTGTACTTATCGTGCAAATTGCGATAATTCGGACAAACCGGCCCGTTATATCGAATGGCAGCGGTTGCCAAATGTTGCTTGATGGCGGCCATAATGATTGTAAATAGGGAACGACGTAATCGCTGCCCATTTGTAGGGACGAATATCTGGGTGTTGTTTTATATGTGATGTTGCTTATTCGATGTAAAAATTGATTGTCAACAACAACTATTAATATTTTTATATGAAATGAATGAAATATGAAATGAAAAAAATTTAATCTTCAAAAATACTAACCGCTAACAACCAAATATATGTATATACATAAATAAAAATAATAAAATCGCATGTTGACTGCCTGTGGAAATTTCCAGGATGGGTACAACAGCTCAGCATTTATGCAATGTCTTCCGTGCAAAACACAAAACATTACGCTGATTTTCAGCTGTGGCCCATAGTACCGTCACAGTAATGGGTGAAAAAGATAATATGTATCTGTACAAACTGAAAATAGTTATATTTCACACAACTACTACTAATATTACAAATTGCCTTTTTATGAATTTACTTCTTGAGTCTCTCGTAATATATATGTACATGGATAAAAAAAAAAAATAATAATAATTTATAATTGACAATATATAAGTAATTAATTTAATTATAAAATCTACAAATTGTATATGCGCTTAATAAATATAGATATATACTAAATAAAATACGTGTGATGAAGTTTATACTAAGCTAATATACTATATTATAGTATAGAAATGTCTGCCGCAATGCTCTCATACTCAGGAAAGCAAAAATGCTTTCCTAATAGATACTTCTTATATGTATAAAGTCCATTGAAATGTTGACATTATGGTACGGAATTCTACTATATAAGCGTGTCTTGACACTCTTTGCCACTTTGTTTATAGTTTGAAAAGGGTTTTCATAATAAATGTTTTACATTTATGATGCGAAACTAAAAACTTTATGTAAATACAGGCAAATTAAAAATGCGGGTACATTATCAGTCACAGTAAAGCGGCTGTGCGACAAATTGAACTAATTCGGTTAGACTGGTCACGCCGCATTATTATCTAGATTCTAGATTGTGCTCGACTCTGGCAGTTGTCGTTTATATCCGCTATTGTTCTTTAACTTTGCCAGTAATTCACCTTCACCTTCTCATTGTAGAGTAGGAAGAGAAATACAGCTTGAAACTTGAGCAGTTTTATAGTACACTTTACTGAAAAACTATCATGTCTATAGATTTGTGTTTTAACAGAGTAATTTAACATCATAGCTAGATGTGTTATCTGTCAAAATAATGTAATGAAAAAAAAAAATTAAAACAACACGAGTCCTCACAATGCTTAGCATTTCGCTAATTTATAGTATACAGAAATTTTGTATGTGAATCAATTTATATGATAACGTATTTTTGTTTCATAAATTAAAAAAACAATTTATCTATGCCCTCGACACAAGAAAGAAACAAAGAAACTCTTTTAAATTTTATGAATAAAATTGTTTCTGGAGCAAAAAATTTGTAGAATTGAATAGTTTTCGGCGACGACTGATCACAACCAAACTGGAAAAGCTGCAGTGTTAAATAGTTAAGGGATTTGATAGCATACTAGAGACGTTTTCATGTATCAACATTAACACACATATATTTCATACTTATCCAACAGCAAATTATGTTCTATTTCAATTATTACCTGGAACAGAAAAAAAAATGTTTTCATAAGATATTTCCTTAGTAATTAACTTAACTAACGATAGCCTCAAGCAGCGTTCGGCAACGCGTGTCCCGCGGGCCGCAATTGGCCCCCGACCGCTCTCTTTGCGGCCCGCGAATGTTTTGTAAATGTAATTCATAAAAAGAGATAAAATAATTCATCAAAACAATATAATTCATAAAAATAGATAATAATTGCATTACACGCGCGTAAAGTTTTGTTGTGATGTACTTAAATTCAGCATTTTTAATATCGCCTGTAATATCTACTGCATAAATTGATAACTAGTTCAAATTTTGCAAGTGTGGCCCGCCGACATCTAATTTCTTAACGATATGGCCCGCCTGCAACTTATCCTTTTACGATATGGCCCTTGCCTGCCCAAAGGTTGCCGACCTCTGGCCTAAAGCAATGATAAAAAGTAAACATTAGCGACAACAGATGCGTAGTAAAATGATTAGGAATTCAGCCAAAACTGGATATAGTCATCGACCTGACGAGAATTCAAATTTATTGAGACAAATTTGTATAACTGTGAATTTGTCTACGATAGAAAGTGTAAGATACTTTGGAAATATTAATTTATCCTTTATTTATCTCCCATCGGCATAGCATTTGATGTGAATCTTCCAATGCGTCAAGTAAGACCGTCATTGGCGTGGCGACAATTTCTCGCGGCATGCGTCGCCACGCTTTCTCTTAGTGCCCTGATCACATTATTTATCACTATATTACGTGTATTTCATGAAACTTTCAACCGACTATCAAAAAGGAGGAGGTTGTCAACATGACTGTAATTTTTTTTCTTTCTGTTACCTCAGCACATTCAACTGGGTGAACCAATTTTGATGATTCTTTTTTATTTGAAAGCTGATTCTTTCCGTGTGGCCCCATTTCAATTTGGTCCAGTTCTGACAGTTCCAAATCCTTTTTTTGTTAAATTTTGATATCTAAGTTGATTGTGAATGAAGAAGAATGAAGTTTTGATGCAATCATACCCAGTAGGTGATGCGATGAAGAAACTATTGTTTTCTTTTATCTCTAGAAGTACGACTGGTGCTTAAGCATGACTTTAGATAGCATTTGTATCTTAAGTTGTATAACAAAGGCCGTCTATAAAGTAGGTTTACGTCTGGAATTCAAAGTGTGCTATCGAGATCTGCGCAGAACAATTGCAATTTTCATATGAGAGATTGCATTAATTAGACGGGATTATTTAATCGAAGGAGCAGTTTACGTAAAATT
Source organism: Charaxes varanes (assembly GCA_024363005.1). NCBI lineage: Eukaryota > Metazoa > Arthropoda > Insecta > Lepidoptera > Nymphalidae > Charaxes > Charaxes varanes. The sequence continues at coordinate 2,040,589 of JANCMC010046990.1, read as the reverse complement.
TTCATTTAGCATAGACAAGTTAAAGTCATTTTCCTCTATTCAGAAAGACGTAAAACGGCTTATCTATGCAATAGTAACGCGTAAACAGATTATGCATGCAATATATTAAGCAAAAACCCGTTGGCATTCTAATGCCGCGCTAAGGCCTTCTGTCCTTATACAGAAAGGTTTAGCAATTCGAACTAACGCGATCTTAGTTCATGTATTTTACTGTATCATAGAATACGTGGTCAGAGAGAGGAAATAATGTGTAGTGATTGTGGTATAGACAATAGAGCATTTGTTATGGAGTGTAGAGAAAACATGCAGTCGAAACCCATAGACCTGTATTCAGGATAATTATTTTATTAAACTGTTTACTGAATACTTCATATTTGTGACAATTGCAAAATAATGTTGATGAATAAAACTGAAAATTCCTCCCTCACCACCTCACTCCAGCCATGCCCATAAGTGAAGAACTATGCGAAAATACCTATAGCATGGCGCTCCCTTCCCATAATTTTAATAATATTAATCTCTAACAAATGTCTTTGTACATTTATTTTATAAAAAAAAGTTCCCACGATTTTAAGTAGACTCGGAAAAGATAGTTATGTATTTGAAAATATTTAAATTTAGAACACGACAAAAAACTCGTTCTGGACGGTGCCGCCGGCGTCAACGGAGCGGGGACGCGTGCTTTGTGCCTCACCCACTCAATGACATTGAATTAGACATTAGCTGACATTATGAAGCAAATTGTATAATCGTGAGTATAGACGCACGACTTTGAAAATCGAACAATGTTTTTTTTTTTTAATTTGACAGATAAAGACCAATAACGACAGATACGAATCGAGAAAACACTCTTATGTCCTACCAAATTTAAATGCCCATATTTTATAATTTGTGGGAGTATTAGGTAAACGCTATGTTTATAAGGCAGAGAAATTTTAAAAGAATTTAATTATAATTAAAATTAATTTTCATTTTTAAATTCTTATTTTACTACTTAATCTTTATTTTAATTTTACTTAAAATTAACACGTTTTTTGAGAAAATAAATTTTTTCTTTAGCGACTTTTCTATATGTACGCTATCTTTAGCAATTTCCGTGCCAAAAATATGGATATTCGAATACTAATGCGATATAGGCGATTATTAAGGTTGGCAAAGATCCATTTGGCTGAGAGGTGTGTATAGCTCTGTTATTATATACCGTATCCGTAATTGGATCTTCTAGTACTCTAAAAATGTTCTAAAGCCCCGTTTTCAATATGTGAACATAAAATTATGCAGAAATTTTCCGTCTAAATAGCTTTGGTTTATTTAAAAAAAAATTCTTATTGTTGCGAAATATATTAACATATTAACAAATCTGCCTATTCTATCTTTCTTATATCTATCTATTCTTTATCTCTTCATAGATTTATACCGAGACTTCCTCTGCGTATTTATTTATTTATTTATTTATAAGAAATTACAAGTTTTTTTTTTTAATTTAACATTAAACAAAACCAATGCGGTTTGTCCTTAATGTTAAGGTTGACATCTGCATAATTCAACTAGTCTAGTTAAAATTCTGTATATATATAATATAAAAAATGTAACAATTTAAGTAAATATACAGAATTCTAACTTAAAGGAGTTTCGTAAGCATGATTTAAAAATTTTGTTTTAAGAAAACATTGCAATATCACTAGATATAATTCTTCCAATATAATGTTAGTAAGCTGAGTTTGAATGTTTATAATGTTGTTATTTTTCATGGTATTAAAATTTAAATGTAAGAAAGTTGATTATAATTTTTAAAAAGAACTTTAGTATTTATTTAACACTTGTAAATCTTATGTGCTGTCACAACTTTTTTGGCAGATTTTAAAGTATATTGTCTCGTAGCATGTAGCCAATTATAAAAAAATTATTATTATTTAAATAAAATAAAATATTAATCATTATTTTTACAATTTTTATGCAACATTTGCTTTTTTGTTACTTATTTTTTGGGGTAAGTGACTTTTCAAAAGCTGTAAGTCCATAATTTTTGTACCCCCTCACCATCCTTGCTACTGTGTTTATATTTAAAAAGAAGTTCAATTTCAAATGAGTGAACAGGGTTCTACACGCCCATGAGTTTTCAAATTCATTCGTGTATTAGGGGCACTGCCAGCCCCCCAAAAAAAACCAAAACAGCTATTATACCTAAATTACAAAATAAAAAAAAGTTTTATTTTATAATCATTTAATTGCACTTATGGTGATACAAGTACATACTTCATTTTTCTTTTTTCAAGAATATTAGGTATAGCTAATATTCCCCTTTTCTCCTCCTACTACTAAGCTTAAATTAAAAGCTTGTATTAGGAGTGGGTGCCACAATACCCCAACGGCGGTGGGCTTTGAACCGGGTACTTTGCGGCTTTCAGTCCATTCCTTCTGCCATTGAGCTATTGAGGCTCTAAAAATATTATTGCATATAATGAAATAGTATGCTGTAAAAGTAAAATATAATGGCTGACCGAGGAATTGTTCAGACTAATACCAACAGCTGAATTTCACCACTAAACATGGCGTATGGTCTTCAACCTCATTACCTCAGTCTATCAAAGTCCACGGACCTGCGATTTTTTAGGAATTTCTTATCTGGAACACCACCTTTGTGCAATCACTTGCCAGCTTGAGTTTCTGAACCATTAAGACTTAGGGACCTTCAAGAAAAGAGCATATTCAATACTCAAAGGCCGACAACGCAATTGCGGGCCTTTAATGCAGTTCTCCCTTGTAGTCACTCACCGTCGGTTGCTTGTTGCCCCCTAAAGATCAGACCAAAGTAGATAGTTTATTAGGAAAATTCCCTTCCTTTTATTCCCTAAAAGGACATTTATGTTACATTATATCTTGCACCGCTGTTTTTCATGTAGTCGACTAATCTAAAAAAAAAAAGAGAATTATAAATTAGTAGCTGTTTCCCGCGACTTCGTCTGTGTAAAATTACTCTTGCAAGGTTTCTTAGACCTTAATCTGGCCTTATCGAAAAATTCGTTCTTAAACTATCTCCTTGCCAAATTAAATCTTTGTGCGTCTCACGGTTTTCGTGATTTCTTAATAGGTGACGAAGGAAAAAAAATACAATTTCATACAATAATTTTTTTTAATAAATGGGACCAAGAATTGAGTTCCTACTATTATTACATAATTATAACGAGTATCGAGTACCAAGTATTCCAAGTGTCTCGCCAGTCACCCTATATAGCCAAATTCAATTATTTAAAAAAAAAATGTACCTTAGAAAAAAGAACTCTTCAATTTTACTTATATAAATAGATTTTAACCAAAGATTAACACAATCATCAAGTAAAAGACAAATAAAGGTGTCAAAGAAAAAACCCGCGTGTCTGTCGCACAATGTAGCGCGGTGGAACACCGAAAGGTTTGAGTCGGTTGGAGTCCGAAATAACCCGCCCTCAGCCCCTGCGGCGACGGGTATCCGTCCCGGATTTCATCAAATAAAAAAAAACCCCACATCATTTACAATCAAAATCAAAGTCAAAGTCAAATATGTTTTATTCATATAGACTTTACAGTACTTATGAACGTCATGTGTGTAAGCGATGTTATTTTTTTTCTATTTCTTTTTTATCTAAGCCGACCCTGGTACTAACCGGTAACGGTAACGCTAAGAAGAAAAATAACGAACTTATGATTAATACTGAGTTCAGAGTGATACTGTAATTTACTAAACATTTTGTGGGCTAAAGATAATAGTAATTGAAATAAAATTTCTTAATTTCCAAAACACGTTGTCGCTTATCGAAATCGCAGCAAAACCGTCAAAGCCGAATACGACGTTTTCACCAACTGTAAAAAAAAAGTCATAAGCTAATTACACAAATGAACATAAACACGATTTCATAAATGAAAACTCGGTCAAGTGAAAGATAAATTCGCACAATAAGAATGTGTGATAAATTTAGGAACAGCCACCGAATAAAGATGTAACAGGATCTCTTTTAATTTTCTTTATGAAGAGGCAATAATACCGCTGTCACGTTATATGATTTTTTTTATCGTTCACCTCAGATTTATTTGAGACAAGTCTCTGTACTGTTTACAGCTTTAATAGGCGTAACAGCGTTATTAAAATTACGTTCTTAAACTATAAAATGTGGGCGTGCTACGTTACCTGAAGTGTTAACAAAAACATTAGGCATACCAAAAATAATCCAAAATGTTCCTTCCTTTTCTAAATACAATGTGTACTGAACGTGTACTCGGCCATATTGTGCTGTGTTATATTTTCACTAGCTGTGCCCGCGCCTTCGTCCAAGTAAAATTAAGTAAAAACTATATACAATTTTAAGGTGATGATATATAGATAACCTTCCTTGATAAATCGACTATTTAACACTAAAATAATTTATTCAAATAGGGCCAGTAGTTATGACAGACAAAGATTTTTGATTTTAATTTGAACAAACTCCCTATACTTTGTTATTCCGTGCACGCTGACCTTGTAGTATTTTCAATTGAAGTAAAATTAGTTACTCAGCACATAAACAAATTAAGATTAAAATGAAGAGACCTTGAAGGAATTGATATGGCTCTTTGTAAAGTTTATCTTTTTCGTAATTACGAGTTATAAATGAGAACGTAAGTGACGAACTGGAAAAAATGACTTCGATTTAATATTTTGAAGGGTCACAGAAACATCCAACCACACCACACCGCACCGCACCGCACCGCACCGCACCGCACCACATCACATCACATCACATCATATCATGACTATTTAATTATTTTTTCTTTAAAGGGGAGTAGTTTTATAGAGCCTCAATATCTCAACGGTATAAGGTATGGAATGAAATCCGCCAGGGCAAATCAAAGGGCAGTCGGTCATCTTCATTCGCCCCACATCCATATACTTTGCAATTTAAGCGGACCTTGGTGGATGAGAAGATGACAAGGAAGAAGAAGAGAGAAAATGATAAGGAGTACGTTTCGGTATGACTAATGTTCTTGTTATGCCAGGGCCAGACATAGCTCAAAGTGTTTGTACATTTTTGTCCTTGAAGACTACAAAGTTCTACAAAACTTTGCGCAGCTACAGACTAACGGATAAACCAAATATGACAATAGTTGTTTTACCCATATTATTTTCATACCGTCGCCTTTGTTATTCACATATATGGGCCTTAGTCTCAAACGCATAAGCCGTAACAATGATAATTTTGTCATGGGCCCAAGTATTGACTCGGGAGTCTTTTACTCATTACTAAAAGCAACAAATACAATTTACAACAAAAAGAAGACATCGTACAGTCCGTGTTCAATCGAACTACTGTAAACCCCCTAATAACACGGTATTTATTCCGCGTTATAGGAAAACGCGTTGTGGGAATAGTCTCGTACAAGGCCCTCGTACGACACTGAATGCGCATAATATAATATAGAATAATATATTTGCGTTAAAAGAATTCCGCGTTATAGGGGGGATTAAAGTATATTTCACTAGTCAATGGGTTACCAAATGTTAGCTTATAATATGTTATAGTTTTTAAGTAGATAAAATTGTGATTTTGCCATTGAGCTTTTTGCAAAGCAGCGAAACGAGGATGTATGTTTAATTTACATTATTTCCTGCCTAAATAATAATATACATGACAAACAAAAAATGTTCAAAAATTGCGTTACGTAATACTTGAACGCCCCCTTATATCTAATCATTGTTATATACAACAGTACATTAAATTGATAGTGGAAGGTGAAATAAAGTTATAGAAAAAGTAAACAACAGAGATTAAATTTGGCAAGGAGTAAGTTTATAGTTAGTAGACATCTGCTAAGAACTAATTTTTCGATAGTACCAAAGTTAAGGAGAGTTCTAAGGAGTCTCGCAAGCTTAATTTTATGCGGCCAAGTCGCGGGAAACAGCTACTATTATTTTACTAAAGGAAGTAACTCGAGTGTGGTTTTTTTTACTTTCAGCCAATTTCATGCTAAAAATACATGTTAGTAATGTCGCTTAACAAAACTTACTTACTAATACAAAAAAATAAATAATTGACAGATTGTAACCTTTTACATGAAAGTAGAAAAAAATTCTTTTTTTTTACATAGTGTGGCCTTGTTGATATGTCACAAATGAAACTTGGTGCCTCTTATATAACCATGTGTTTGTAATCTATAATCTTTATTTTTACATTTTATTACAATGCTAATGAAAGTCCCGTTTCGATGCTTTGTTGATTAGTTAAAGTATATTTACATTTTAACGTTTGTAAATATTAGTTTCTTTTAAATTATTACAATATCGCCATCAACGTTTTCTCCATTAAAGTTGTGTACTAAATGTGAATAAAAATATAATTGTTAAATATATTATTGTACTTTTGCTCTCTTATAATTTTTAAGCCAACAATATTTTTTTTGAATAGAATAATATTTTAACTGGTGAATTGTAATTGATTATGAAATGTACTTCTATATGACGTGAAAAGCCAATTTAATCATAAATATTTTAAGTTGTGTGTATTCTAAAGTAGTTCAATTTTAAAATATCATTTTTCGACGTCATTTCAATGACGCTAGGCTTTCATTCACAGTGAGAAGAGTTTTGTGTGTCTATTGCAGTCTTTGAAAACTCTACAATAAATAATATTGTTACATTTCGTTTAAAAATATGAAGTGTAAAAAGTAAATTGAGCGGTTTCATGTTCTTCACACCCCTCCATACTATATACGGTTATGAAATCCCGACGTTACTCTGATTATCCAGATAGTTTTTTATCTTGAAATATTATTTCATCCTTTGGATCTTATATTTCATCGGCCATATCTTTTGATTTCATACAATTAGTAAGTTGATTTTTATTACAGCTTCAAGGGACCGCAGTCCTCAGTATTTGGTATTAATTACTTTATACTTCTACGCGTTCCTGAGAAAAAGGGTCTTGACAGACCGACAGACAGACGGACAACTAAGTAATCCTATACGACAGGTTTCTCTTTCTTCCTTTAGAGGTACGGAACCCTAAAAAAACTACTGTATGCTTATAGAGAAAATACATATACATATCTCTCGCTTAATTATAAACTGACTGATTAGATTTTAGGTCTAAAGTTAATGATACAGGCAGCTTCGTTTCAACATCCTCTATCTACCAATCAAAGGTTTATTTCAATATCTCCATCCAATACTGAGGTACAGCTATTTTTGTCTTTTTAACAAAAAACATATTTTAGATAAAAAGACAAAGAAATAATAAAATATCATTAAAATAAAATTCCAGTGTCATTAAACACTTCATTACCTATTATATAAATAAATAATTTATAACTATAAAGCCGTTTCTATCGAATTATATGAGGAGTAAGTCGTAAATGGAAAATGTTTTTTGCGATCTACCAAAAATCAGCTTTTTTGAGTTACGTCAGTTTATTATTAAGCGGGCGATATATTGATCTTGAATATCTTCTAATAGATTTTAATTTTGTCTTTGCATAACTAATCTTAAGTTTCAAAATTTCAAATTCATCGGCGTATTGTTATTAATGAGATAAATTTATCAACACACACTTCTTTACTCACACACTCAAATAAATTACGTGCACACACAAATTTAATTTAAATATTTAATGTTATAAAATGTAATACTGCGTATAAAAAATATTTAAAGTGTTTCATTTGTGGAAAGTGGTTTCCAATATACGGGTTTTACTAGTTTAAATTAAAACAAGTGTTAATAAACTTAAATAATTTAAAAAGTTTGTTATCAATGGAAAATAAACTCTATTGACATTATATGGTAAGATTTTATTTGAAGTGAATTAATTAATATAATGCAAAAAGCACGGAGATAAATAAAAATGCTATGCTCGTTTATATTTTCGTATTAGATATTTCGGCATCCTTTAGAACGGATCTTTAAATGGCATTTCACGAAATCTAAACTAAAATACAGTGCTCATAGAGCTACGTTTAAGTTAAATTTAATTCATTTATATTTGGAACTACGTATACGAACCTAGTTATAACTCGCGACTTTGCCCGCGTGAATTCAGTGATTTTGTGAAATTTAAATAAATCAATTTTCAGTAAATATTCGCTTAAAGGCTTTTTTTAAAATGTATACCACTAAATACAAAGTACCCGTCGACACGAATCAAGCGAGCACAAACTCGATGTAGTTATATCGTTTTGTAACGGAGTTCCTATGGTCTTCTTCCTGCTCTATCCTCATTGTCATCCGATATACATATGCGTGCAAAATTCGGTTTAAAACATCTGCTCGAAAATTGAGTTGTATGATTCCACCCGAACAAACGTACGTTGCAAGTTAAATAAAAGCTTTTGAAAGTATCCTATCTCTCAATTTGGACCAAATTACACATAATTGCCAGTTTTTATAAAGGAGGTAGGAGCAAGGGGTATACCAGTAAAAATTCCTATACAACCTACTAAAAGACCTAGGCTTGTCAAGAACTATTATAAGTTCATTACTAGAAAGGACATCTAAAGCCGCACTAGTAGGATCATACCAGATTTGATTGTCTTTTCAAACAATCTACGAGCCCTAGAAATTTACACATATGATTTCAACCAATTCGATACAGCAGTTTAAGAGAGTAGTGTGACAAAGGCTTGTGAAGTTTATTTTTATATACAAATATTCATAAGCTTTTAAAACATTAACTAAGGTAAATCTTATATTAAACGAGTGAATCTAAAATTTAACTAAAAACGGTTACTGTGCAAATGAAAGTGCAGTCTGTTTTAGTTAATATTTATTATGAACTGAAAGAAAGTAAGCACACTAAACTTAAACACACTAATAAAAGAATAAATAGGGTTATCCGTGAAATCTAAATGAACTAAATAAATAAAAACCCAATAACTCCTCAGACATTTTTCGTTGCGACTATGCAATTATAACATTTCATCTGCTATAATAATGTAGATGAGACAGAATAATTAACCACCTTTAAAATTGGAAAAGATTCGAAATTTGAATTTAGAATCTTTTCAAATTTTAAAAACTCATACTTTGCTCAGCCTACCTGTACTTATTTGCATATATTTATGCAAATGAATAGGAGTAGGCTGGACAGAATGTGAGTAGTGGCATATAAAATATCAAGAACGGCATGGCTATAAGTGGCATAAGATTATAAAATCCGTATTAAATTAGTAAAGTTTATCTATATCACAGCTGTTGTAGACAGGACTTCTCTCACATTTATATATCTCTTATAACATGTGTCTCGAAATTGCGAATTACGATCTTCATACAATGACCGAATGTGATAAGGAAAAAACTCGGCCAACATTTTTTAAAATCACAATGGCGTTTATTTAGAAAGCACCGATTATATCTGATGAATCGGATCCACATTATTCTTGCACAATAACCGAATTGATGTAGCCGGGATGATAAAGTTTTGGCGAATTTATATAATAGAAATTAGAAAAGTATAAAATGGTAAAAAACGATACGGCCAATCAACAGTTCGACGGTACATCCCGTTTGCGACGGTTCCTACTAAGCATTTAGCAATGTTCAAAAAGGTATCCTTTGATAATTTTCATACTATATATATACTTGCTTTTTTATATATTTTTTTAATTTCTCCATAATATTCTTCATTTACATATAATGTTTAACCATCAGCACAAGCAGATATTAGGGTTCACTTTCCCACTTTAAACAGTCTAAATATTGACTACCTTTTAACACAGTAAATATTTTTTATACAACATGCTTTAATGTTAATACTAATATATATACTCATTTAAAGTTATATTTTTAAAATATTCACTGATATCAATAAGGTGTCAGTTTTTAAATCCCAGTTATCTGTAAACAAATAAAAACGGTCGAAGACCATAGTAAAAGTTTAACGCTTGATGCATATATACATGTAACTAAGTTATTCAACATTAAAATTTTTGACTGCTTCTCTTCGCATAGAATCCTGATTTTGAGGTTGTAATAAGTCCACGTATAATTGAGAGTTAATCGAAAAGTATTTTTAATTAAGAGTTGGTGTTGTTAATTGCAGATGTTATCCCTTATTTGCATCGTGAGCATCAGCTCTGCAGTGCTTATTGACACTAGCGAAGGACTCAAAGACGAAGCGTACAGCACTGATGGCGGGAATTCTTGGCAAATGGTAAAATTGTATCCTTCTAAGCCGCTTTTCAAATACGACACATACGTAAGTGTTTATGAAACACCTGATGACTAATGGATTTATTCAAAATCTATTTCTAACTATTCGAAGAACTTTTATCTAATCACTCAAAGTGTTGCATTTTGTCGTACATATGCTATAACATTAATAAGCCAGTTGTCCATGGGCGTCGGTAGTCACTTGGGTGAAAGCCAGTTGCTCGTTTGCCCCTTATTATATATAAAAAAAACGTCAAGGCCTCTTAAGATGACGGTCGAGGCTCTTTGTTATGAGACTATTAACATTTATTATTATTTATTATTATTATTCGAGGTCTTTAGATGCATATACTGCGGTGACTTTTATTCGTGCAACCATTTGACCACCATACGATACCTACTGAAAATCAATAACTTTACTGAGTTCCTTAAAGAATATTAGGAATACTTTTTAGGTATGTCTAATATTCCCTTCTCACCTCCTACTAAGCTTAAATTAAAAGCTTGTGTTGGGAGTGGGTGCGACAATAGCCCAACGGCGGTGGGGTTTGAACCGGGCACCTTGCGGATTCAGTCCATACCTTATACTGTTCAGCTATTGAGGCTTTAATTTAGAAGTTTAGGTTATTCTACTCTAAGACTGCAGTACTTTATTTTCCTCATAAAGTTTTTTTTATTCCCGTTACTGTTTCTATTCTTGTTTTTATTTGTTACACGACTAAATGAAAAGCAGAAATGATGGAGGTCTAATCCTGCTATAGAATATCTCTTGTAACTTGCACCATTATAAAAATCAGAGGGTATAATATGTTGACAAAGACGCCTGAGGTCGCAAAGCCCCACTACATTAAGGGGCGGCGGTCAAAAGGGTATATGTAAGGGCTATGATCCCTTTTCATTACATTTATTACTCCCTTTCGATTAATCAGACTCTGCAAACAATGGAAGACTACTTGAAGTGATTGCTCTCCAAAACCTAATAAGTTATTTTTCTGAACTCTCCTTCTACTTCCTAGCGTTATCCCGGTTAAAGATCAGGGAAATAGAATTTAAGAATGATAATACCTGTATGTTGTCAATAATTATTGAAGTTGAATTTGACCACTGCTTAACTACTAATGCCGAAGCCAGACATAGCTTCATTTGAAAGATCACGTAGTGTGGCTAGAGACTTAGTGTAGCTGCGCAAAGTTGTATTACTTCGTAGTCGTCAAGGACAAAAATGTATAAACACTTTGAGCTATGTCTGGCGCCGGCGTAAGAAATGTCTATTAGTAAAGTGGTCGAATTAACGATTGAAGCGGTAATGTGTGGTCCAAAAGTCGCTGAAAGGTCGTTAGTTACAAGGAAGTAGTCGAGTGATCTCATTAGCGGGCAGATCGGTGCTGTAAAAGTTTAATCAGGTGCGGTTTACATCGCCACGATGCGATGGGTTAAAGGGAATTTATAATCGTGGTTTTATTGCATACATATTGCTCTCGCCGGTGGCTGTAGCGGTACTCTAAGGTTGGCAATCGTAAATAATCTTGTATCTCTTGATACGTGCAGCAGAAACTTTCGGTACAAGTTTATGAAAATTGCGTGAGTATGAAATTTGAGACAATTATAGTTTGTACATAGGATATATAAATATATAATATTAACATATAGATAATACAAATACAAATATTCTTTATTTCTTTAACTTAAATCTAATTTACATTATATGGGTGTGAGGCCCTCTTCTAAGTACATACGTACCTGTGTTAGAGGGTTTCGCTCTTCCATGGTAAGTATATAATCAGATCAAGTTTGTTTGTATGTGTACGTGTGTATGTGCGTAATGCTATGGTTTCTTCCTCTGCAACGCGATGGACCCGCACGGTGAATCCATGGAATGCTAAGAAATTCGTCTCTCTCTCTCTCTCTAAACATCGTGTAATGGAGAAGTGTTACTACATTTTAGCCATATACCCTTTCCAATCTAGTTCAATACAGTTCCGTTACACGGTTGCAGCCGTTCTCCGAAATTTATAATGTTTTCTGAAGTGGGCAAGTTTTCTTTTAGGTATATTTTCAAGGAAGCTTGGTAAATGTCTTCTTCTACCCAGCATCAGCCCGGTCTAGAACGGGACCGGGTCCCGGTCTATTACAGGGTCCGGTTAAATTGCAAGGAATGTCGCTACCTCGGAATCCCTACGATCTTATATGTCACGAATAATATCACTTAGTGACATTAATCGGGACCCACTATTTTACGTGCCTTCCGAAAGGTCGGTCGGATATTTAAAAACCAGTGTTGGAATTGGTCACCCATCCATTTACCGGTCGCGGTAGAACTGCTTAACTTAGCGATCGACTCAAATGACGAACACTTATTAGCCTACGACCACCTCCTTAAAGCTTTGCGTCGTAAAAGCCCTCTTGAGCATTTTCGGTGAAATATTTTTTACTCAATTTGCACACCCTTTGCTATTTTGCTATTTATTTGCTCGCTAACAAAATCAAGAAAGTCTTAAATATAATTTTTCTTAAGATTACCTCTTACCTTACAATAAAACACGCATATCAATAATTGTTTTTATATCATCATTCATCGCTATAAATAATTCCTGAAATTTCCCGCCAAATCGTCAGCCATTTTGTGGTAACGTGAAGTGTCTTTCAATAGAAATTGACAGCAGGGGTTAATTAAAGAACGGAACAGCAATACAGTGAAACGTGTGAGGGAAAGAGATAGCGTGCGCGGTAAATTCGCTCAGGTTTCAATCCCTTGTCAATAATGTCGATTTAAGTGCTACCTGATTTGACGTATAGCTCACTGGAGTGCACTGTCTCTTTTATTTATTTGGGCAGGTTTATTTTTATTGTTCATACATTTCACATTTATAATATAAGATAACATATTTAAATACATAATATATAAAAATGTGCGCGCGCACTGCTCTTTCTTTATTACAGTAATATTCAAGTGTCCCTCTCGACTTCTATTCGCCTCGACCGGTCACACTTTTCGTAACGCTCTCGATACGCATTCATCAGCTTACTGTTAATATTTGTATTAAATATTTTTTCTCTTTGATTGTTTAATAAACGTACTTTCTTCGTACAAATTTTATACACGCAGGAGTTCAGGTGGAATAAAGTCAATCTCTTCTAGTGATAGCCGCGTATGTTTATCGGTGTTTGATATTTTTTTATATATTAATACGTGAGACAAAATCTTTAGGTACCATTTTACGAAAATATCGCAGAGGAGTACGAAATTTGGCACAAGTGGAATTCATATAGAAGAAGGTGTGCGAATGGTAATTTTTTTTGTAAATTTTTAAAACAACACCAGACACACAAAAGCCAAATAATTTACACCATTTACAAACACATATATGGACGAACATACACGACCTTGGTCTGTCAAGAACTATCATAAGTTCATTACTAGAAAGGACATCTAAAGCCGCACTAGTAGGATCGTACCTGATTTGGCTAGGCAGGGGAGGGAACACTGGCAGTGGTGAGTGTTAGTGATCACTGTAAAGAGCGCGCTACTAAACCTACACTGCGGTCGTCGTCATCCGTACAGCGCCATCTAGTTTGCTTTGGTGTAACCTTTTCCACTTGACATCATTGCCATCTTATTATGTAGCAGCCGCTACACCTGAATGACTATTGATGCAGATGCGTTGCCAGGAAATGAGTAGTAAAAATTATTAGTTTAATCAAGCCACGTCAAAGTCGCAGGAAGTAATTAGTTTCAAATTTTTCAATGGAAGAAGTACTTATAACGAGTTTGAAATACACTTTAAGAAGATATTTTCGTGTCTAATTTCCTTTGGAATACTTACCGGAACTGCGTACAGCAAAAAACGTTGTGCGCCGCTCCCAAATACCAGACAAAGATGTCTCTGAGATTTTAATTTAAAGTTTTTTCGGTAAATTAATCAAGAAGCTTGAAACAATAAAAGCGGGACTTCATATCGCCCTACAAAGGAGAACGCTAAAAGAACTCCTTAGGAAATATTACATTAAATGCCGACACAGACTTTTTTGACATTACAAGGCTTGTTTAAGAGTTTCCGTTTAATTTACGTTGGCGAAAAACTTCTTTGATTGAACATCTTTTAGCTATGATTGCGAATTTCACAGCTCGAAGTTGAGATATTTATTCAACATTATTGTGACGTTTATAAAATAGGATGATGTTGTCAATTCCCTTAACGATTTCGTGGTGGAATGAGATATTGGCTTACCAGAGACAACACGTAAAATTGGAAGAGTATTCAAAATGCCCTTTTCTTCCAACTACGCTATGTTATCATTAATCACTACATACCCGATCAGAAAGGATGCCTTTTTTTTGGAACCACTAGCGTGCAGTAATGTTGTATGAAATTTCATTAATGCACTGTTTTCTTTATTTTTATACAAATTTACCACAGATGTTTAATGACTCTCTTTTAGTTCCTTATAAAATGTATGCATTGGATCAAGAAGATACTGGCTAAAAATAGAAATCGACCGAATAATTTCGATAAAAAAACAAAAGGTGCGCATTCTATACCATTGTAAAATTAATACTACATATTTAGCTAGAAAAGATAATAAAAAGTAAATATATGACAGCTATGTAGTTGAAGGAAAAGTAGATAACGCACCTCGCTTAAGTTAGTAATAAATGCACTCGTGTTAATTTATTGCCCTCACATTCGCTTCTGCACCGACATAACGCTCGTCTATTAATGGCTCAGTTTCCGCTCGGAGCAATAGTCTACTATTATCCTATTTAGAGGTCCAAGATTGATATTACTTCCAATACACTGTCTATGCTGTATCAATATTGTCTTACAAAAACATCTTGGCGTCGCTTCAAACTTTCAAAAACCTTTATTTAAATCAATACCCAATTATTGCCAAATATTGAATCTATTGACACGCGACCGATCGACATTTTGGAGATAGACGTTTAAGCTCATCGAATCTTGATAGCTTTTAGTACACAAAATACATTTTTGAATGATGTTTGTTTGATCATATGCACATACAAATAGGGTACTTTACTGCACCGAAGAAATCTCGTTATATAATAATTGACAGAGCAAAGTTTAGAAGCGTAACGTGGATTGGGGCACAAGTTTTATATTTTCGGAACTTTACATTTAGTTTAAAAAATAATAGATAAGTAAGTAATAAAGTTATTATAATAGAAATATCGGTCTAATTGAGATGTAAAGGATTCTGTACGCCGTTATCTTAGAACAACCCGCATCAAACTTCGTCAGATTTTTCTACTATCAACATTTTCTCAGCCTCAAAAGGAAATAAGTACGACGATAAACCTTAATCTATCCAAATGTGATGTAGAATAGTGATACATAAAGTGTTAAATATTTAGAATAGCGATGAACCGGTAGCGTAGCAAAATTTATAAGGACACATTACTAAAGTTAAACCATAATACGTCTTTTTTAATGAGTTATTACTAAGACATAATCAGAAGCAGATTAAAAAGATTTTAATCTGCGTGAGTATCCAATCAACCTTCCTTTTAAATTGGATAAAATATGTTCCTGATGGCTAAGTGTCGTAAGAATAAAATAAATAAATATATAGGACCATATGACACACGGGTGTCTATATTCCTAAGGTAGACAACTTAACGCCTGTGTTATAGGGTAACAGCCCCCTGCTATACACAAATATATATTTTTTTGAAATATATAAATATATATCCCAGAGGGATCAAGATTTAACACAGCTCCCAAAGAAATTAAATCTAGGGTTTATATATGAAAGAATTTTATTCACAACTATATTTATGTTTGATTATAAACTTTATGGCACGTTAACAATTTGCACAAAAGTGCAACCCTAACTATAAACTTTTTAAGATATTTTAATTTGCATGCGATTGTGTAAATTGCTGTTAAATTAAAAACTTTAACTGCGGCATGCCGCAGTGCAATGTGTATTACCCTGCTACATTTAATGTCCTTATTGCACAATGTACCAGCAAATTAATAGGGCTTACTTTTAAATCCGTAGCATTACAATATCTCCCAGCTCCTCTCCCATAAAGACACATATTTGGACATCAAATCATATAACACCAATTACGTATGGATAGACTTAATTTGTTTATTGTCTTGTACTGTGGATGTTTTTGAAGAAACTTAATTTATTTATTGTTTAATGCTGTAGTTTATGGATAAACATATTTTTACGTCTGATGCTGTGACGTCACTTGTATTTCATTTGAAAATCAGTATACAGTAGTACTTGCTGTGCATACAGTGTAGTATACAATGTAGTATTACAGACTAATATATGATTATGATATAGACTAATGAAAGTAAAACTTTATACTCCTCAATATATTTGGCTTAATCCCAAAACTGTAAGAACTCCGGAGCTTTAAGGTTGAGACATACATTTAATCTTAGTGGCCATCTTATGGATTAACGACAGATCTACGTGTGTGTATGTGCAGAACACGTGTAGTGTAAGTGTATTTGCCATTTCTACTCTAAAACTGTAAGATTAAAGAAATGATCTTCTTAGCGATTCGATGGCAGATAATTATTTATTATATTGTTGTGGGTTGAAATGCAGTCATATTGACTTCATATTGTCTGTTATGGAGTCTCCTGATAATGCCGTACTATAGGAATAGGTTATCGCATATCCCCATGCACCGAAAATTGACCGTGACATATTATTAGACGTATGTCGTTATTTTCTTATAAATAATCTAATACAGGTATATTCAATACATTTACGTGACACGTTTTCGCTCTCGGTAATCGTGTGCCAATCACACGAGTATTATAATTCTGCCAATAACATTTACATCACTCTTCAATACCCCTAATAGCTTGTTACATTCACTGAGATATTAAATATTAGT
The DNA here is from genome assembly GCA_024363005.1 of Charaxes varanes. NCBI lineage: Eukaryota > Metazoa > Arthropoda > Insecta > Lepidoptera > Nymphalidae > Charaxes > Charaxes varanes. Next base: position 2,023,555 of record JANCMC010046990.1, on the reverse strand, counting down.
ATTTAGGTAAATAATATTATATTTTGCTATACTTTATGTATATCTAATATTATATGGCATAGAGCTTGTAGTATTAGCATAGTCGTCAATGCCTCCTATGAAATGGTCCTGCAGATACTGGGTCGAACTGGGTGTCTCAGTTTAAAATCCATCGATTCTTTTTCTACAGTATTGGGACTCAAAATATAACCCTGGTACTTTAGATTTTCTGGAACACATCGAATCCGCTAATCAGTGAATGAATAAGATCGCATTCACGATTTTCATTCCGCAGAAAAAAGAATTCTCATTGGAGTGACAGCGTACTAATTAGGTCAAAAACTTCTCGAGTCTTCCTTCTGCTAATGAATTCGTCTGATGAAACAAATTTGTAGCGCCATTGCACGGGCGGGGCGTGAAAGCCTTTCATTCGGGTGACAACAGCCTCGTTATGAGAGAAAAGTTCATTTTTTCATCTTTTGCCTTGAATACTTTGAAACTAGATAGCAACTACTCTTGAAAAAGTACCTAGAATTTATGTGGCATATTATTTTTAGCAGTATTTAATAATACATACCTACACTTCGAAATAAATCCAATCGTTGTAAGGCTGTCGGACATAAAAGGTCACTTTGTAATGCCCACGTCTTTTGAAATCGTTTCGTGAGGAGGATTATTGTAGCCTTTTATATCGGCCACAATTGAACTGACAAGACGAAGCCTTATTGCAAAAAGGACGCCGTATTTGGCTGGAAATATGTCTTTCGACAAGCTTTGTAAGTTCCGGTAAAAGGACTCCATCCCATTCTTGGACACTACTTTGTAACTTATTTTTTTAATCACATCTATACGTCTATACTAATACATATAACTGAAGGGTTTGTTTGTTTGTTTGGACGCGCTAATCTCAGGAACTACTGGTCCGATTTTCAAAAATTCTTTCAGTGTCAGATCGCCCATTTATCAAGGAAGGCTACAGGCTATATATCATCACGCTAAAATTTTTCACTTAATTTTACGCGGACGAAGTCTAGTATCTGATAAAAGTCAAGCAAGCACGCATTAACATTAACTTGAGTGACTACCGGCGCCCATACAAATACATTACCACAAGCCGTATCGATTCGAAAATACAGGAGCTGGCAACCGGTTCCACGGACGAGTTATTCGAGGCAAGAAATTCCTAGAAAATCGCAAAGACACAAGTTAAGAAACGCGAGCACAGCCGCGGACAAAACAATATTAGAAGCTGACACTCCCCGTAGTGGGTGTATCTTCTACCTACGTCACTCCTGTAATAGGGCTTTGGAGGTTGGCGCCGATCGGTCACGTTAATGGAGATAGATTGGCTGGATCGCGTGAATTATTTTTGATTTTTACTAACCTTTTCCACAAAACTTCCGCTGACAATATCGTTTTTAGCGGGAATCTTGTTACTATCATTTTCTTTTAAGATATACATCCCATTTTAGATATTATATGTAGGCCTCTAATATCACAATACCCTTTGCTATTAGATTTAATACAACCTAATTTTTATTCATTATCGATGAGAGATTTTTCTTTAGATCCTTAAACTAAAGAAAAATTTAATCCAAAAAAATATGATCCGGGATGACGTCATACGGCAGTCGGTCTAATAGTCGCTTTAACTCGCCCCATACCCACATCCACTGCTATTTAAACGTTAGCTATTTAACACACAAAAACCCTTTTCAAATGTTCGAGAATCTATCAGCAATACCGAAAAGTTTGTAGGGTAGAGGCATTGTACGAGCTCTCAGCGGCTAAATTGTGCAATCTCCAAAGAGAAAACACTTTTATCCAAGTAAACAAAATACTTAGAGGCGAGTGTTTTGCACGTCGGTAAATTTAAGAAGCGAGTAATTTATCTAGTGGAAATAATCGCACGGTCGACCGTTATTCCTGGACTCGCGCCAATAGCAAATATATATATTTACGAATATATATATTTGCAAATATATATATACAAATACGTATAAGTAATAGTTTATTATATTGCACCATCGCGCTCTCACGTCCAGTGTCTCTTTCCATGAGGTTGTCTGTAAGAGATTGCTAATAGCAATAAGACCGCCTTTGCACCATAATGGTTTTGTGTATTCTTTTTTTTTGTTTATTATTATTATTATTATTATTTTTAAATGAAATGTACTTTTAACAATTTTTGTCTTTTGTGTGCAATAAAGTATCTATCTATCTATCTATATTATTATGATAAATAAAGTCTACTGTATGTACTTTTTGAGTAAGGTCACTCTACCAACAGATACGTAAGTGGCCAATTCATGGAAAATGCAGACACTAAAAGAATATGTTTGAACGTCGTCTTGTATTGTCGTCATGTGTGAGGTCAGATTGCATTGCTAAGTTAATCTACCTTCTCTTATTCTTCCTAGCGTTATCCTGGTGAAGTACCAGGGTCCGCTTAGATTGCAGAGGATTTGGCTGCGGAACGAGTTAAGATGACCGATTTTCCTGACGTCATCCTCGGAACCCCCACGATCTCTACAACCTTACGATTAATATCATAAAGTGACATTAATCGGGTTCCACTGTTTTACGTGCCTTCCGAAACACGGAGGATGTCGGATATCAAATATAAACCAGTGCTAGAACGGGTCACCCATCTATCACCCGGTCGCAGCCAGAGCAACTTAACTGGTCTACGACCATTCGGTCGTCCCATGTACGCTCGCTTCACAGATCAATCCTCCCCCATTCTTTCCACATGCCCGAGCCAACGAAGTCGCTGTGCTTTTACTTTTATTTTAAATTTAGATACCTGGGCTGTACTGTAACTGACAACAATACCAGGGAGGAAGAACTTGACATCAAAACACAAAATTCCCTTCGGTGCAGTGCAGCCTTGCACAAGATCTTAGTATCTAAACTCCTGAGTAGACAGACAAAAATCCGCATCTACAAAACCATCATTAGGCCGGTACTTATGTGGGTGCGAGGCTTAGACACTGACCCAAAAGGAGGAAAACAAGCTGCTAGTAACGGAGCGCAAGATACTCCGAAAACTTCTTGGACCGATCCGAAGAGAGGATCTTACACTTAGACTGAGAAGCAACGCGAAATTGAACATCTTGTGGCCGAGCCTAACATCTTAGGCGAAATAAAAACTATAATATTTTGCTTAAACCCGCCAATGAATAAAAGGGGTAATCGGTGCAATGCTGTAACCCAAAAGCAACTACCAGTCTACACTAACATTCCGATGTGCCCCAGCACACGTTTCGCTTCGACACAGAAGCATCATTAGGATATTGAGGTTTCTTTTATTATAAAAGGGGTCAACGAGCAGGCGGTTCACCTAAGTGACTACCGACACCCATGGACATCTGCACGATCAGAAGGCAAGCAGATGCGTTGCCCACCACTAATGACGAGTTTACGCCACAGGGAAATCTCACAAATCGAACGAAACCGGCGTTTAAAAAGGGACTTAGGCAACGGGAAAGTCTCACAAACCGAAGAAACGCGACAACAATACGATCACTCGACATTACGCCGATTTGTGAGAAAGAAGTACGTGGTGCTACCTCTAGTTAAAAACACTAGAAAGGTTAGCAGATTAGGTTTCCTTGCACAACTCACTTGTAGCAACGCACGACAGGCGCGAGGGGCGGCTGCTCGGAGGGCGGCGGGAGGCTGACGCACGTGCTCTTGAGGTGCATGGACAGCAGGCCCTTCGCCACGAAGCCGCGCCCGCACAGCGCGCACGAGTACGGACGCGCGCCGCTGTGGTACCTGCGGCGAGGCAAACGAGTGCGTGGCCTTATTCTGTAACGCTGACGTTATTTCTAATAACGAGTTATTTTATAATGAATCACTACATAATTATGATAAAATACTTTCGATGATGATTTTACCTATTTAAATCGCTATGCCCTAACGGAACGTCATGTATCTATTGACACGTGTAATTAAATATAAATAGGTGAAATAAAGTATACCGCGTTTTATTTGCGTAGCTAGTTGTAACCTGCGACTTTGCTCGCGCGAATTCAGTAATTTTGTTAAATTTCGAGGTTTATTTTTTTTAACTATTTCATCTATACTAATATATACAGCCGAAGAATTTGTTTCCTTGAACGCGCTAATCTCAGAAACTACTGGTCCGATTTTTTTTTTATTTATTTAAAAATTAACAATATATTTTTAACATTAAAAAAGAGCCGTTAAACCACATAAGGTTTGTCTCGACTTCGGACATTCACAAACATGCAATATTAAAGTTATAATTGCTTAACTCGACGCGCGCACTGATCGGTGCGACAATGCCAGTGGAATTTGATAAACTCTTTCAGTGTTAGATAGCCCCTTTATCAAGGAAGGCTATAAAGAATATATATCATCACGATAAAATTGAATCGATATTTTTCAACCCTATAAAACAGCAAGAATTGCGTTAGTTGAACCTTCTTAGTGTGGAGTGAATGAAATGGTCAATGGATATATTCTATATAATCCGTTAGACTTATTACGAGCGATAAATGATCAACAACATGCAAAAGCAGGATTTTCTTCAGTAGTTAAGTATTTGCTTTGAATCTATAGGCATTATGAAATAAATAAATAAATATAAAGGACTATTTTTATTGACATAAGGACATCTGTTCATAAGGGAGACAACTTAATGCCTGTGTTATCGGTAACGGACATTTTTTAAAAATAAACCACTATTTTAATGTACAACACCTCTATAAATTCATTAGTTAAAAGAGGAATTGTCATGTTGATATAATAAGAGGTAAGAGATACGGAAATCCATAGAGTCCAAATTTCGTAGTTTGGTTCAATAGAAAATAAGATAGATATGTAAAGTTGAACTCTATTCGACTCACGGGCAAAGTTCAGAAGGATGGTTATAAAATGTCACAAGAGGATACGTGCAAACGTAGTTCTTTAGAAATTCAAGCGTTCCTTAGGTTTAGGGGAATTACTGGATAGAGTAGCATACTGTTCATAAGAGATAAAATATAGGTAGAGATAGGCTTTCTTGGTGATAGACGGGTAATCACACCTAAACCCTGGTTTTCTAATATTTTTATCTTTTTATCCCAAATAAAATTGTTTCTTCTTCTTCTTCTTCTAATATTCGACGTCCTCTGTCCATTCGAAGTACATCTTCTATTCGTCCGACCGAAGGCACGTAAGATAGTGGGTCTCGATTAATGTCACTGGGTGATGTCGTGGTCGTGGGATTGTGAGGATTCCGGGGAGGACTTCAGACGGTAGACGGTCATCTTAACTCTGCAATTTAGGCCGACCCTGGTACTAGACCAGGATAACGCTTGGTAGAAGAGGAACAATGTTTTCTTCGTGAAGTAAACATGAAGGTATTTTTAATATCCTGATGCAGAAAATTACAACTACTGCATTTGCATAAATATTACCCTGTGGTCGGAAACCTTGGGCCACATATGGCCCGCGATCCCTCTCTTCGTGGCCTGCGGCTGTTTTGTAAATGGCGATGTATTTCTTATAATCAAATTATAGTTAGTTCTTTACATTAAACGGGTGTGTTGTACTAAAATTTTGCAATATGAATATCTCTTACAACGTCTACCCACATGAATGGATAACAAGAAACCTATTACAAAATAATTAATGTACAAGCGTGGCCCGCCTACAGCTAATTTTTTAACGGTGTGGCCCATGCCTGCCAACAAGTTGCCCACCTCTGCACTAATGCAAAATCTTTACCATCACTGTGATCATTAAAGACACGACTATGACAATATGAAACCAGAAATTGTAGTAAATATGTTTATTGAAAAAACTCATGTCAGAAAGACCCACTCTTCCACAACTTACTTATAGGTACACAGGTTGTGCCCGCTGTGCCCAGGACTTCGTCCGCGTAAAGTAAGGTAAAAATAATAGATTCAATTTTAAACGTGATGATATATAGCCTATGGCTTTTCTCGATAAATAAGCTATCTAATACTGAAAGATTTTTAAAATCGGACCAGTAGTTCCTGAGATTAGCGCAAACAAACTTTTCAGCTTTATCTATTAGTATAGATTTATCGGGGAATAAAAACATGCATGTTAGTCTATTACAATACTTATACTTATATTTGTGTGTAACCCACTGTTTTACGTGCCTTCCGAAACACGGATGAGGTCGGATATTAAATATAAACCAGTGCTGGAATGGGTCACCCATCTATCACCCGGTCGCAGCAAGAGCAACTTAACCTAGTGATCGACTCAAATGCCGATCAATGATTAGGCCACGACTTCCTCATAGGTGGATTCTTTACTGCACACAATTAATAAATACGCGTGCAAAGGCTGTCTTATTGCTAAAGCAATCTCTTAGCAGACAATCTTAAAGATTTATTGCGTAGGTAACAACTGTTCTTTCTCTTGTTGTAAACTAGCGGATTCGTTAGGACGTAATTATTTCTTCAAATGAACGGGCAGTGAAAAAACTGTTTTACATGCCATCCAAAACACGTAGGGGGACTGAGGTTTTTCACCCATCTATCACTTGGCCGCGGTAAAAACTGCTTTACCTGGCGATCGACTCAAATGCCGGCTCCTGATTAAGCTACGCCCTCCTCATTTTTAAGTTTTAACGAGCAGGTGGTATGCCTAAGTGACTACCGACGCCCATCGACATTTGCACTACCGGATGCGGTGCGGGAGAAGATTCGCAGATATGTTGCCGGCCTTTAAAAAGGGTGTGGAGAATAAATTGTACTAGCTTTTGGGTTCCACATATTTATATACAGATATTTACAATATATATCACATTTAATTATAAGAGAATTTTATATAAGTCTTGTTGCTAAGGAAACTGCCTAATGACTAATCTTACGCATGCGTGTTGAAACCTTATTGCAAAATTTAATTTTTCTCTAAATGCGCCCTAATATATCTATAAGGGGTTTAGGCCCCCGGGAAAAGGGAAGCTATGTTATGATTGCTTTAATTATTACTTTTAGTGGAATAGCGACGGCAGTGGCAGTGAGCAGGAGCGCGGAATTGGAACCGACGTTGCGGTGGTCAGCAGCTGTGTGTTCGTCGCCCAACTCCTCATCTCAGTGATCATGGGGTTCGCAGTAAAATTGACAGGTTCTACGGCCGCGGTGGTGGCTGTCGCGGCGACTTTGGCTGGTGCAGGCCTTCACAGCTACCAAAATTACGTACCTTGACCTCTAAACAACTTTTATCTAACTTAGCGAAGAGTTCACGAGCGAGACCGAGACAAGAGATTACGACAGGAAACCGCGACATTCACTGGTCATATGCCAATGTATGAACGACAGTTCGCGAGCGAGACACCAGACAGGAGACAGCATTCGTCTGTAGCCTCTTTTCTTGAAGGTCCCTAAGTCGTGAATTCTATACGAATAAACAATATTTGTCTTTGACTTTATTTGTGAGTTTGTATGTTCCGAGTAATCTCTGTTTCTACTGATCCGATTTTGAACATTCTTCTACTATTAGAAAGGTATATTCCCATGAGTGCTACTTTCGTAAATAAATACGGTTTCAAAGCCGGTACGAATGGCTGGTGTCACTAATATAATCTTGATTTATGATGTATCTAATATATATGAGTACATAAAATATATCACAGAGGAAGAAAAATAACACGCTTAGTTAGTTGAAATAACGCGTTTCCTCTCGCAGACGATAAGCCGAGATAAGGCTCAGGTTACGTGGGGCGATGTTTTCGAAAACCAATTACTGGGTAGGGACTAGATTAGACAAGCGCTTGTGACCATGCTTTTAGTATACACCAGGATTGTCCTGAAAATAAAAATAATACCTTCTTCTTCCTAGCGTTATCCCGGTTATGACGTCAGATGGCAATCGGTCATCTTAACTCGCCCCACAGCCAAATCCTCTGCAATCTAAGCGGATCCTGGTACTAAATCGGGATAACGCTAGTAAGTAGATATTTTAAACGAACTGTAATTCGTGTCTTTTTTAATTCATTTTTTACTAAAAGTAAAGTTATTTCTTGTAACATCGGGTAAATCAGTGAAAGTTCCGTCGAAATCGGTCCAGCCGTTTCGGAGATCCCGTAATAAACGGACTGATAGACAGACTTTTCCTGCCTCGCACAATATCTCTGTGGAATCTAGAATCTAGAGACTATCAAGTTTTTAAATGCATACATATGTGTATTTTAACTAGCTGTAACCCGCGATTTTGTCCGTGGGATTTCAGTGTTTTTTTTTTAATTTTGAGTTTTCTATATTTCGCGAAACCCTAATTATATTTCTAAAAGTAAAGTACACTATGTTACTCCTTGGAACAACAGCTATCTGCCAGTGAAAACCCCGTCGAAATCGGTACAGCCCTTTCGGAGATTACCCAGAACAAACAGACAGACATACATTTTTTTATTTGTGTTTTCGTTGTAAGTATCGTATATATTTTTATTATAAGCCATACGCAATCAGTGAACTAATTTTATTTTAACATTCCAAACAGAAACTCCAATGTTGTTTATATGTATAGATAATATGTACTCACTTGACAAGCGCTGTCAAATACATTCCTTCTGGTAATGCAGTTGTCCATGGGCGTTGGTAGTCACTTATCAAGTCTTCTGCTACGTAGCGTTATCCCGGTGTAATATCAGGATCCGATTAAATTGCAGGGATGTGGCTGTGGGGCGAGTTAGTGACCAACTGCCGTCTGACATCATCCCCGGAACCCTCACATTCCACGACTAATATCAAATATAAACCAGTGCTACAACGGGTCACCCATCCATGACTCGGTCGTAGTTAGAGCTGCTTAACCTAGCTATCGTCTCAATTGCCGATCACTGATTACTCCATGACCACCTCAAGGAGTGTTAATAGTCAGTGTACAAAGTTTAATTTTGTTGAAAACCCAGTATTAGAATTGGTCACCCATCTATCACCCGGCCGCGATAAGAATTGCTTAACCTAGCGATCGACTCAAATGCCGTCCACCGATTAAGCTATGACCTCAGTTATCAAGTGTAACCTGTGATATATTAAAAAAAAAATGTAACAACACCGACCCCCGCAGTTAATCTCACAGAATCATCTCACTAAAACACTCCGCCGGACGCGCCCTGTACCCAAATTGATTAAACAAGTGTTCGCGATAGATAAACGAAATTCATTCCGGGTCATTAGTCACCCCCGCGAGGGTGGGGTTTTTAGGGTGATTTAATTTACTGACTTTTATTTACATTTTTCCACTTCCGCGCTGCTGGGCGAGGGTGCGCACTTACCTATTGGCTACTTGCAATTTTTGAGATGGGGAAAAACCATTGATCTCGCGACACCGTTACCGTTACCGACACCTCTATATGTTCGAGTTTTCACTTCCGTCGGCACGTCGGAGTGCCATTGTTTTTTTTCGGTTAGGCATAGGTAAACTATGACTTACGTTTATATTCGTAGAGAGTGACATCATTATAGTGACAAAAATAATAAAATTAGCTATCTGCCAGTGAAAGTCTCATCAAACGCGGTCCAGGAGTTACAGAGAATATCTTCATCGCAGATTCACTCTTTGTTAAATATAAACTCTTTTAGCAAACTAGAACCGTCTATGTGATAATCGAAGCTAACATTCTAGGGGTCCTCTAATCTGTCTTTCTTTCACTGAAATATTAAGGACTTATCTGGATACACAAGGCGGTACGTATCCTGGAAGTATTCACAATCATCAAAATTTAGGTTTAGTATTTATCTAAAAGGTTCATAATAAATATTTCTAATAACGAAGACATTGTGGGCATCACCTAGCTTATAATAAAAGACAGGTGCTATAACAGACTGCGATGTGATAGTTTTTGTATTCAACTTACAGCACTCTAAGAATGCGCCATGCTCGTAATTTTTTTCGAGAAGACGCGCATTTTAAAATATATTTCACTGTTAATTGACGGTATTTTTCACGCTGCAATTTGCAAGTATAATTCAATTGCCCTTTTCGGCGGAACGACCTAGTGTAACGTGTATAAATTAAAATAACAAGATACTTGCATATTATGTGAATTAAAGTGGAATTACTAATATACCGCACCGCGGTATGGAATTCTAAAAAAAAACAACTAGCATCAAGAACGCAACACTATAGAATAGAATTAGTTGGATAGGGTTGTTAGGAGTGTGAACATAATGCCACTAAATCTTTTCACTGTTCTCTACTTCTTTTAAAAAGAAATCGATTCCAAAATAGTGGAATTAACCAAAAATATTAACAAAGAAATGGCCTGTAACAATTAAGGGGCAAGATTCCTTAGAGTGATCAACGTTAAATTCCAAATGAGTTGTCACTGCCTCTTTGATCATTTCCGCTCACGGATTCCTGAATAATTAATCAGTCGCATTAACAGGCAGGAAAGTAATTAAATAAATTACTAATTTCACCTGCCCATCAGTCTATCTAATCTCACGTCTGCCTGTAGGATCGATTTAAAGGAATTCAATGTTTAATTGGAATCAAAATATTCCGATTACTTTATGTTTTCGTCAGATGTGAGGGGGTTTAAGCCATTTTCTTGTTAAGGGGCACAACGAGCAAACGGGAAGGCGGTTCGCCTAATGCCGGAGACATAGCTTCATTTAAATGATCATTGCAATGATCGTGTAGTGTGGCCGGGGATTTTGTGTAACTTCACAGAACTTTGTAGTACTTTGTAGACTTCAAGGTCAAGAATGTAGAAACACTTTGAGCTATGTCTGGCTCCGGTTTAAGAGACTACCGACGCCAATGGACATCTGCACTACCTGGAGGCTCGCAGATCTGTTACCGACCCTTTAAAAACGAGTTAAGCCCACTGGTAACTCCCACAGACTGAACGAAACGCGACAACAATACCATCGCTTGAGATGATAGCATTGCCGCCACTTCACGTCGATCTTATGTGAGAAAGAGGTACTAGTACCAGGACGTGTCAATCCAATGCGGCTACAGGCCATAAGCACTGGAAGCGTAGCGCTACTTTTAATTAAATAGATAAATAGGGGTAAATGAAAGTGATTGAGTAAAAAGATGTAAAGGTAGAGGAGAGAAATGATGTGGATGCTTCTATCACCGACGATATTGGGGGAGTGATAATTGCAGCTAGAGTATTCATTTGACCTTTAACTTGCTTTTTGTACTTTTCTTAGTACAATAAATCCTGGAAGCAGTAGTGAGGTGCCTTAATTTGTTTCCTGCAATGAAAATCAAATCATGATCAAAGTCAAAGTCCCTATTAAAAAGAAAGTTCCATAGGGAGTAAAACGTTTTATTTGCGGGTTATTCGTTCAGTAAACGGACCGCTGCAGCTAGGTGGAGCCAGTATAGATCTGCAGGGCCTCGCGCGTTCTTTCGGATGGAAACACGTGCCAACTAATCAAAACTTTATGGGCTGTATTAGCAACTTTACGTACAACGATTTTGTAAGTATACTCTTCTATACATTGTGATGTACAATTACATACAAGTACATTATATATTTTTGGAACGAAGTTCCTTAACGCGGCTTACGAAAATCGCAGGTAACGCGATTTCGTAGAAATCGTCACGTAACGAAATCCCGTATGCTGTATGTGTACGGGTGCGCAACTCTCTCTCTATATCTGTCACTTTTTTCTTATACTGGAGTAAGCAGACAAGCTTATAGGTTGCCTATAGTAAATAGTTACTAGGTATTAGCCATATTATGATATTACGCGACCCTATCTCCTTACTCTTTCTAAGGGGGTTTAGCAAACCTGTTCACCAATAGTGACCACGTTATATACATATACTAATCTTTTATGACTGATTTCGGTTGCCTGTAGGGTATATCTCCATTCTGGCAGACCCACTTTAGGGACGTGAAAGTCCATATTTTCTGCCTCTTTAAATACGACTGGTTCAAATTCTTAGCAATAAATACATTAAAAGATCATCGGACATCGGTTTCTCCAGAAATCAAAGTCTATTTTCCACCATAAAGCTAAAAAGTTAACCCAGTCCTAAACCAATCCGTTCGCTGATGTTTCTTAACATAGACTGAGGTAACATTAATACCGTATCTTTTTTGTGCCTTAGATGTACAATTTGGGCAAGCCGGCCGTTGAACAGAACGCCGACCCGGGGTGTCAAAGGAGCGTTTTCACCGCTGTCACATTCGACATCAACACCAACTTCCTTGTGGCAATTCTAGTTTGCATCGCCATTTTAATCAGTGAGTACATAAATCTATGTCGTAACTTTAAATTGTAGGAATTGAGCATACTCAATGGAACTACATGTAGTTAGTAAATTTGAATTGCGCCACTTTGAAGGTAAATCAGAGGTTTTAGTTTGGGTAATAACAAAATTACGTGTCTCAAGGACATAGTGTATCTTCTGAGATCTTGATGAGTTGTTTCAAAGGAATGAGAAGGTTTTATTTCACGTCATACGACTTTAGACCTAATTTTGATTTAGTTATGTTTCTATATGCTATAATGTCACTTCACTAATATTTATACATAACATTATATCTATTAGTGCGATGACGACGACGACAAAATCACTTTTAGTAACTGTGCAATTTCAGGACTTTTCCTAAGAATGCTTTTTCTTGATTTTCTTCTTCTCGAAGTTATTGTTTGCACTCTAATGTGAGTGATGTTCCGAAACACGGAGAAGGTCGGATATTCGAAAACCAATCTTACAATGGGTCAAATACCTATCACTCGGTGGTAAAAACTGCTTAACCTAGCGGTTCCGTACCCCCATTATAATATAATAAAATAAACTGATGAAATCTCTCTTCTCCAGTCCTTCTTTTAGCCGTGGTGGTACATCGTAAGCGAGCGGATGCTTGGGCTGAGAAAGAATTAGACGACATAAGAGAGAATATCATTGCCTATGAAGATGAGGGGGGTGGTGAGGGAGACGCGGGATACGACCTTCATGTACTGAGGCAGATGTACGATGGACCCCCACCGGACTCAGACCCGGCCTTCACCGTAACGTGAGTGCAAGTTATATCTACAATAATATAGAGATCGCCAGCTGGTCGAAATTCGCCCAAAAACTTTTTTGAATTTTCTGGAGAAAGTTTGACAGTGTCAAGTTCTGGAAGTCGGCATTATTTTTTCGAAATTTCCTCCTGTTTAAAACTCTTTTATTTAATACCTCTCGCAGCAATAGTTTTTGAGTTATTTCTAAAAAAGGTAAAACTTTTTTTGGAATATTTTATTGTTTATAACTTTTGAAATTGTTTAATGTACGGCAATGAAATTTTCATACGATTTCTAGTCAAACAAGCTATTGCATGTATTTTAATCCGCAGTATCAAGAATTCACACGTTGTTAGGTTTTCGTAGTACCTTTATAGTTTCGCTCTGACCGTCGATCCGTCCATATGCACCCGCAATTTGGCTCCCCTATGATTTTCGAACTATGTATTAGATGTGAGAGACTTGAAATTTTCCATATTGATAGAACATACTAAAACTCATTAGGACAATTAATTTGAACGACATTAGACAAAAATTTTTGATGTTATTTAACATATACGTTTATTGCGTATCACATACGGAATCTATATTTAATAAATAAACTGAAGAGTTTGTTTATTTATTTGCTTGAACGCGCTAATCTCAGGAACTGCTGGCCCGATTTGAAAAATTCTTTCAGTATTAGGTAGCCCATTTATCTAGGAAAGCTATAAACTATATATCAACACGCTAAAATTGAATATTTATTAACTTAATTTTACGCGGACGCAGCTAGTCCTTCTATATAAGCGTGCATTGACATGTTCTTGGCCACTTTTTTAACTTGTTTACTACTACGGACTATTAAAGAATAAATTATATGAAATCTATTGATAACAGGAATTCTACTTAAACTGTTATAAAAACACGGTATAAGTACCCAAAAATAAATAAAAAAATTGCAAATTATTGCAATCCTAGAGTCTTGAATTAAGAATTAGGCCGATGAATTCATAAGTACTACATCCTTCCTCAATTTAAAACATGACCTCAAAAGTCTCATCTTTACTTCAATGAGAAATTTTTGTACAATGAGAAAATTGTCAAGCACTTGATGACAAATGACGTCCATACGCATTTTTATTACTACGACTTACAAACGCTTTTTGAGATGCGTATACATTAATGTCCTTAACTAGTTCTGTCTATTTCCTTTAATTAATATGTATTAACAATCTTGCGGATCCTTATTTATCCTGAAAAACAAAATTTTATATATATTTTTAACCACAGCACCGTGCTGACTTGTTTTCAATTCCCGCCAATTCTTACATTTTTTTATTATCTTCCCCTAAACATAAAAAGGCAAAGAACGTGCAGCATACAGCCTGTGACGTAGTGAACTTATTATTTTACAATATTAGACTGTGTGCAAACGCTCGCCGAACTAATTCGAATTTCGAACACACTATTTAAAATGTTAGTACACAATTATAATGTGAAATAGTGCCACCATTTTCTGAACAAATTTTTTTTCCTAAATTGTGTCTCCTATTCGAATTTTAGAATTCATTTCGAATAATGAAATTTCATACAACTTTGCAGACGCGATTTTATTTTAAATTTGAGTATCTGTAAATGGCATATTCGCATATTCTCTTTTCGAAAATAGTGACACTATTCCTACGCAAGTTTGAGAAAAATAATTTTATCAGCAGAATGTTGCATAAAAGTCAAAACATATGCAATTACTGTGAAAGATACAAAATAACTTTCAATGAATTTTTCAGCCAGGAAGTGCGGCGTCTGCCAGGTCTTCGGCTTCCTTGGATCTTTCCCTGCATTACAAGCTGAAGTACATTATATTTCTTGTGTCGCATGATACGTTCAAAGTATTGAAACTTCCTCATTTCACTTATGTGATAACTTAAGAAGTACTTAACCGGGATAACGCTAAGAAGAAGAAGAAAACATGAAGAGAGTTATATTTTGGAGCGATGGCTTAATTGCATTTCTGCGCACGGTGTTCTGCAAAACAGAAATGGAAAGTGCTTACTGGGGTTTGAAATTGGACGCGTACTCGTTGTATGCCGGAAATTATCGGTACGTCGGCTGTGACGGCTGTAAGCGATGCTTCATTATTTCACCCTATAGGGTTCAACGTGATATCAGCCTGTATCAAAAACTGATTTTGTTTAACATAGTATATAATTCAATATTCATGGATTAATAGAATCCGAGGTCATTTGACTCAAATCTGCATCTATACTAATACATAAAGCTGAAGATTTTCTTTGTTTGCTCGTTTACTTGACTAATCTCAGCGACTACTGGTTCGATTTGAAAAATTCTTTCAGTGTTAGATAGACCATCTATCGAGGAAGGCTATATGCCTATTGTTGGGGATCGATTCTCTAACAGAGCTTATAGAATCAAACACAATCTTCTCGTGGACTATATTTACATTTATTCTTCACAAGCACTTATTATTTAACAACCGTAATCAATTAGCGTCGCCTGGTAAGAAAAACGTGCAATCGATCACGTAGGCACACCTTAAGTGTTAAACACAGGCTGACACTCACACACGTTGTAAGCAAGTAAACGCGAGCGAGATAGCGCTATTGCCGTCCTGCTCTATCTCGCTCGCTACGTCTGTACTGGTTTCAGCCCCGTTTAGTCAAGTCGACGACGTTGGATACGGTTCGGTTCGGTGTTATCTGTCCGCAACACCTATATATCATCACGCTTTAATTGAATCTGTTTTTTTTACTTAATTTAACGAGGAGATAGTCGCGGGAACAGCTAGTTAAAAATAACAGCTTAGGAAAATGTGTAACAAAGAGATTTGACCCGATCGTATTTACATAGGCCCACGCTGCCGGACCGCGATAAAAGGTTTAAAGCAATAGGTCCATATTAGAGACATTTTGACCTATAATTTGATCCAAATTAATGCCCGTGTATTATTGGCCATTGTATACTTAAATTGAAGTAAATGGACTATATACATGTGTTATTAATAACAACAAAGATTCTATAACAACAAAACCGGATAGAAATAATTCTGTAAAAAATGGTAATATGGATGGTAATATTTCTAAAGCCAGACATAGCTTCATTTGAATATTCATTTCAGTGATCATGTAGAGTGGTCGGGGACTTTGTGGAACTTCACAAAGTTTTGTAGAACTATGTAGACTGAAGGTCAAACAAAGACTTTGAGCTATGTCTGGCTCCGGTATTAGAACCAATCAATACCAATAATTAAGCATGTGATAAGCGTGTCACAACCGTGGAATATAACAAATTATGTATTATATATTAGTTGGTTGGCATCGGTAGTCGCTTTGGTGAACCGACTGCCTGTTTGCCTCCTGTTTTGTAAAAAAAAAAAAGAAAATATTGCTATGATCAAATTAAATGAGACGAATTTCTTAGCATTCCATGGATTCACCGTACGGGTGCCGGGTCCATCGCGTTGCAGAGGAAGGAACCATAGCCTAATTCCTCCTTGGCTCAGGGTTATTTCCCCAGTGCATTGTAGGGCTTGAGGAATAGAGTTGGACAGTCACAGAGGATGTGCATGGCCGTTTCCAAGTCCTCGTGATAGAACCTACAACTGGTGATTGAGTATAGTCTATATACCACCACGCTAAAATTAAATTGAATTTTTATACCAAATTTTACGCGGACGAAGATACGGGTGCAGCTAGTATTATATAAAAATATTAGCACACGAAAATAAACCGCATTTGCCACTTGTAACAAGAACCTCTATGTGTACTACTGAAAATCTGTATCAGAGTATTTTTCTACTATATAAATCAAAACTTGCTGTATTTTCAGAATTCAGCCGTACAACAATCGAAATAGATTTACTACTGAATTTACAGGGGCGGTTTCGGTCGAACAATACAGGCCTAGGGCGGTCGGGCGCATCGACCTACAAATATAAAAGTCCGTAAAAGCTTATTTATAAAATGTTTTTCGAAATATTCTTTTGCTCGTTTTCTCAGTAAATTGTACGTTTGTTTCGATCCAATTTACTTTGTCTGACTCACAAAATTGATACAGTTCTCGCTTCAAAATTTTGCTAGAATTTTATAAGGTTAGTGCAGTATCCGTTGACACTACGTACGTAAATATTATTTAATATTTACCATAACTATGACACGCCAAATTATTGTATGCATGTCTTACTCACACTGATCACAATGTATTAGTTAATAATATAGGTGTTACCAAGTCAACGGTCGTAACACAACTGAACCAGTTACCTGTGTGTCCTGTATTTAATCTCTTATAAACAACTACCCTCATTTATCTATACACTACAGTTAGCATGACCATCGGAATGAATGAATGACGACGGGGATGAAGATGAGAGTGAGGATGCGGGTGATGATGATACGTGGATGAAGATTAATAAGAGTGAGGGTGTGGGCGATAGTATGTGATGATGAGGACGTGGATGAAGGTGAGTGAGTATGCGGGCCATGGTATGTGATGATGAGACGTGGATGTAGATGAGAGTGAAGATGCGGGCGATAGTATTCCATGATGAGATGTGGATGAAGAAAGATGATGTTCAGAATACAGGTGATAGATATATGTGATGATGAGATGAGAGTGAGTATACGGGCGATAGTATGTGATGATGCCACGTGGATGAAGATGAGTAAGAGAATAAGCAATAAGAAATGACTAAAAAAGTTGACGTATACATCCGAAAATATTGCAAGGTTATTGATCTTAGCCTGTCTGTTAAAGATGAATTAAACAATGACATAATAAAAACGGCATTAAATCAACGTCACAATGTCTACCGCGGCCTTCTATTACCTCACGCCGTATAATTCTTCCATAAAACGATAAGACTAGATTTTGAATATATTACCACATTAAAACAATGGAGGTTAGGTTAGTAATGCATTAAAATGACGCATGAATAAAACATGTCAAGCCATTTTCACGTTGAATTTATTATTGTAATTAGTTAAAGCTCTTAACTGTAGAAATAGGTCTGTTGAGAATTAACGATGGAATTGCTTTTAAACTGCATTCTTAAGGGTTATATTCATACTGTAGCGGCCGCTACATAACAATATGGCAATGATTCGAGTGGAAAAGGTTACACCAAAAACAAACTAGATGGCGCTGTACGGATGACGACGACCGCAGTACAAACACTGAAAATCTCCATACAAACTAACTCACGCTTTCACCTGAGCAATTACTATTGCTCACGCACATGGACTGCACTAACAGAAGGCTCTTTATTAATTATAATTATTTATAATTAATAAAGAGTTTTTACTTTATTAATTTAGAAGAAGAAAAAATGTTTTATTAGCTTGAATTAATACGCTGCATTACATGTAAAATAATGAAAACTAATGTCTAAATTAAAACTAAGTAGTCAAAACTAAAACGAAATATAGGACAACGATGTAGATACATAATACAATATAGACATACATAACATAACGCAGTGCAGAACCAACCTGAAGGTAAACCTATTCAGTAAGCTCTTTTTTTTTAACTAGCCCGTTGTTTCCCACTGCTGGGCAAAGGCCTCCCCGCGTTTGATCCACTTTCCTCTTTCCTAGGCCTATCTCATTCATAACTTCCCCGCAAAGGTATCCAAATCGACGCGCCACCTCTTCCTCGGCCAAAATAAATTAAAAATAAAGTAAATTAAATAAATTGTAAAATAAATAAGGTGTAATTGTATATTCTTTTTTTGAAAGTCTTTAGTCAGTTAGTCAGTCGGTACTTATACACCGGAGTTGGGAGCACCAAGTTGCAATCCTTGGCCAGAAATTTGTAGCACAACTCAGGGTTGTAGATTTTTTGATATCGAGGAGACGAGACGAAATTTCGAGTTTGGGTATGTACAGTGATTTTAATTTCACGCCGTTTCGATAAGAGCAGAGCTTGCGGTAACATGAAAGCGAATAGCTCGTTTAGGTGGGATACATTAGGCTAGGGTCCTAATCATATCAAAGCTTAACCGCATATTGTGCGCCGGACCAAATAGCCTCTAGGAGATTGCTTCAACCCCCAGATTATGTCCTCTGACATCTCAAGGATTAAACCGCTTAATGTAAAAGCTTCTCGGTAGTTGTCAATTTTTTTATATAATAAATCATGGAGGCATAGAAATGAGAAGGTCGTAGTTTCACCAGTGCCCCGCATTCGAGTTGATCATTAGATCTTAGAAGTAGCTACACTAACAGTGTTTTTTTTTAATATCCACTCTCAAATGCCGGCCACTAATTAGGCTACGACCTGCTCTCTTTTAACAGATCGTTTGTTCGGTAGCAAACGAACCGGGAAAGTGCAGTTTCATGGTTGAGCTACATAAAATTTTAAACTTTAGCTCGAACACACCAACTTAAAGTATTAAAACTTTACCTTCATCCACCACTTAGAACATGAACTGGAGAAAATTATTTTCACATTGTGCAGGTGAAGGTTTTTAAAGTATAACTTTTTACGTACATACTAAAAGCTTTAGTATTTTCAAATCTATATTATACTAGCGGACCAAGCAGACGTTATCCTGTCCGAACATTGGGTTACTTATTTACTACATTCTATTAACCTATAATATTCCCGTTTAATTCCCGTTCCGATCCCTTTCCGGTCATTTTTGAAACTCAAATTTATTCACATAGATAACTTCGACCGAACCATCTGTTTTACATGGAATTCGATGTTATGTCAAAAGCCATTAAAAAAGTTTAAATAGTAAAAAGTGCTAAGGTTACATTAGAAATAATTTAATATGGCGGTTAATGATATATTTTTAAATTTTCCAATTAATTTTCTTTTACTTTCTGAAGTGGGAATGGGCTGGGTATGTGGCTCGAATGGACCCGCAAAGGTGGGCCAGTATCGCGACTTCCTGGATGCCCACCAATGGCCGCCGACGACCCTGAATTTTAAAAAAAAGCAACGAGTGTTCTTTGTGCATGAGAAACTAAACTACTTTGCTTTAATCCGCGAATGAATATATATAAGTATTTATTTATATATAAAATATATATTTGCCTTTCAGTCGTCAGTTACCCATAACCGTATCCGGGTTCGGAATAAACGACGATGTATGCAATGTTATATATGTAATATAGTCTTATGTATGCAATGTTGCTGTATAATAAATTGAAATTTGGTACTATACTATTATTTTAAAAAGAATATTATAGTATGCAAATTAGAAGATTTGTGGGCAAATTTCGACCACCAGGCGATATCCAGTTATATTTAATCTTCGTCTTCGATGAGTTTTCATCCTTCGCTGGTTGCAATTTTGAATAATTTCTTTTGCCGAATTCCTTGACAAGATACTGTTTCTAATGTCAAATTTAATGAAGCAGACCAATTAACAGTCCAACCATTGAAGCGAATTATTACTTTCCGCTCTTTTTTGAGGACAATTAATTTCCACCTCCACAGAAATTAACAATTCATGTTGCTGTCATACAATTCAAAAAATTTCCCTAATTGCTTTTTCGTTCAGCGAAATTATCATTGTCTCACTCAAATTTTCTCATGAAATTAAATGAAGTGTTTTTATTCGGCCCTCTTATAAACTTCTTTATCAGCACCTCTTTAAGATTTTTTACAACATTAACGCTTTATTTTATAAGCGACGTCTATTGGAAAAGCGATCAATGATTGTATTTTATTTAATCATTTAAATTCAACAGAAGAAAATTGCTGAAAACTTGTGAGCCTCAATAGCAACGTTATAAGATTTGGACTGAAATCCATTTTGGTTGGGGTATTGTCGCACCCACTCCTAATACAAGCTTTCAATTTAAGCTTAGAAGGAGGGGAAAAGGGAATATTAGACATACCTAAAAAGCATTCTCAATATTCTTAAAAAAAAATCTTCTTTTTCCTAGCGTTATCCCGGTCTAATACCAGGGCCTGCTTAGATTGCAGAGGAAGTGGCTGTAGAGCGAGTTAAGATGGCTGACTACCGTCTGACGTCATCCCCGGGACCCCCACGATCTCTACAATCTCACGACTGACGTCACTCAGTGATATTAATCGGGAGCCACTGTTTTACGCGCCTTCCGAAACATGGAGGCAGGCCAGATACTTGAAAAACCAGTGATGGAACGAGTCACCCATCTATCATCCGGTCTCGAAAGGAGTTATTTTACATAGCGATCGCCTCAAATGCCGACCACTGATCAAGTTACGACCTCCTCATCCCATGTTTGAGTACCCAAAGAAATAACATTTTGAGCAAGCGAGAATCGATTGTCTTCCTTGGATTGATGGCGCATAATAAAGGAAATGAAGTGCAGTTCCATGTTCACCACTTCGACTTCCGAACAAAACTTTACTCTTGCTAGTTGAGAAATAAAGACAGGTAGTAAGAGGCTATTGAGATGTGGACACATTGAAAAAAAACGCACCAGCAATGTTGTATGAAATTTCATTATTGTCGTGTTTTTAAAATTCGAATAGGAGACACAACTTATTTACTAAAACTTTGATTGGAACAATGGCGGCGTTATTTCACTATATTTATAGTTTAGAAGTAAAATAAAAAAATAACGGTACCAATAAGCACGGTCCATTTATTTTCATTTTTTATTTTACCTTTCGGGTTGTATGAAAAAACCGAACAAACATAATATAACTCTTAATATTAATTGAATTATAAATAACTTTCTTATAGAATTTTGATTTATTGCCTGTTATTTTTTTTTGATAAAAATACTATCTAAGCCTCGGCAGAAACAACAATGGTCTAATTCGTATTATTAAATTTCAAACTCTACTCGTTCGGCAATTGGTCGTTTTCTGCACCTAGGCAATGACACATTTAATAAACAATTTTTCCTCTATAAGTAAGGAGTAAACATAATTGACTAAATATGTTTGTTCCTTACTTATTTTTTTCACGATTATTAGTGACTAGTTGATCCTGGCAACATCCGAGTGATCTTAAGTATCTAGTATTAATAAGAATACTATATTTTATCTATGATTTACTTTGATTTCTGATTAAGAAAAGGTTACAAGTATTTTAGCTTTCCGTATTAATTTTGCTGCTATATAATAGAATTACGATACTCGATCCTTTATCTATAAATTTCGATAATTACTTATTAACAGACCGTGAAACTCAATCAATGTCAACATAATGGGTATAATTAATAAGAAAATTCACGTTTACAGTTCAGCGAATTCTTTCACGGTCTTTTTAGAGGTTTTCAGCGGCTATTAATTTATTTTTTCTCTCTTATTAGAATTGGAAAACGCTCGAGACGTGAAGAACAGCCATGCGTCTTGATAGGCATCTACTTTTAAAGCTTTCTTTAAAGAGTTCTTCACGAGCCAAGGCTTAAGTTTGAATTAAAATTACGTCAAGGGATTTTCTTTGATAACATTTACAGATCGCAGAGTCGTTTCGTTTGAGAAATATACGGGTGCCTTAAGATGAGAGCGTTAAACTTTTGTGCCGAAAAAGATATTATTGATTGACTTTTTAACGTTCAGGTATTGAAAACTTCAGCATAATATTTTATAACTAGCGGACCCGGCAGACGCTGTCCTGCCCGAACGTTGGCTTATTTTTTATATTGAATTTTAGCGCCATCTATTAGTCGCCTATACCAACGAGCCGGCACGCTCTGCCTCCCAATTTGCAATCTCTTATATGTTCTAAGATATTCATTTTTATAATGTGCTTTAAAAAGCAATTTTGGTCTGCATAAAATGTACAAATTATCTAGCGTATTTAAATGGATAAGAATTAATACGGTGTTCTTTAAAATAGCTTCGTAAATAATTTATTATTTTTTTGTAATATATAAAAGATAAAAATGGGTCCTCTGGGTTTTACTTAGGAGATAGACATATGCTATTGCAGACTTTATTATAGATCTTTTTAAGATGTACTATTCCGTAATACATTATTTTGTTCTATCTCTTAAGGTTTAGTCAGCGCACGTGACGTAAGAGCACAAAATTACGTATTTTACGACATCTCGCTATAAATCAATGAAATTCTCAGCTATAATCTTCTACAACATAAATGTATTATACATGTGAACCTTTATCTAGAATCGCTCTATCTATTAAAAAAAACCGCTTCAAAATCCGTTGCGTAGTTTTAAAGATTTAAGCATACATAGGGACGGACAGACAGCGACTTGTGTTATATTACGTAGTTATGGAAGGCGTAACTTGGTCATCTATGACGAGCAGCAAACACGAATACTGTTTTTATATAATAACCGCAGTTTTATGCGAAGTATTTCACATAGACATAACATTTACTTATAACTTTTTTCACGTCATTTATTAACTAAGGTGTGATACATAATGTCTATAAAGTTTAAGTTATCATCGTATTAGTCTTTTAAAACAGCTGGATATAGGACTATTTTAAGGCACGCCAATTCAATCTACCCTCTGCTAAACACATCCAGCTTACGAATGTCACTCTTTGCACATCTCGATCCATGCAGTGCTACACTCCGTCTGCAAAGACTTGGTCTCCACACGAGTAAAGTCTGTGTAATTTCATGCATTTTAAATATTCTTTATCCACGACGCCATTCACTTATTATCAGAGAGGCTTATCTCGAAGAATAAGAAAAATGGCGGGCAAAGGGAGACTCACACCGTCCGCAAAAACCGGCTATCAATACTCAGGAATATAAACCGGGGAAAACAAACGACCGCCGCATAAGTTATGGGGTAATCCGTGATATACGAGCGTTAAGGGATGGAACTATCATATCAGTGTTTATAATAAATCTTTGGCGAGAAAGTGATGACGTAGGATCTTGCTACTCTATGACAAAACTCGGTTTAATATGTGTTTTCTTTAATTAAAATAAATCCTTCGGGTTTTGTATATAAATACCAATAGAATTTTCGCCAACTGCATCTTCTATATATAAATGAATCCCTATTTCCCATGGATACAGCGTCACGCGTGAACGGCTGGACCGATTTCGCTAATTCTTTTTTGTTTCATTGGTTATTGTCAGGAGAAGGTTCATATGAAATTTAAGAATACTTAACCTCTGTTGTTTAGCGCATTTGACAATTTAGGGCTTTTTCATGTAACCTCATGCCGCTTTTAAAAAACATTGAAAGAATGCGTGCTGCAAATATCGTCAAAGAGGATGTAAAAAAATTGAACATCGTTGAAAACTCGAAGGATGAAAACGATGCTTCGGGCGAAGGGCGAATTTTCGAAAGTATTGGAAAAGGAAAACGGAACAGGAAATAATATTATAGCGTAACAGAATGTAGTAAACTGTAAGTAAACCAGCTTTCGAGTTGGACAGCGTCTGCCGGGTTCGTTAGTATCTAATATGTTTACAGTTTTATTGTATTTACGATTATAAATAATATATAAGCTAATAATAAATTCTGCTGGCCCCCTAATAAATACTTGATTTATTAATATGTTATTGCACACACAGAAAATAATAACAAAACAGACGTATAAAGTGTGCAAGGGCGGTCTTATCGCTTAAAGCGATCTCTTACAGATAACCCCAGGTCCATTTTAGGAAACCATTATGGGTTGGTGACAAAAATAAGAAGTAAATATATACATACTACATATATAAATATATACACATACGCTTATACACTTATACATATAGATATATAATTTACTTTATTTAAAAATCTTCATTGTTCACGCTACAATCACTGGGGTCCAATATCTATCCCAAACGTAGTTGTTATATTTGGAAAGTTAACAAAAACTTTATTTACTATTGAAGCTGTTTTTCACAACTTCGCCCATTTCAGGTTTAAGCGGAGTAACAAAAGATATTTCCGAGCGTTAATCGCTCTTGAAGTAAATATAGCAAGTAAAAAGTTTATCTCATACTTTTAAGCACTCCGCGTTTTTAGCGAGAACTTATATTTGTTCGCACTTAAGAGCTTTCTAGATAATTTTGCAATATTAAATATACGAATAAAAACAATTCAGTTTGACTTAAAACACTTCACATAATACGCTGCTACTGTTTGACTCAGCCTACTGAATTAAAATTTACGTTAACACAAGTGAAACCGCTAGCAAAATCTAGTTTTTAATAATATCTTAACGCCTCGGACGGGTTTTTTTTACACATACTGGCTGTGCCCACGACTTCGTACGCGTAAAATTAGGTAAAAAAAGAGATTAAATTTATATATTAGCGTGATGATATATAGCCTTCCTCGGTAAATGGGCTATTTAACACTGGAAGAATTTTTCAAATCGAACCAGTAGTTCCTGAGATAAGCGCGTTCAAGCAAACAACGAAACAAACAAACTAACTCTTCAGCTTTATATATTAGTATAGATAGTACACAGAAGCTTTACGTTCCAGCATTACCTAATTGCATCTCGCGACATCTCGTAAATTTTAAAAGATGCACTTCGGGATTCCTCAGTTTATTTTCGAGGCGGGGAAAAGTCTGTTAGCTTTTGTACAAAATCCAGTGGTTTAACAGCGTTGATAAAATTTAGAAAAGTTCAAGAATTTACGATCTAGAAAAGCATATCTGTAAAATATTACTCTGAATTTCTCCTTTTAGAACCGAATGTACGTGATAAAAATAAAATATAGTTAGAGATATAAGTTTTCCGCATAAGTTTCTGATCGTAAATCTAAGTATTGTTTTTTGACCGAACTTTAATACTAACACTTATAAACTAAACGGAGTACAACCATCGTGACCAACAGTAGATGTTACAAATTTGACTTTAATGTTCTTTTGTACCCTATCCTACTAACATTATAAACGCGAAGAAAAATCGAGTTTGTACACATGGATGTATGGATGTGTAGATGTCTGGACGTATGTCTTCTTTGCCAGAAAAACTACTAAATGGATTGTAATAAAACTTTACAGTAATACAGTTTATACATCAGAATAATACATAGGCTATAAATTATATGTATTTCACAGCAAACGTCGATCGAACCCTTGAAAACGGTTTTGTGTGTTACAAATGAAATGCTTGCGGTCTGGAAACGTTTGGGGATAAAACGGTCAGCCATGTTTGAAAGTAAATTAGGTTTATGATTAAATCGTTTGACTTCTCTGATACTTTAAACGATTTGAATGTTTAAAGGATCAATAATTCTGTCTGGTTTTCTTAACAGAACGGGAAAGAATCTAGAAAATCTATCAAAGATTAGTTTTTTTTTAATTTCCAGAGATAATTATTACATAAAATGGCCAAAAGCGTGACAAGACACGCTTATATAGAAGCGTTCCGTATCTGATACGCTATAATCGTATTTGTTAACTAACTACAAAAGTTGTTGTGCGATTTCGTTCAGAATAATTTTCCTTGTGAGGTTTAAGCATGTTCTATCAACATGGAAAGTTTTAAGTACAATTCTATACTTCTATACATTCTATACTTTATTACTTTCCAGAATTTACAGGGTCATCACAATGTCAAAGTTATAAGCAATATACATACAGTACGCAATAAAATACATATATTGATAGTTTAAGTCCAAAATGAATGACAGCGTTAATATGAAGACATGTCAGATTTGAAAATTTTATTGTCACTCTAAGAGCGAGCTGTCGAGAGGAGTTTACGACACTTTTGAATACATTACGAATGTTTTATGACAGTACGCTCAAAATGTGTTTCGATATCATATAAAACAAGAGAAACCCTCAGATTTGTTGTTAATTCAACAAATTTAACCGTTTAAGGTTTTTTATATTCCCTTTTTTAACGTTCCATTTTCCTGCAAGGAACCCTTATAGCTTCACTTTGTCGGTTCGCCTGCAAGATGGTCCCCACTAGGATTTTCAAACTATTAGATGTAGATTTGAAATTTTCCATGGCAAAAACTTTCCAGGTAGGCCAAGGAAGAGGTGGCGCGACGACTTGGACGCCTTTGCGGGGAAGGAGTGGATTGGTTTAGCTCTGGATACAGGAGAGTGGTCTAAGAGTGGGGAGGCCTTCGCCCAGCTTTGGGACATTACAGGCTAATTAAAAAAAAACTTTGAGCGAAATCGGACAAAAACTATTGGAGTTATTTAACAAACACCTTTATCGCGTATCAGTTACGAAACCCTCCTATAGGTCTTGACAGTCTCTTCGCCACTTTTATTTCATTTATAGACTTTCAAGACAAGGTGTTTGAAATGTGTACTTTACAGATTACAGTCCACACTTTCTACCGTTAACAATATCCATATAAAAGTTTCAAAATTATTTTTTTGACACCAATATGACGAATTCACTCATGTGAAACCTCTTTGGTAGTAAAGTACGCAGAATATGCTAATAAAGTTTCGTGCAATACGCTCCTTTACCTCAACGCCACATTCACTTATACTTACAAAGATATATTCATAAATTGATGTTGAATATGACAAGAATAACAAGTTACTTATCTACTATAATCTTCTTCAATTTTTTAACCGACTTCAAATCGACCCGTGATTCGAGATTATCAATTCGACCCGTATGAATAAAAAGAAAACGGCCTTCTAAAACAAAAAGGCGAGGAACTAAAAAGCAATAAATAAATAGTACTTTCATACGATTTAGTAGACACTTGCTGATGTGCCGAAGTCGGTGCCATCTGTATCAATTTAGCGGAGAACCTATTTGGCTTGGTACCGACTTCAGCACATCAGTAAGTGTCGTAATGAGTTAAGTTCTTATCATTAAAAGTGCATTAAGTTACTGATATCGTATTATCGGAAATGATCCTGATAATGAGTTGGGACTGTTTAATGTATTACAAACAATATTTAAGGACTTACACGCATTGAAAAGTTTTGTCTAATAATATTGTAATTCGACCGTGTTTTTTTTCCGCTACAAGGAGACCTTTTACATAGACACCGGCTTTCACGGGAATATCTGTGCCGATAAACAATCATATTGAGCTAACCAGGTGCTGGCACCTTGATCAACTTCTTTTATGATACCAAGCTCAAGTTCGATCATAAATTGAGAACTGCTTTTATTTTTGGGATGGCTCTGTACCAAACAAATACCAACTTCAAACTCTATATTGGGTTGATCGTGGTGTCAGGAGACTTATCGGTGATTTAGCCGATAGAGTGGCCCTAAATCTGTAAAAAGTGACAAACAAGTATGGGCCCAGAGTGTGCCCAGAATCTACTTAATTAGACACCTCAATCACCTTTTTATTATCAATCCAACAGGCATCGTGAGGATCGCCACCCTTGCAATTTTGACGTTTCACCTTCGTATAAAAAGTGTATCGCTACCTTTTTTCTTATACAAATGGATAAGTCTTGGAAATCACTCTCAGTGTCTATATTTCCTGATCACTACAACATGGGTATCTTAAGGACAAGATTGAATAGGCAGATATGTATTAGGAAAGGAATCCATTGGCTGTTTCGGGAAGATTAAAGATCAAATGTGGTTCATCATCAGGTTTCATTGCACTCGAGTGCAATGAAACCTGATGATGAACACAAATGTGATGATTAAGCGTAAACTAATGCTTGGTTTTGAAGATATCTATAACAAATAGAACAATAATATTACTTTTTTAGAAATCCGCAGATAAAACGAGAGAATATCATCTTTACTGAAAACTCACTCGAATAAGAACGTCAGTTTCCTTATTTACATCGTTTTCTCTAATTGATCCCTCCAGCCACCGTAACGAGGACAAGTCACCGATTGTTACAGTATTTACATAGGCATGATATGAAGTGACCGTTTCTAAATCTTCAAGAAGCAAATGACGGTAAGTTCCCCAATTCCCCTGAAAAATAAATAATACATATAGATTGTAATATATGTATAGAGTTGAACGAAGTTTCCTAACGTGACGATTTAGTAGAAATTATCTCATAAAGAAATGCGGTAATGAGTGCGTTTCCGTGTGCCTATCGAGCCTACTAGTTTAGATATAAAACGTTTTTATGGGAAAAAGAAAAGGGCTGTTTTTAGGGGTTTCCCGGAAATTATTCCATTTCTTTGACTTCAACAAACATTAAAAAAAAGAATTGGTTAAATTGGTCCAGGTGTTCTTGAGTTATGCGTTTACAAACACATTTTGCGATTCATTTTGATTCATCATGAGAGACTTAAAACGTTCGGGCTGGACAACGTTTGCTGGGTCTGCTAGTATCATCCAGACCCGAGGGAGAAATTAAACCCATAACGCCGGATAAGAAGGCTTCAACTCACACTCACACTATTCATTTCGTCGCATCTAGTCTAATATGTATACGCTCATACTTTACATCAATATTAATTTATTTTATTAAGAATATTAATACTCACTTCTTGATATACGTTGAGTATCAAATCTTTATCCAATTGTTCTTTGTAAAAGGATAAGTCTGGATTGAATGGAGGTGCAGATGCATCGGCAATTTATATGTTTTTCCACGTTCACAAAATGTCTACCGGCAGGCACTCAGATATTGTCAGCGTCCCATATCATTTGCCCACGTCATTATGAGCATAGGTAAGTGAATTTTGCTATAAGGATTGTTTTTTTTTATATATGCCGTATATTATCGTTTACTAAGAGACATTTATACGTCCAGGCCAGGTAAGGTGCCCTGCCATGTGAACACGGGGTGGTGCTTTATATGCGCTCTGGGCGGTACGCTGATATGCTGCGAGTACTGCCCCACATCTTTCCACGCAGAGTGCCTCAACATCAAGCCGCCTGAAGGTAATAAACATATAATATTTCGAACATCGAAACAAACATATAATTGGTCCACAAGGAACACGATATTTGCAGTTTATAGGATATTCTTCGAAGAGACTTTTCAATCTGTAGTCGTAGAAGGAACATTTCTCGATGATTTTCTTTCTTTTCAAAAGGAACGTCAAATGGAGGTCCGTGCTACCGTTTTACACAACTCACTTCACCGTAACGTCGAGGATTCGATACATACGAAGTCCAACATCGTTCGTGTTAGCAATATTTAGCTAGTAAATTGAGTAAGACGCTGTTATGGCACTTTCATTTGACGTTCTGTTGCCACATACAAATATAATCTATGAGAAATGTTCGAGCTAGGCCCTTTGGTCCCTTTTATCATCATTCTATTTTATATAAATTCGACTAAGAAAAGTTCAAAATTAGCCAGTATTTGTGACTTGATTGAGGACGCAGTTGACGTTGTATTGCTCGTCTGTCTATTAGCGAATTTGGTAGTATTTATCTATATTATGTCCAACGCCATCTATTGGAAGTATTCCGAAGTAATTCTACGGTTATTAAATACTCTTTTGAATTTTCCTTCAAAACAAACTGAATTCAAACCGGCCCAACGGTTTTCGAGTTTTAGCGAAACTAACAAACAATGACTGATATAAATATATATTATTTATTCAGGTGGATATATGTGTGAAGATTGCGAAACAGGACGTCTTCCTCTGTACGGTGAAATGGTTTGGGTGAAGCTGGGACACTATAGGTGAGTGAACTTTTTGGGGTTGCTAAAATACCTAATTTTTCCCGATCGTCACGGACTACTCCAAAGTGACGGGCTCTAGAAATTTCTCTTCAATTATTTAAAAGATATATTAATATATTCTGTGTGTGTATATACATATAAACACTTAAATCTAACAAGTTGTTATTTCTTCCCGTCGATTTCTATATAACTTCTTTTTATAACATATTTTAGTTAAGCTAATTTTTAATGTTCCGTAGTCAAAGGAGTTTCGTTCAAACCGTCCATCCAACTTTTCTGTCCGCACGCAATCTGACTCCCCCCTCCCCCCTCCCTTGAAATTTTCCATGTTCATAGAACATGCTAAAAACACTAGAAAAAGATATTTTAAGCGAATTCGGACCTTCGAAGTTATTTAACAAATACCTTTATCGCGTTTCAGATGCGGAACCCTACTACATAAT
This sequence comes from Charaxes varanes, assembly GCA_024363005.1. Classification (NCBI taxonomy): domain Eukaryota; kingdom Metazoa; phylum Arthropoda; class Insecta; order Lepidoptera; family Nymphalidae; genus Charaxes; species Charaxes varanes. Next base: position 1,992,729 of record JANCMC010046990.1, on the reverse strand, counting down.
CTAGTCTTGACACGGTCTTAGCCACTTTATTTTTGCTCGTTTGGTTACATGACCTATTAAAAAAAAATGTGTGTTAGCTCTCCGACGCACTGGAGAGCACTCCCTACATATTCGCCCACCTTCGCCCACCTTAGCCCGGTATGCGTTCGGTATAAGATAAGTGGGGACCGTAACACTGGAATGCGTAACATCTGACACATTTGATTTCACTACCCATAGTAGTCACTGTAAAGAGTATTCTTAAACCTACACCTGGGTCACAAGACCCAGGAACTGCTATGGTTCCCTCCTCTGCAACGCCCTGAACCCCACGCGGAGCATCCATGGAATACTAAGAAATTGGTCTAAAGAGTATTCCGTCTCATTGTTGTCAAAATTTCTCACTTTGCCAAGAAGGCATCTGCGAACCTTCATGGTTTGGTTTCACAGTAGTATCCAATCAGTGGCGCTATGATCGAGTTGCAAGTTTTATCTGAATAACGTCTAATCAGGTGCTTGGGATGTATAGGGTAAATTTGGGTAATTGATATTAAATTAATTCGAAGTGGATTTACGTACACGCAAATGAGAGATCATAATAATAGTTGCCTCTTATCGTTCAACGGACTGCTGACAACTGAATCTTTGGGAATTTTGTTTACAGACGAGAATTAACTGCATCATTACACTGTCTCCAATTTTTATTGTTCTGTTTTCTTCGTATAAGGATTTGTCTTTAATTGCAATTGTACAGCTTGCAATTACATTAGTATGATTGTTTATTAATATCAATGAAGACATTTGTATCGCATATTTTTTTCTATCCTATTTGAAAGATTTTCTTTACACGCGGGATATAAAAATTATTTTGTTGTACTTTTTAGTACTCATTTAGAACTTAGCAACAATCCCACAGAAATGGGATAACCATTTTTTAATAAAAAAAAGCTTAAATTTGCCACTTTTCACATAAAAAAAAAAAAAAAAATTAAATATGAATAAATGATAAAATAAATTATTTTTTCCTAGGAGTTGTCTCATGTTTAAAAGACTACCAACGTCTATGGGCGCCTACGGGTCCTGAAGCCACGCGGATGCTTTGACGAGCTTTGGGAACATTTGAGTATACTATATTTTCGCAGGTCCCTAGGTAAAAATAAACTTCCTGAATTGAGAATTGTGAAAACGAAACCATTGAAGCCAAAATATTAAAAAAATAACAAGCACAATGAAGTGCCTTGTACAAGAACCTTAGCTATTTTATCAGACAGTTGTTTTGGTTAGTGCTATATTTCTCGACTCCTCAGCAGATATCACTGGGCCAAGTTTAATGACTTTTTAACACCGGATAATGTTATTCTCTTACAATGTTTATCTAACGAACGCTACAGAATGGAATGATAATTCCTGTATACTAAAGAGGCGTCTGTGATAATATTTTTTCTCCAATTAAAATCTCGTAAAGTATCAAACCAGTTTATACTCATTGATCCCTCTAAGAATAATTATAATCAGGATAAAATAAAATGGCAGGCTTTACGTATATGGGTATACGATAAAAGCTATTTTAAGCTCAAATGAATAGTTTATTTTATGCCGTCACAAAACCAACACTCGTTACTGATTTATTTTTCAAAATGATTGGATCTATTTAGATGACATTATCAGGTTAGATGAATAACACTTTAAAGAATTGTATCTCCCGAATATGCTCAGAAGTATGCGGTAGCGGTGCACAGAAATCAGGGGATGTTCGAATCGAGCCCGCTGTGACCACTCCTAACACAAGCTGGAAGTATCTACCAATATAAGGCATGCTTAAAACCGTTAATAATTCCCTAATAATTAAAAAAAGTTGGAATCAAATTAGATTGATTTAAAGTCGCATCTGTCAATATCATGCTAGCATTCAGTGGGACTTGGCGACTTTCTTTAATGACCAATTAAAATATCGATAAGGATCGACACACTTAATAAAGCTTTTACGGCTTTTAAGCCTTTGTCGCACTGGCATGTGACCATGCATTGGGTGCCGTATGTCGACCATTTTCGCCCTCTCTATGGAACTCGCAACAGCCCTACGGACAGCTGGAGGCGCTATGCCAGCTAGTGGATACAGCAGATTTACCGGAGTCGGCTTGAGGCAGCATTTTACTTCTGAAAATCGATAGTTGATCTAAAAAACTTATACTAGCCAGATACATGAATTCAATGTTATAGCTAATTTGGTACGTATGTATGTAAAACCAATGCGTTGGGGAAATCTGAAGACAATAAACTTGAGAAGTTCGTTGGAACAATTTACATACAACGACCTTCACTGGAACACAGTTTAAAGTACATTTTCGACATTGAAGGTTGAATATTCAGGAATCAAAGTCAAATTGAGAGGAAAAAGTTAACAGCTTCGAAAACTGGAAGGGCAGGTATGTGATGATGGTACTTTGTAAGGAATTGAAAAATAACTTACAGGTTGAGAAATGATTAATTATGTAATTATGAGGAGGTTGTAGCTTGAAAGGCGGGCGACATTTTGAGTCGATCGTTAGGTTAAGCAGCTCTTACCGCGGCCGGATGATTGATGGATGACACATTCTAAAAGGGGTTTTCAAATGTCCGACCTCCTTCGTGTTTCGGAAGGCACGTAAATGAGTGATATTGTAGATTGTGATTGTAGAGATTTTGGGGGTTCCGGGGATGACGTCAGATGGCAACCGGACTTCTTAACTGACACCACAGCTACACCCTCTGCAATTTATGCGGACCCTTTTTTTTTTAAAGAAGAAGATTAATTATGGGCCTAAAATTCGAATACATGTTTATTTTAATTAAAACTTCAACGAAGTTTGTAGGAATACTCAAAATTTATAGGACACCTTTAATTAAATTTAAATAACTATTTTTTTTTATTTAGCAATATTCCTATTTAGGTAAGAGTAATTTTGCTGTTTTCCTTCTACTGAGCTTAAATTAAAAGCTTATGTTACGAGTGTTTACGACGATACTCCAGCGTCGTCGGGATTTGAACCGGGTACCTAGCGGATTGCAGGCCATCCATTCTGCCACTGAACTATAGAGGTTACAGGAGTTTGAATTTCATAACCTGTATAAGGTGGAGTGAGTTCATATGTCAAGCGGAAAAAAGTTATTTGCAAGCAATAGTTGGCAAGTAATAGAGCTCTTTCCACGCTCAACGCTCCAACGGTTATTGCTTTCAAGCACTTTGTGCGGAAATTCAATACATAAAGTGCGCTGAGTTTAATATACTAACTGATGCGTGACAACTGTTTCCCCTTTTGTTTTATTTATTTTATGGGGAAATCATAAATCAAATTACAAAATGTCTTATTCAAGTATACTTTTAAAAGCTCTTTTGAATAGTCAAATATTTTAAATACATAGGACTGTATGACAAAAGAACGTCTGTTCCTAAGGCAGACAACTTAATGCCTGTGTTATAGGTAACAGCCGCCTGTTGTACAGAAATATTTTTTGTACAAATATATACATTCATATACATATATCATAAACCCAGACTCGAGGCGGGAATCGAACCCGCGACCCCCGGAGTGAAAGGCAGTGTTACTGCTCACTGCGCCAATGGGTCAGCCAAAGTTACCGCTGATTCTTAAATGTCAATACACAAAAAGAATCAGCAAGAAACTCATTCGCCACGCTTTAAAAATTTTTTTCCTAATTTTTTTTTAATATGCCCTTTAAAAAGGGAAAATTTCAATTTTTTCAATCTAATAGTGGGGGTATCCGGGGGGGGGGGGGGGGGATCACCTTACTAGCGTATAGACGCGAGGTCGGACGGACAGGGCAAAACCTTCCGTTCCGTAACCTTATAAGGGTTCCCTGTAGGACTATGGAACCTTAAAAAGTAAAGATAAACTAAGTTAAACATCCAAATATCTCAATCAGAAATCGTACAGGAAATAGCCATGGCAAAGTTTGGCTAGGAAATTTAACGTTTGTTCCTACCCAGTCGCTCCGACAGTTTGTTCGAAGTTCGACTTTGGCCGCCATGCTAGCTTTTGTATTGGCCGTCTTATCCGATAATCGAATACTAAGTTGTATGCACAAGCATCCGCACCTACTTATGTACATGCGATATATGTGAGCTTTAAACGTTTAAACACATTGAAACAGAGTTGCAGTGCCTGTCTTTTCTTTTAATACAAGTATTGTTTTTTGCTGGTTTAAATAAAGATCTATCTTCATTGGTTAATTGTAATGCCGGAGCCAGATATAGCTTCATTTCAATGATCATGTAGTATGTCCGGGTACTTTGTGCAGTTGCGCAAAATGTTGTAGACCTTTGTAATCTTCAAGGAAAACAATGTACAAACATTTTGAGCTATGTCTGGCTCCGGTATTATAGAAGTTAAATGGCGAACGTCCTCGATAATAAAATTAATATATACCATTCACATAAATTCATAAAACCTGTCGATTGTGACCGTAATATTAAATTAATTGACGTCAGCACAACCCTATTGTTTCAGCCGAATAATTCGCCAATTGGCTATAAATTGCCACCTCGATTTTAAAACCGTCACTTTATCAAAGCAGTGAAATGGACGAAATAATCTCCGCTTACAAATGTACCACAGTCCCCAAATGAGTTATTACTTACTACTTACTTTCGAGACCATCGACAATATTTTTAGGACCGAACGTAAATAACAGATGGCGTTGATTGAAGTAGAATATATTTGCATATTATGTGATTTCTTTAACACACATAACTATATTTAATGGGGATTTCTTCTAATCTATATCTACAGTCCTAAACGGCGATCGGTTTTGGTTCGGATGCAACCCCTAGTGCGTTGACATCCCATATGTAGCCTTAAGGTTAACTTTAGGTTCAGCCATGAGTGTCTATGGATATTTCTTCTTCAGGCAGCGCTGTCGATCCCATTAGGATCTATTTCGTACGATAGCAGCATTCTAGACATAGCATCTTTTCTTAAATGTTAACGCTTCTTCCTGAACTGAGCTCTAAAATCCAACTAAAATGTATGTTTATAAACTTCAAATATGGGAGATGTAACAATGCCTCTATGCTTTTTTCTTTTTTTCTTCTGTTTAAGTTCATAAAGTGAGTTTCGTCGTAGCTTTTTTTCGTTAGGTACCTATTTAGAGACTCATATAATACTTGAAGAATTTTACCTCGAAAATTCCTAAGTAGCTCTGACTATACTATATTATATTCTTTTTTTAATGGTCAGAAAAATCGTTATCTGCTGAATCGCTGTCGCTTGTTTTTATACATAAGAGAAAACATTATTTGAAAACGAAACAGTTCGACTGTTTCGGCCGAATATTTCGCGAATTGGCTCGAAATTGCCATCTCAATTAAAAACCATCACGTTATCAGAGTTGTCAAAGGTATTTGTTGACGATTGCTTCCCAATGTTCACGATACATTGCGCGATCTAGAATGAGATGAGGATGGCAATATCTGTAATCGGGGTTGGACTCGAGTGACTTCCGATATCAGGTGCGTTGCAAGCCTTTTTGGAATAAGTATGCTCTTTTATTGTATGTCCCTAAATATGGTAACAAATTCCACAAATAAATTGGGAAGAGATAAGAAGTCTATAGAGAATCGCACGGTTGTGGACTCTAGGACATCAAGTGAGTGATGTCTGTGGATTTTCTGAGTGCACTAAAAATAAAGCACCACTTTTTATTTGTAATTAAGCGACATTGTTTTGTGCCCGTTTGATAGAGACGGACTTGGACATACCCTTACAAAAACAACCTCTATAAAACGACACAATTGATGTACATATTATAATACACAGCATTCTTGAAACTTCCAAAATTATTTGCATCAATCGTGTTTAGAAATATTACTATTACGGTGTAGATATAAAAATAGTTAAGAGCCAAAAACTAAACTAGTTTTATTGAGAAATCTGTTACAATCCACCAATTTTTGGGGGTTTTAAGTGAGCTATTTAACTTTAGGAGTCGTCCAGTAAGTGTGCCACATGTATAAGATTATCTAACTTTGAATAGCTTAGTAAATATACTTATTGAAGTGCAATATTACCTAATGGTCTGACATCAGGCATTAGAAGAAATTATCGTTGCAAAATAGTAAAAATATTTTAATTTTGTACAAATACTGTAAGAGTAATTACATATAATCAGGGTTTATTTGTGGGTGCACACAGTGCCCTTAAAGACAATTTCGGAAATATCAAGAAACTGAAAAAAATTAAGGGCACATAAAACCCTGTCCACTCGGTACAAATTATACTTCTCACAAAATTATAATTTTATGCATAAACAAAAAAAAATAGAAGAAAACGGCAGTTTCAAATTAGTTTTTCAATTTTGTTTCGATTTTTTTCAATTTTGACATGTGATGTTACAGAGCCTTTCCCCCTCCCTGACCGCCTTCAAGCAATGTCACATTCGGTGCCCCCCCCCTTACTTAAAGTGTGACGTAATTTATGGATGACCTAAGATTACTAAATAATAAATGAAAATTATACAGTAGTGCTACTTTAAGGCCATTCTTTTCAACATTACTAGCACCAATGTGGCTATTGTTTCTAACCATATTTCATACAATCTAATGGACACTTCCGGATAAGTCCTACTCAAGATCCTTAACTAAGAAATCGAATTTTTTAGTGAAGCTTTATTCTTGACTTCCTTTTTTATAATGCCAATGTTTTCTGTTGCCGGATCTCAGACCATACGAAGAATATTAAGTAGACAAAACAATTCTTCCCTATAAATATTTTTTGACAGTGATGAATAGAGATCATAACAACAAAGAATACGATTGAAGATCACGCTTGACTCAACCTTTAATCTACAGATTTCAAAAAAGCAGGCGCTTCTCAATTCGACTGTATTTTTTTACCTGATATATTTCGGCTCGGTAAACCGATTTCGACGATCTTTTTATATTTGAAAACTGGTACTTCCCGTGTTGCCCCATTTTGTCACAATTAGGTACAGTTCTGACAATTTGAAGTCGTTTTTTTTTTGTTAAAATTTTATTTTATTTCTTAAAAAAGAATATTAGGAATACTTTTTACGTATGTCTAATATTCCCTTTTCCCCTCCTACTAAGCTTAAATTAAAAGCTTGTAAAGGCAGACTAAAAGTAATATTTAAACTGCGTTCCCATTTGGCTCTTGTTGATCACAAAATTGTGATATTATGTGGCCAATCTATTTCTAAAAGGCCATCTTCGACCAGCCAACGTTCACACCATCAGAATCTAAGACCTCTGATATAACTTCCGATATAATTTATCGGAACCAAATGTGTAAAATCAATCGATGTTTCGTTCGTTCGAAGTTCCGAACCTTCGGAATCGGAATCGAACCTCCGCAACATCCCTAGTTAATAGAGTTTTCGACAAGCAATAACCGCACCTCGGTTTAACCTCGGTTACGATATTGCCACTGCGCAAAGTTGCTCTAGTCGTAATCTTATCATTATTCTTCCATGTTATTCATTTCATAAACAAAAATTCGTGTGAGTTACTGAATTACGCAGTTAATAGAGCGCTCTGATCGCAATCAAATCTTCCATGTCAATTTCACAATAAATTTCTATCACAATTCATCTCACCACATATAATCAAGATGATTTAAGCGTACACATCTGTACACAAAATTATATGTTTCGTATCTGCAAATATATAATTTATATCAAGAGATATCTATTTGACCACATTTATCGTGATGTTTATTGTGAAATGAGCATTTCGAGCAAGGTCCTGAGAGCATTAAATGTTGTTACATCAGATATTTGGGGATTTTTATCAATCACGCAACAGCCATATGTATTATAATTAAATTTTAACACTCAATGTGTTAGTTGTGTACAGTAAACTAGCTGTTTCCCATAACTTCGTATGCGTAAAATTGATTAAATAAATTAATGAACATATATAGAATTATATGACACACGGATATCTGTTCCTAAGGTAGACAAATTAATGCCTGTGTTATAGGTAACAGTTGCCTGTTATACACCAATATATATAAATACATACATATAGATAATACACCCAAAGTCGAAACGGGATCGATGCCACGTCTCTTTTTGTTTAAAAGCTGGTGCTTCCCGTATGGTCTCATTCATTTGGTCTAGTTCTGACAGTTTCTAAGTTCTTTAGTATTCGGAAGCTTCCGTCTTCTTTCTTTGCCGGACCCAAGATCTTACGAAGAATCCTACGTTCGGTTACCAGAAGCTTATTTTCTTCTTCAAGAGTCAGTGTCCACTTTTAACATCCGTACATAAGTATGGGTCTTATGACCTTTGGGTTTCTGAGCCGCTCCAGTAAGTAAGTTCTGACAATTAGAAGCCATTTTTTTTTGTTAAAATTTTATATTACCTTCTGTCATCATTCTACCAATGTACTCTGTCTAACATAATGTAGGCGATAATTCTATGTCAGATGTAACCAAATGAACGGCGTACTTGTTTCCAGCAAAATAATCCGTTTACGGGCAATTGTTTGGTTTTTCACACGCATTGTAATTTATATCGCAAGCGCATATAATGTGGTAACAATGAGGAATTAAATCTTTTCAAGGTTAAACATTGTAGTCGGAGGCATGTGGGTACGTCAGGTTTTCTGATTAATCAATGCTTTGACATTGGATGCACATCTGACACCTGTTCGTCTTAGTATACTAGTTTAAAACCGCAACTCATTTTAATTAAAGTATTTGTTCGGAAATATGTTCGATGTTATTAAACTCAGCTATTCGAATTGTAGACATTGAATGTATTTGTTGGAATCTGTGCCCCACGACTTGATTCGCGCGTCCACCGCGAGGTGGCGCTAAGCGCCCAAGCTTTTAATTTAAGCTTAGCAGGAGGGGAAAAAGGGAATATTAGACGTACCTAAAAAGTATTCCTAATATTCTTTCAAAAAAAACCATTTAAGGCTTCTATATCATCAGGCTAAAATTCAATCTTTTTTTATCCAATTTTAAGTGGACGAAGTGACAGGCACAGATGGTTTAATTAATTTAAATAAAGGCCGAAGTAAACCAATTCTTACACACTCCCTTTTCTTTTACCAATCTCCTGTTACTATCATGAACTCAACTCATGAGTTATCGAAATCCGAAGAGGTCATAAACCACGCCGTAAAATATAACTTCTGCAGTTAACTTCGGCCTTAATTCTCTATTTTATACTGAGAAGGTTATTTTCCCTTCGGCAGGACTCTTACAATGTTACAGCTCCAGTCGTAAAAACTCCGTAAAATATAGCACTTAACGTAAAACAATCATTGAAACTATGAAACGGAAGCTGGAGGAAACGAAGGCATTAAAATATTTATATCTCGCTATATCTCTATGTACATTTTGTATGTTGCAAGGGGCAAAGGAGCAGACAGCAAGCAGCTAAGTGCCTACCAACGCATGGGCATCTGCACGACCAGGTGGCTAGCAAATGCGTTGCCGGCCTTCAATGAAGAGTTTAGGCCACCGGGACGTCTCACAAACCGAACGAAACACGACAACAATACCATCAGTTGACGTGACAGCATTGCCGCCACTTCACGCCGATCTTATGTGAGAAAGAGGTACTGGTACCCGAATGCGCCGGCCAAATTTGGCTAAAAGTGTGGCGCTACCTCTAATTAGAAAGACAGGAATAACGGAAAGGGATGGATGGATATAAAGGTAGATGGGGAGGAGAGAAAGGATGCGGATACTGCTGTCACAGACGGTATAGGGATTACTGGACGTGACAGCATTGCCGCCACTTCACGCCGATCTTATGTGAGGAAGGCAGCCATTACATACAAACAGCGCAACCCCGCCACTCGTGGAAGTATGAGATGGAGGAGGCCTACGTTCAGATGAGGACGCACTCAGGCTGAAATGAAGATCATCACAGCGTGGTAGAATCTCTTACAAAATTACATTTGTTTGTCATATTATTCAGTGAAAAAAAATCTATGACCTGGGTAAATAGCATGTCAAAATCGCTTAAAGCGGGATTTTAAATCTACTCTGTGTTACATAATTTTACTCTCTGTATCTTCACAACACACGTACCTTCATTGTAAATATACTCTTTGTGTTCCACATACACATATTAAAGTTAAAGTCAGTGTACAATTTGAGCGCAGTCATTCCGAAGTTAGTACGTAGGTTTGCGGCGAGGAAGATGGAGCGATGCCATCGATCTTCAGCAGACTGACTGGAAGGCGGGCGATGCATCATCGTACTGGCGCCGTGTATCCCGTAATAGCAGTTGAGGTTTCGGATTACGTAATAAAATGAGGCCGAAACTTTATGTGGTGAGACTAAAGAGAAGAGAGAGAGAAGATATAATACACCTTAGATTTTTACACAACAAATTTAATGTATTTTACAGTGATATTAAGGACACATAAAGGTTGATGTTCACCAGTGTTATAAAGGTTTTACATACATAAAAAAGATAAATTACACATTTTATAAAGAAACAGTAGTAGAAAGTTCATTACTAGAAAGGACATCTAAAGCCGCACTAGTAGGATCATACCAGATTTGGCTAGGCAGGGGAGGGAACACTCAAAAAAAACCATTAATGCGCAAGGAATCGCGACCGGGAGAACACGTTTGAATGAAATAGATTTTAAAGGCCATCTCTCGCCTCGGTAACGCATCGTCGCAACGTTTTACAAGTCTCCCCTCTGCCTAAATTGCGTTACCTTATCTTGAACGACCCCTAAGTGGTCCTGGGATTCACCTCTATACAAACGTCAAAGAACCATGTATTTTGAACGATTTTTATTAATATAATCGTACTAATTTATGATATTTATATAATCATTGTTTTTTATATTTTATCCGTCAGATAAATTTCTTCAAAATGACATTTTGTGACCCCGACGACTCCGTAGTTTAGGGTTCCGTAGTCCTAAAAGGATTGCTTATAGATTCGCTTTGTCATTACGTACTTTCGTCTGTCCGCCCGCAAGGTGGTCCTCCCCTAGAATTTATAAACCATTAGATGTGGAGACTAGAAACTTTCCATGTTGATAAGACATGCTAATAACTCATTAGAAAAATTATTTTGTGGATGTAACTTGTGAAGTTATTTAACAGATACCGTTATCGCGTATCGGAATATTGGTGTAAGATATTTAATTATAATTGGAGTAAGATACGGAACCGTTTTATATAAGCGTGTCGTAGCACGCTCTCGGCCACTCAATTTCACGCTGTAATAGAACCTTAAAGAGATAAAAAAAGCGTACATGCAGTGGAAGCGCTTTTGTAACGTCTTTAAGGAAATCGTAATCTGTGGGGAAATCCAACGCAATACAACAAGACTTGCCTTGACATATCCCGAGCTGGCCCTACCATAGGGTGAACGGAGAAGCCGCTCCAGGCTCCCTTAAGAGCGGCTCAGCTACGAAATCATATGCGATTATTTTAAATATAGTTTATAACAGGGCAAATAAGGGGGCGCCATAATTGGATCTCGCTCCATCCTACAATTTTCCTTAGGCCGGCACTGCGTATATCGATTCTAAATTTTGAACTTCTATAGCTGACCATATATAGCCTAAAGTAAACCTGGGTGCCAGTTGGACGTATTTTTTACTTGATCTAAAGAATACATATAATTTTTAAATAGTTAAACGAAATAGGATAATCTATGTAGAGGAAAAGAGCGTGTCAAGAGGCATATATAGTAGTGCTGCGTATCTGGTACTCGATAAAGCTACTTTTGAAATTCGATAATTGTCCGATTTCTCTCAAAACCATTTTCCTATATGACGTTTTAGCATGATCTATCAGCTGAATTTCAACTCATTGTAATTTCACGCCATTTTAAAAACTGAAATAGAAGCAGACGAATATATTATTGCTATTAAAAATAATTTTAATATATAATATATTGTAATCGTCGTATTTTTAAAATTAAACTTTGTTCTTGCTAAAATTTAATATCATGCATATCAGTTTGCTTTCATGCTTTTTTACATAGCTTTTAAGAAATTATTATTTGTGAATTGTGTGAATTTTGTGTAAAAGTCGTTAGCAGACCAATAAATAATTAATAAACATGGAAAATTTCAAGTCTCTATATCTAATAGTTTACATCCTAAGGGGGGACGACCTTGCGGGCAGACAAACAGACCGACAGCCGGAGCGAATTTATAGGGGTTCATTGTAGGACTACGGAACCCCAAAGGTCGACATATACCTCGTCTCATTAGGTTGTAGTATAAAGGCTGCTTGGTTGGAATTTATCTTTCAAAGTAATTAATACAATTAAGACATAGTTTGTATTCTTTCAGGAATAATAATTAATTCTTACTGATTTTCTTATATTTTATTTTTAATTTTTTTAGGTGGGATATTCAAAAAGACTTTTACACATTCTTTTGAATCGTCAAATGTTAAAAATTTTCCGATTCGAGATTCGGGAACGGTGGGCCATAAATCTTGTGGAGGCGAAACATACATTAATATCTAAATCTTGGATGTTATTTTAGGTGTTCCCTAAACGGTCAATTATATTGGACAATATCAGGTATTGTGCAATATTATTTATATAATAATAATAAATATTCTTTATTGTCGTAACAAAATGGTGTGATATATTTGAATCGTGAGATCCTGACCCCTGAACTAGATAAAAATGTGTTTCAGTAGCCACTGCCTACCCCAAAGCTTGGTACATTTACCACATTTATAGGAAAATAAGCTTACAGGAACAAATGTAACTTACAATTGGAATGAAGATGGCAACTGAAAAAGTTAATAAGTACTTACTGCGTATCAGTTGTTCCGACCACATCCAGAAAAATTTAAGAATGTTTCAACGAAACATAATTTCTTACTAAGAGTTATACATGAAATTTTTTTATGAAACTTATAAATTTATATCTTAAAAGCTAGTGTGTGATTTTGTGTTAATTAGTGTGTATGTCTGTTAATTTTGTAAAGTATGTGTAAATTGTTTAGGTGTATGTGGAACTGAGAGTGTGTATAATATATGTTTCGCAAAGGGTTAATATTGAAGATTGAGTAATAATTGAACGAAAGTGGTAGCGAGCTTAATTTTTATTGCACAATATTCTTAAATCTACATTTATGTCGTTCAAAAATAACAGAAAAAGGGAATCTAAAAGTTAGGTTTTCATTATATAAACATTGCACTATGCTTATTATTGGGCAATATGATAGATCGTTTAAATTCAAAATGCCCTTAAATCTTACTGTACGTTAATTTTGTAGTACAATGTTATTGTCTAGGCAGTGTCTTATACAAAAATAAAAAATGGCCAAAAGCGTATCAAGACACGCTTATATAGAAGGGTTCCGTATCTGATACGCTATAAACGTATTTGTTAAATAAATTCAAAAGTTGTTGTCCGATTTCGTTAAGAATAATTTTCCTAATGAGTTTTTAGCGTGTTCTATCAAGATGGATAATTTCAAGTCTCTACGTCTAATAGTTTGGAAATGCTAGGGGGCACCGCTTTACGGACAGACGGATGGACGGACGGACAGAGTGAAATTATAAGGGTTCCTTGTAGTAGTACGGAACCCTAAAAATGGGCTTTAGTAAAGTGACTTTAATTAAATATAAAAGCCTTTAGACGATTTCGGGTACCATGTAGTGTATGCTTAATTCAACTCTTTTGCTAATACGGTACAAAGATGCAGTGATCCGATATCTTTCCGCAAAGCAAAGCGTCTAGTGGATTGAAAAAATCAGAAGCTTAGAGTTTAATCGTTTGTATGTGAAAAAGATAGATTTTATTTTACATAAAAGATAAAAGTAACCGTGACAATTTATTATAGGCAGCTTTTTGCCTTTAGGTATAGAATTTTTCCTTAACTTCAAATGGGCTCCATTGAAAGGGCTGAAAAGGGATGTAATTTGGCTTATTTGGGCAAAAATATGCATTATTTTGACATAATTTTAATGAAAAGAAAAATCAGTCCTGCCCGGCCTGCTTACTATTGAATATTCGCGATTAATGTATTAAATTCGATTTCCTCCTCGAGTCTGGGTTTATTATCCATATGTATATAATTATATATTTCTAAAAAAAATTTTTGTTTATTGAAAACCAATAATAAAAACGGCCAAGAGCGTGTCAAGACACGCTTATATAGAAGGGTTCCGTATCTGATACGCGATAAACGTATTTGTTAGGTAACTTCAAAAGCTGTTGTCCGATTTCGTTCAAAATAATTTTCCTAGCAAATTTTAAGCATGTTCTATAAACATGGAACATTTCAAGTTCCTACGTCTAATACTTTGAAAATGCTAGGGGATGGACCATCTCACGGGCAGACAGACAGACAGACAGACGAACGGAGGACGGATAGAGCGACACTATACGGGTTTTTTGTATTACTACGGAACCCTAACAAAGGTTGTTTTTTTGTTTTAAGCAATCTTTTACGAAATATTTAAGATAAATAATAATTACAACATTGATTGTCCATATAGGCACACTATTTGTCAATTTAAACTAACATGTAAACAGGATGTATTATTTCAATAGACTGACGAAGAAGGATACGCCAATCGTAGACAATGACTTGTAATGTACTAATTTTTCCTGTACACAAGAACATCTGATTTAGTGAGCTCGGGAATTCTTTAGCTATAATACAACAGCGATAAGCAATTTGTTTATATTATATCTCATAGAAGTACAAGCGTTTTACGTTTCTTACATTTTGTTGAATTTTAAGAAAACTAGAGATCGCCGGATCGTCGAAATTCGACCACGAACATTTTTGCTTACAACGAAATACATTCTTTCAGTCACAGAGAAATAAAATTTGACAATTAATATAACATACGGTTGTCACGATTACGCTTTGACATCGTCCAATACGTGTGTGTGTAAATGGTGTAAATATTCTGGCATCGGTGTGTGTATGGTTTTATTTTGTAGTTTAGTATACTAATATTGCATATTATAAAAAAGTTTTAGCATTCGCACACCTTTCTCTACATGAACTACAATTGTGCCAAATTTCATACCCCTCCGTAAGCACAATTTTCTTAAAATGATACGTAATGATTTCGCTTCGATAAAATAATCGTTTTATTAATTAAAAGTCTTCCTAGACTTAACCCGGCGATTTAGTCTAGACAAAGTCTACTTAGATTGTAGAGGATGTGGGTGTATTTTACTAAATAATTTATAATACCACCAAGGTATAGTGTAAAAATAAGTTTTGACGTTTGTAAGCCGGTGAAAATAGTTAAAAATTACATCACTTGAAGTTATGATTTATTAATACCGGATATTATCACAAGCATAGAACGCAATTTAGAAGACCCGTTTCGCGTAGAAAGTTGTCCCGAGCCCAAAATTGTAATTACTTTATAAACGTGAACTTCATGCACAAATTACCTCCCTGAGTATTCCTACAATCTTACAACATGCAGATCTTCAAAAGGCCGATAAACAAATTCCTCAAAAGCCGGCAGCGCACTAACAGCTCCCCAGGTGCTGTAGGTGTCCATGGGCGACGATGATCACTTAGGTGACAAGTGTGCTCGTTTGCCCGCTTAACCCATAAAAAAATATAAAGAAAATTTTAGTAAAGGTTATTGTTAGAAATTAACGTAAGGCCTAACAAGCAAAAATAAGTATTGTAACTAATTGACCTTCCTAATAAACTAAAATTAAAAGCTTGTGCTAGAAAGTGGATGCAACAATACCCCAGCGACGTCGGGGTTTGAAAATTTGTAAATACAACCCAAAATCGGTTAAGACAACGTCTGCCGTGTCCGCTAGCTTAAAACATTAATCCATACGTTATAACTGTATCTTCATGGTAGCGAAACATTTGGCATGTTCAATTCAATTTGACGTAGTTCAGTCGCTAGTTGTTGGTATCGATTCGAGCTGCCGTAGTTTTCAATGCTGACACGAACTCGCTCGGTGACCACCGCTCACGATCTTTGCGAACTGTTCCAAACTTTACCAACCATTGCAAATTAACGTCTAGATATCGCCGGTTGGTTCAATTTCGGCCACAAATCTTTAATTTTGCGTACCATATGTATATTTAAAACTATGTACAAAATGTTTATTATTTGCAAAACGACATACATGTCACATGGTCACATGATTTCGCTTTGACACAATCTTATAGTAGAACCTATACATGTGTGTATAAATCGTTTGGCATTGGTGTGCGTGTGGTTTTATTTTAATATATTTATAATGCATATCTTATAGAAATATTAATATTCGCACACATCACCTCTATATAAACTATAATTGTGCCAAATTTCATACTCTTCCGTAAGCGCAATTTTCCTAAAATGGTACCGAAAGCTTTTGCTCCACGTATTAATATACATATTTGGTGGATAGAATCAGACGTTACAGTTCTTAAATCCGAAATAAATAGGCATGGGTGAATCCTACGTACTGAAATACGCAAGGTACTCGGTTCAAACCTGAACGCCGCTGGAGTATTGTCCCACCCACTCCTGACAAGCTTTTAATTTAGGAGGGAAACAGAAATATTATACATACGTAAAATTTTTGCTTGAAATAATTCTTTAAAGCAAATTGAATTCATTTATATTTTATCTTATTTTATTTTACTTTATTTTATTTTATTTCATTTTATTACAGATACAATCAGTACATTACCTCTTACAAAAAATCTTATAACGTAATTTATACACCAATCAAGCTTCCACGTTCAAATATGACAAAGTTTAGAGACTAGAACTACTAATTAGAAAAAAAGAGCGTTAAATGTAGTGATGTATACAAAAAAATTAAACGTTTCATAGAAAAAAATATTGTTGAACTATTGAGGTTATATTTACATCTTGCTAACCTTTGTCGGCATTTTGTATATAAAAAAAAACTTCACCTATTTTATATAAACATGTCTCAAATACACAAATAAATGTTTTACAATCATGCATATTGTGTTTCTACGTCCTCCGTTCGGTAGTTTAGTTCTTGTCAAAACATTTTCAATTTGCCTTAACTTTGCTGAAAGTTGTTCGAATCAAATAGAGTTTCCGGAGCTTTCTACATAAACTCGTTTGGTGTGCACCGATCTTTAGAATAGTCCGCAACTTCAGTATTTTAGAGAGAAGTTGTATTGTGTTCATGTATATCTGCTTCTGTATGTGAATAATGAATATCTATGTATACAAGACATCCCCCGTTGCTTGAAATTCGGCCAGACTCCTTTATTTGCGTATCATATGTTTAGTGTATTGTACTGTGACAACCGCACTGTACTACAGTGCGGTTGTGATTGTAAATTATATCTATATTATACTAATATATAAACCTGAACAGTTTGTTTCTTTGTTTGTTTGTTTGTTTGAACGCGCTAATCTTCGAAACTACTGGTCCGATTTGAAAAATTCTTTCAACGTTAGATAGCCCATTTATCGAGGAAAGCCATAGGTTATATACCATCACGCGTTTGAGTCGAAACGTTATCGGAATGATTTAGTGCTTGGCTAGAGCTTGGCGTATCAATGCGTATATTTTTTGCATAGACATACTTTCTGTAACTAAGCCTATATATATTCGTTAGCACTTTTGTTAGTATATACCGATGAATGTTTAGTTCAGAAACTTTAAGTCTTTTTGACTGTTATTAGCAGTCCTAAGTCTAACAAGTATGTCTATAAGGATTCTAGTCAAACTGATACCCTTTTTAGCCCTATAAAGCTGGTTTAGGTTAACGTGTTGAAGGGTGTTACCGTGTTTATAGTAGGTGATTTGATACAGCCCTTTCTATGTGCCACGACAGCTTGCTTGACTATGGACACAAATGTCTTGCGAGTTTTCTAAATAATTCCACAAGATCGGTCTCCCATTATCACCAAGACGCATGTATGAATAATTAACCCAAGAAATAGAAGTCTAAAACTAAGCGGCATTTAAACTCAAAAATTACTTCTTCAAAAAATCTTCTAACTTACTCATTCTGGCTAGCTGCTTCTCGCGACTTTGTCCGTATAAAATTGAACTTATGAGAGCCCTTAGACATGCTGCAAATCCATTCGGATGTCTCTTTACTACAAACTACGAGTACCTCGCTGCTAAATTTTGTCTTTGTACGTCTCGCTGTTATCGAGATTTCGTGATGGGTGACATTTAACCTTTACGTATTTATTTTCCAAACTTAAATATATCTTAGCTAATTTAACCTAATTCATTAGTTAAGTCAAAAATCCCTTGGGAGCAAAAACTTATTTTGCCCCCACTATCCGCCTATTAAACTTTTTCGAACAAGTGTGATGAACGTCGATGTACTCGTCGTTCTAAATATTCTTTGACAGTACTGTCGGGGAAATTTTTGTCCGGAATACTTTAATTTGTGAGCACAGGAAATAATTTTTTTTTTGGTATGGTTCCTTTATTTGCAAGGCGATGGACTCGGCACCCGCACAGTAAATCCATGAAATGCTAAGAAAATCGTCTCGTCTCATGGACACAAGAGAAGAGAAGCTACCTCAAGGCGGTATTTTCAGATGCTTTCTATTTATTCGTTACGAGAAGGGCAGCTTATATCAAAAATTGCCAAGAGTGAAAACTGGTTTAGCGCAAAAACACACATATATACCACAGTCTACACCTATAATATCTCGAAAATGTAACATTTAATAAAGTTTTCCGCTACGTTGTCCGTACTATGATGTTTATTTCATTGTTTATTGTTTTATTAGTAATCCTACAGCGTTACAGGTACATTACAACAATTTATACAAGGTAAAACATAAATAAGGCCAAAGGTGGATTACACTAGATAACATAAACAAAAAGAACAGAGTATTTGAAAGGAGAAATATACAAATATCGTGGCATTATGTAAAATTTAATATTTGAGATAAGTAGAAAAACCAAGAACTACATAGTTCATTGATTACGCACGTCAAAAACAAAAAAAATTATAATATTGTTGTGTTTATATATAATAATTTACAAGTGTATTAACCTAAACGTGTGTATTTGTGAGGTACTATACCAAATAAATAAACAGAAATAGATGCTGAAGTCAAATTTATTCGTCGTTACAGGGCATAAATCATCGTTCGTAGATTTAAAACATTAAAGGCATCCGCATCCACCACCGATTCCGTATCCACCATATCCGTAACCAGCAGCGCCGTATCCGTATGGACCAATACCATATCGTAGAGACTTGAAATTTTCCATGTTGATAGAACTTGCTAAAAACTCATTAGGAAAATTATTCTGAACGAAATCGGAATACAACTTTTAAAGTTATTATATATAACTATACGTTTATAGCGTATCAGATACGGCACCCTTCTATATAAGCGTGTCTTGACAATAAATAATAAATTGACTGGCCTATTGGCGCAGTGGGCCAGTCAAAAAAAAGCACCGTACCTTCCGCTCCAGGGGTCGTGGGTTCGATTCCCGCCTCGAGTCTGGGTGTATTAAATTATTTGTGTATAACATTCGTCTGTTACCTATAACACATGCATTAGGTTGTCTATCTTAGGAACAGACGTCCGTGTGTCATATAGTCCTACATATATTTATTATTTATTATTTAATAAACAATAAATCTATCTTTATCTAGTATTAACTATTCCGTTGTTAAGTTAACAATATAATTGTAGAATCCAAGTGATTTGAGAACTATACCAATTAACAATTAAGACTCTAATGGCTCGAGTGCATCTTGAAATGGAGAATTCAACACAAAGGTCGTAGCTTCCAGCGAACTTGTTTCTTAAGTTATATAATATGGTAATATCTGGGTGACCGCGCCACGCTCGGGGGCACAACTCGAGCCCCTAAAGAGTAGCCCTGACTTAGTTATTACTGACAAAAATAAGAAAATTCCGTAAGAACGTGTGCACACTGGCGCTAAATCTATATTTTATTTGCTAAGGAGTAAGGCAGGTTTTTAAACATTACATAGTTTCTTGCTTTCAAAGGTTTACGAATATTTTTATAGAATTAAGATTTTAATCTTGAATACGTCCATTTAAAATAGAGACTATAACACAAACTGCGTGACTTTCAGCGAACTTGTTTCTTAAGTTTTTTAATATGGTAATATCTGACTGACCGCGCCACGCTCGGGGACATGACTCGAGCCCCCAAATACGAGGTTCTGACTTAGATATTACTGAGAAAATGTTGAAGAGAAAAATAGCTAGGAAATACCGTAAAAACTTAATCACATCGGCGTTTAATCTATTTTTTTATTTGTTAAGAAATAAAGCAGGTTATTAAACATGACATGCAAATTTTGTTGCATTGAAAGATTCGGGAATCTATACCTAATGTTATAAATGAGAAAGTAACTTTATCTGTTGTTAGTACTTATCTTGTAAATCTACTCGATTGTAGCAAAAAACGCGACTATTAACCTTATTTCGCAATTTCAATAGTCCCTCAAACCAGCGACACCAAACAATGAAGGATCAAAACACTTTCAGAGGAACCTTAAAGCAATTCCAGCGACAATAGAAAGTAATTTACAAATTCCCATGAATCGGCAGTTTTCTGCCCTCGGGTTGGAAATTACCCATTTATTAATTGTAAGCCTCAAAAACACTGTCCAATTACACTTGAGACAAGGGTTCATAACATCGAACGTTTGACTTAAAACAGACTTTAAAATTAGAGGTTGTCAATTTCTTTAAAGTATAATAAATATTTGGAATCTTTTCACTGTTTGAATTCAGACTTTTATTTCATTGCGTGTTTTAATAAACTATTCTTCATTGAAATATGATCTCTTATATGCTATGTTTTATTACTATTCTGAATAAAAAGTGAAAGGTTTTATTTTACCGATGCAGCTTTATTATTAGATAGATATCATGATTGAGATCGAGGTTATTAGCTACAATTTAGGAAAAGATTTCTTTGCTTCAGCGATGGTAGAAACACGATGATCTCCTATCGTGAGTCCCGGATCGTAAGAGGTGAATTTGGTGTCCCGTCTATATGGGAGCCACTCCTAAAACGTAAAATTATTATTATTTTAAGATGCCAAAAATAAAAGCAGTATATAACTGCCCCAAATTTCATGCATTTGTGCTCAAAATTGTGATTTGAAAATTGTAGAATCCAATGATGTTGGAAGGACAGAGCAAAACTATAAGAGTTTCTCATAGGACTAAGGAACCTTCAACAGAACTAAATGATATTCCTCCTCTTTTCAGATTTTCATGCCAACAGTAGCATAAGAAGCATTTATCTTTTAACCAATGTTATACCCTCTAGTAGAATAAATATAATATTTAAGCTGTATCACTCGTTCTCCCAGTCCAAGATGTGGCCTGCATCTCAGTATTCACATACAAATCAGCATGCGCAGAATGCGCCTAAAACAAATGAACATCAGAATCAGCAAAACTTGAAGACACTGGGAATGACTTCTGCCATATCTATGGCAGGTATGTATGGTTTTTTAAATATTTAAATCTATCAGACATCTTTCCGCATAGCCAAAGGGATGGGCTAGCCCATAGGTGCCCAACCTTTATTTTCAAAATTTAACTGGTTCCATGGTTTAACATTCTGCCAACTTCAGGGGTCCACCATCTTATTCCCAGAACGCAGTAAAACTGTGATGATTATATCTAATTATAAAAATTTGCATTGCGGCTTAGTTCCAACCACTCATTAGTTTCCAAAGATAAGTGATTAATTAATTGATTGTGTTGTGAGTGGATGTCAAAAATGTAAAGTTGGCCAATTAAAAAAAGTGATTTCATCTAACTTTCCTTTTTTGACATTTACAGGAAACCAATCAATCCTCATTTATTTCATTTAGACAACTTCCCATTCGCAGTGGTAAAAATAAAAAGAAAAATAGCACATTTTCTTTTATTGCTGTCTTTTATGTTGTACAGAATATGAAATATGCAAGTTTTTACCATTAACAGTCGCTAAGTTTCTTAAAATATCATCTGCCTTTATTGATAGTTAAATACCCAACATTTCAGTTCTTCACTATCAAAAGCAGATAAATTATGTTGGACGAGGTCTTATTTATTGTGGACCCTCATTTTTATGTCTCGCTAGGGTAGACCCCCATCGAGTCTCCCGTAGACTGCTAGTGAACAACATCGTCCACTTTGGGAACTAATGATCTAGCCGATTCAAAAGAACTAGTATCAAAAAAAAACATATTTGCGATTAGATCTTATCCTGTTTAATACAAACACTTAATGTTCCGCAAGGTTAGTACGTTTGCACAAACATTAAACAAGGTCTAAACAGTAACCTTTTATTCTTGATAATAGCTGGTAAACCTGATTACTTAGATAAAATAAACATTATCTGAGGAAAAAAATAATAATATTATTTGTATATTACAAACAGAATTATCTTATCGGTTAAGCTGAGTTCTGAAAAATGTTCATGTATCCTAGGTCCCAAACCGATTGACATAGAGAAGACAAGCGAGCTAAAGGAGTCCCTGATACCGTTCGGTGTATTCGAATCTGAAGCGGAGATGCACCACCGAATGGAGGTGCTGGGGTCGCTGCACAGACTCGTCCGCCAATGGATCAGAGACGAATCGCTCAGAAAAAATATGCCAGCCAGTCACTCAAAAGATCTAGTACGCGCGTCATTTTTTTGGTAGTCACTTAGGTGAACCACCTGCCCGTTTGTCCCTTGTTACAATAAAAAAAATATAATAATAAACCGAAGAATTTAAATTTAGGTCTTCGTGGCTTAACGGCTAGATTAACGGCTAGATTATTATACTTAATGTAATATCAAAAAGATACCAGTAATCACAACTAATATTTTGCAGACCCTAGAATCAATTATCTTTTCCTATCGTCTATTAATTGATCTACCATTTCAGTTTCGATATAGACAGCCTTCAACTTGTTGTAAGTTGGAAATATTGAGTTTGTTCCCAGTTAGAAATGAAAACTGGCCTTTTAATCGACTGAGAATCAATCATTACAATCACAGTTATTGGATCGGTCATAGGAATAAAATATAAAATAAATAACGAACTGAAAAAGGTTTAAAAACTGGAATAGACAGCGATGTAGTCGAAAGAAAAGTAGATCACTCACCGTGCTGAAATGAGTTGTTAACGCACTCGTCTTAATTTTTTGCAACATAACACTCGTGCATTGATGACTCACTTTGTGTTCGGTGCAATTATCTACTATTTCTTTAAATTCCATTGTATTTAAAAAGGAATAAAATTATATTTTCCACATACAGTATTCTATAGATATACTCATACATTCAGCACCAATAAGCCTGAATTAAACATAATCAATTCTCAAAGACACAACCATGTAATCTAACTTAATTATTTCCTATTCTAAGCTCGGTAACTAAGCCACAATAGTAATTGTATTTTGGGCAATTTAATGCCGGGAGTCTCGAAAATTTGACTAATGCGAACGCTTCTGCCGAGCAATACATAACATTTCCGCCGCTCCATTCTCATAACGTAATGAACACCGTTAAGATCGAGATGATGACAGATGTTGAGTTGAACTTTACTTGAGTAATACTAAACATTTTTTCTTTTTATTGCACAATTAAAAAAATAATAATTGAACAACTAGGAGAGCTTAATGCTAAAAGCACTTACTGTGAGCTTACATAACCACGAACGTACAAGAAAAGAAAAGGTGCAACTATACATTTCGTATGTACATCGAAGAAAATGTGTAATGTACTGTTACAGTATGATATAAAAATACAGTATAATATAATAAACTGTAACAGTATACTACACATTTTATTCGATGATAATGTAATATCAAATCAATTTTTCAATTGCGCTGTTTTACGAACAATTTTGAGCTGTTTATGGACATTATTTTTAGTATTATGTTTACGATATTGGTGATAACATTTCATGAAGCTTCTTATGCGCCATTATCTGAAAAGAGTGCGCAATAAATTGAATCAAGTATATCTTGTTGTCACCACATTATTATACACAAGAAGTAGTTAAAAATATTAATATACTTGCGGACACGGCAGACGTTGTCCTGCCTGAATATTGGGTTACTTACTATTTAGCACATCCATAATTATTTATTTATTATAACATTATTTCCGTTCCCGGTCCCGTTCCTGATGTTTTGACTAATATTTTTTATATCAGTCTCCTGGTTCTAAGCTACATCTCCACCAATATTTATCCATACCTATTCAGCCGTCCTTGAGTTATAAATAGTGTGACTAACACGACATTATTATATATGTACTAGCGGACCCGGCAGACGATACTCTGCCCGAACGTTGGGCTGCTTACTATTTACTTCTATTATCCTTTATCATCTCCGTTCCCGTTCCCATTCCCGTAAGTCCAAATTGACTTGCAAGATTATGTTTTGTTAAGATTATCAAAAAAATGGGGGTTCGGTAAAATAGCTTTCAGGTTGCAACACTCCACTGATTTTCCCTCATATTCATACGCGGATTTAAGCAAAATATTTTAGATTTTCATGCGTGTCATGAATTTTCGCAAAGTAACGTCTGATTCTATCAATTATTTAAAAGGTCCATTCATTATCAAGTCAAAAAATATACTTTCTCCAGACTTAATTACAGAAATTCACTTCTAGAGGAAACAATTCTACATTGTAAATATATGGAAATAACAAAATAATTATTATTTGGGTAAATTTATATGTGTTGATATAAGTAAAATGATCTTTTATAGTAGAAATTAAAACTTTGCAGGTATTACAGCAGGCTGTGTTGACACTTCATGAGAAATCTTTCATCATAAGTCGAGAAAGAGAACCAATTAACCCCACTGATTATTCAAACAAATATGACATTGTTACAATACAACGTACTGAATCCGAATACTGGGTACTATTCAGAAAGAGAACTAACCCAAAAACTACCAAATATATAAAGATTATTTCAGGAGATCCAAGTTACGCATGGATAGATGAAGTTAAAGAACAACTTGCTACAGGACAAAAGCTCATAATTTATAGTCAAAATGAACCCATCAATGGGCTATTAGGTCTTGTTAACTGCTTAAGGAAGGAACCTGGTGGAGAAATTGTGCATGGTCTTTTAATTGCTGATCCATCTGCACCAAAATTCAATCCCGATTTAGAATTTTATGCTAAACAGCTAGATAAGGATTTGGCTTTTAATGTCTACCAAGAAGTAAGTAAAGTTATACTTATTCATATTATCATAAAGGATTAATTTAAAGATTGATTGTTCAAATCAAAAATGAAAGTATCTACTAAATATATTTGCAAAATAAAATAAATGAAGAGATTGATTAATTAAGAAACACAAATAGGAACAGTTAAATAATTAAAAAAAAATACAGGTTACGTAAATTCTTGAAATACTAATTCCATGTTTTTTCTCACAACCATAGGGTCAATGGGGTACTTACCGACATTTGCCCCTAAATGACTTAGAGATGCTGCCCGTACATCATGCATTCGTAAACACCACAACGATCGGAGATTTATCTACCCTACGGTGGCTTGAAGGACCCATTAGAGAAGACCATATCCCTAGTAAACCTGAAGGAGTCCTTATTCACGTAAGTATGCCTTTTTATGTAAACATCGACAGCCAATTTATCGTCAAAACGTAATGTGATTTATTAAAATTTATTCGCGTATAATATGAACATTAACAAGATGTCTCACTAGCTGCTCTTTTTGTAATCTATCTTTCTAGGTGTATTGTGCTGCGATGAATTTCCGTGATGTGATGACAGCCACTGGTCGTGTAACAGCCGATGCAGTTGCCAAAGGCAGACTGGCTCAGCAGTGCGTCCAAGGTTTTGAAGTCGTTGGCAGAACTAACAAGTAAATCTTTAACTTTATTTATTTGCCATATTCTACAGCTTAGAAATCAAGAAACATGATAAGAAACTATCGCGCCGGCCTTTAAATGGGGGTTTAGGCCACCAAAAACTCTCACAAGCCGAACATAATGCAAGAACTATACCATCACTTGACTTGACAGCTTTGCCAAGTGAGAGAGAGGTACTGGAACCCGGACGCGCCGGACCAATTGGGCTGCAGATCAAGGGGACTGCAAGAATGATGCACAGTAAATATAATAAAGATAAAGGATGTAATAAAGTAAAAATACTACATACATAACGATATACTACAATACATAGTCATATATAATTACATAATATATACAAGAGTAAGTACATAATTATTTATAATTCATATACTACATGAATAATTAATAGAATACATATATAATATTGTAGTAAAGAAAGGTTTTTTTTTATATAACGAGGGGCAAACAGGCAGTTGGTTCACTCGAGTGACTACCAGCGCCCATGGACAACTGCAACACCAGAGGGCATACAGATGTGTTGTCGGCCTTTGAGGAATGAGTATGCTCTTTTCTTGAAGGTCCCTAAGTCGTATCGGTTCGGAAATACAGCCGCTGGTAATTAATTCCACAGAGGAATAGTGCGAGGTTTTCAAAGTCCGGCAACGCATCTGCGAGCCCTCTGTTGCTGCAGTTGTCCATGGGCGTTGGTAGTCACCCTTTATTATATAAAAAAAGCACATACGTATACAATATATAAAAGCTTTGTAAGTTTAGGCTGGTGCTATAATTAAAGATTTTTTAATTCTGAATGCCTAAATCTATATATATACACATAAAAACAATCGTTGTCCGTTAGTCTCACTAAAACCTGAAAACGTCTGCACCGATTTAAATTCAGTTTTGTTTGTTTCATTCCCCCTCAATACAGGGAAGGTTTACAAGAAAATAAAAAAGAAAAGGTCGAAAGATTATTTAAGAATATAAAAATAGTAATAAAAATAATATTTATTGAGTATTTCACAATACTTCAAATAGATAGATAACGTTCGTACTAGGGATTTTGACTGACGTGAAATGTAAATGATTATTTCGTAAAATATTCGGCCAGTGTCACGTTTTATGGAAAAGATATTAAGGAGATTGCTTAATTGGATAAAAAGAGACGAGCCTAAATTCAGGCAAGATAAGGTCTTTTGGGTCCGCTAGGTGAATATTAATTGAGTCCTACTATTCTTAAGGAAATATTATTTTTCAAGATTTGAACAATTTATGCCTAAAATGCTCGAACACATAGTTTTTAGTCAGCCCTTCCAAATGTTGCAATATTACAGCTTTAACCTTAAACACGAACTCTATTCTCATCTCACTATTTATAATTACTTCCGCAGTCGTATTCAATTTGTTAAAATTTCACTTCGTAGTAGATTTACGGCAACACAAAGCGTTCGGACCATTAATAACAATAAAACTTGTGTTTAGTTTAATCAAGACCCTGATTGCCTTCACGGACCTCGTCTGAATAAACTTTAGCGCCAATTCAATTAATGTCAGAATACCAACAATAACAGTTTTCGGTAATTATGTTTACACTGCCAACCCAGCAACGAGCCCTAATACAATTTACTAGCACATAGCTAGTTATATATATAGATTGTTTCGTCAAAATTAGCTGTCTTTGAGTTTTGCCTTCACGGACCTCGTCTGAATAAACTTTAGCGCCAATTCAATTAATATGAGTATATCAACAATAATAGTTTTCATTAATTATGTTTACACTGCCAACTCAGCAAAAAGACCTAAAACAACTTTTTGTTTTTTAAAGAATATTAGGAATACTTTTTAGGTATGTCTTATATTCCCTTTTTCCCTAAAATAAAAGCTTGTATTAGGAGTGGGTGAATCAAGGCTTCTGTATATGATGCCTAGAAAAATGGCAAAAAACTTTGGATTGTGTTTAACATAAGATTCTATTTATTGCCATCTAGTTTGCTTTGGTGTAACCTTTTCCACTTGACATCATTGCCATCTTGTTATGTAGCAGCCGCTACATCATGTACTGTTACAGGGTATAACATCAAGATACCAGTCCTACAGGGACCCACGCTGTCAATCAATTCCCGCTGCTGTTCAAAATGCCATCAGTTCTGATATTCTGGGTATTGTGGTGCATACAGAAGACTTACTCCGAGACCCTACTCAGGCAAGTGCAACTTTAAATAACCTAGAAACGTTGAAGCTGTATCAAGATAAAGATAATTGCGGTTAAATTAAATTATCTAAGGATTATACTTATACAAAGTGACTGGTGAGACACGGTACTTGAGGACCTGATATTTGATGATAGTATATGACGAAAAAAATACATATACGGACTAACTATTTCTAACAGCAAATTAACCATACAACTTAAGGTCACGCTTCATCTAATTTTAAGTAAATTTTGTTAAAAATTAAATACCTACTTTTATTACTTAATTATAACGAGAATCGAGTACTGATTACTCTCCTTAAGTATTCTAAATGTCTCAACAGTCACCTGTATAATATAATAGCCTAGTTGACTATATTTTTCAGACACTCGTTTATATTGTACCTTTCAGACAACTCGTCCTAAAATATAAATATTTCAGCGAAAAACAAATATTTAACTGGTAAATTTTATTTTTGTAAATCCGTCTCAATTTTAGCGCCGAAAGCCTCAGAACTGTCATTGCGTCTTTTTGACGTAACGTCTTGCCAAACAAACGGCTGTACTTAAGCGTGATTGGAATGTACGTTAGCAACAACAACGTTTGGCAAGATGTGTAAACAAAGCGGACGGAATTCTTTTAAAAATATCGTCCTCTTAATATTAAAATTTTTGTGGTTCATTGGACTGATAATTATAACAGCATTTTCGTTTGTAAACATTACACACAAGTGCAATGAACTGTGTTAAATAAAAGCGTTTAGCGATTGAGTACGGCAAACGGCAAAGTGACTAATGAATGATACGATATAAAATACGTTCTATAGCTAATTTAACAGTAAAGTATTTTTTTATCTAATAAAATTAAGTTCGTAGACTAACTGAAAGACGTTCTAAGTAATATATAATATAACTAGCTGTTACCTGCGGCTTCGCGTGAAATTACGTGAACCCTTAGGCGTCCTTAATCTGGCCCTATCGAAAAATCCTTTCTTAGCTATTGTCTACTAACTATAAATTACCTTGCCAAATTGCATCTTTGTACGTCCCGCCATTTTCGAAATTTCGATTTTATATTATATATGGTATCTATATATAATACAAATTCGCAATTGACGAAATGAGGAGGCCGTGGCGTAATCAGCGGTCGGCATTTAAGTCAATCGCTAGGTTAAGTGGCTCTTAACGCGGCCGGGTGATGGATCAGTGACCCATTCTTACATTGATTTAGCTTTGATGTCCTACCTCCTCCGTGTTTCGATAGGCACATGAAACAGTGGGTCCCGATTAATGCCACTAAGGGATATTAGTCATGAGGTTGTAGAGATCGTGAGGGTTCCGTGAATGACGTCAGACGGCCGTCGGACATCTTAACATCTGCAATCTAAAAGGAATCTGGTACTAAACTAGACTAGAAGATATACATAGATATATAAATAATAAATAAATAAATATATACAGGACTATATGACACACGGACGTCTGTTCCTAAGGTAGGCAACTTAATGCTACTTTATAAAATTACAATCTAGCTTAAAAGCAAATAAGTGATTTAATTCTAACTTATATAATTTGCTTATACTACGAATATGTCCGATAACACAATCTTATTGTTTCTAATTACTTAAGGGGGCAGACACCTTGTGCGCATAAAGTAATACTTTATAATGTTTCACTGTTTCACTAGGTCATAAGGCTTTTTTCCATGGCTTTAACCATTTCCGCCTTCTCACTATGTCCATGGCGTCGAGGAGCTGAATGGCCTCTGCATTCACATGGTGGTGAAACTTATATTAATAGGTATCGGCTTTTTTTGTGCTACTTTAGTAAAGAAGTCCATCTTAAAATCCCTGTGTATATCTTCGTTTCTAATGTAGCCGGGTTCCTTAACAATAACCCTGAGTAGATTATTTTGTAATCTTTGTGTTAGTTGCATCTCTTTGGCTGTTCTTTGCATCTCAGCTGCCCTTTTTTGGTACATGCTTAATATGAGGACCGCATTCTGTTAATGGTATTTAACTCAGATAAGCGTGCAGATTATGATTCTGCATGTTACCAAGTGCCTTTTGGTCCATTTTATACACAGAATCATAATCTGCATATTCAAGTCCACGCAGCGCAGCGCCTCGATATATAAGTTGTATCGACAAATATTCTAAGTATGAAACGAATACAGGAGTATTTTTATGGTTTAACGACCGGTGAGCTGAGAGTGGTTAATCGCTGAGCAGACGTATCGTGGGAAGACGCCGGTTATTGTTCAGTGTGCGTCGGACCACAGTGACTTCCTATTGCGATTTGTCTCACATAGTACACCTACGTAAAATTGCTTTGAAAATATAGGTTGTATTTGCTAGTTCAGGTGCGGGGTATTTATCTATTTATTAATACGTGGAGCGAAAACATTCAATACCATTTTATAAAAATTGCGCTGACGGAGGAGGATGAAATTTGGCACAATTATAATTTATAATATAGAAGAGGCTGTGCAAATTGTAATATTTTTAAAAATATGCAATACTAATACATTGAATTATTAAAATAAATCCTCACGCACTCCAATGTTAAACGATATACGTGATTTATACACACATGTTAGTATACCTTTTACTATAAGATTGTGTCAAAGCGTAGATATGACGACGGTAAAAATATTAATTGTCCAATATCATAATATCGTTGTCCAACGAATATAGCTTTAAATAAGCATAGAGTACACAAATATAAATATTTGTGGCCGAATTTCGATCACTGGCCGATTCCTATACTAATCTCTCTCTCTATGTAATTTTAACTCTTTGTACAGAAAATATTTGTATTCGCTATATTCTTTGTTTTTCGTCCTCAGCAACTTTTGTTGTACATGCGGGTAGTTATTTTCTCGCTCCGAGCTACATGCGGTTGTAATTGAAAAACAACAATAACAGTCTCCTGAGGCGAATTCTGATCGAAACGTAACAATTTTTCTTTTATGATTCTTATTTACTTTTAATGTTTTTATTAACTGGCGAAACCAATATACAACCTGATTAAATACCTTATTTCTTTATTTACAGGTATGGAGGCTGACTTAAAACTATTGTACAAGTATGTTACAAAATAAAATTAATTTAGGTATGTACCTATCTAACATCTTCTTTGCCTACCCTCTTCACAGTTTGTCTGCGGTCAGGTTTTGTACATTTGCACCAGGGCGCTCTATTATGGCTCGTCTGAATCTCTCTTCTTGCATTTTTCCAACTTGTAGCTGGTGGTCGTCCTCTACCCCTTGGCCTGTCGGGTATTGCTAGGGCCTATAGGATGGGACGATTACACTCAGGTCTTAGGACATTATCATACCTATATATGGCATGGCAGGATACAGAGAGCTGTTAGTCAAATTATGAAGGAAATGGGAATCGGTCGACCGACGTCATTTTGGCATCAAAACGTTACTAAATCGCAGTCAGGGATATTGATAATTTCTATGAATATATTGAAAGTCAAATGATCTAATAACCACAAGGCCAGAATATAATAATTTTAGGATACGCGTAATACCAGCCAATGTTTACTATGGGAAGTCGTATTTGTGTTGATTGCAACATATAATGCGCAGGGTTGGCGTCTAAAAATAATTATGCATCAATATTGAATCTTTAAGGCAGCTATATAGAAACTGGAATAGGAGAAGGTTTAGGAATACTTACTCTAAATTATTTTCTTATATGACTTGGGGAAAATAACTAGACCCAAGAAGAGGAGGCGTTTTGATCTGCATAGCTTTGTTATTCAATTGTTTGGGTTTGAATTCAACGTAGAGCGGCGCGAATCCAGCTCCTTTACATCCTTAGTATGCGGAGAGATGTGGGTTCACCTTGAATCTTTTGCCGCATGTGTCACGAGGAATACGTGAATTGCTTGGAGTTATATCGGCAGCTGAATGCATCACGAAAGATCCTATAATCTTTCGTCAGAACTTATAATACCACCCTAATCACCTTGATGTCCTAAAGTCCACAATCATTCTAATGTTTAGAAACTTCTTACCTCGCACAATTTTTCTGTGAAATCAGTTACCAGCTTTGATGTTTCCGAATCGATATGACTTAGGGACCTTCAAGAAAAGATCATACTCATTCCTGTAAGGCCGGCAACGCATCTGCGAGCCTTCTGGTGTTGCCTTTATTATATAAAGGAAGCATAGGAAATAGGAGACTGGAATTAAGAAGCCTTTTCCCAGCAATGGGATATTATGGACTAATTTATAGAATGGGCATTAGGGCACTTGTCATATAAAAAAGAACAGTAAAAGCTTTAAATGCTTATATCTAAGAGGTTAAATTACCATATATAAGCGCAACAACTCCACAAAACATTAATTAAGACCGGCACACGAGTCATTAACGCGAGACGTCGTGTGTTTTTCTCCTATTTTTATTTCCCACACTCGGAGGAGACCATCCCTCTGATCGCGATGACGTCACAAGCACGTGACGTCATACAACGCTTCGCACGTGTTGGAGAACAAAAAACAATTTACCCAATACATTATACATGTTATGGCTAACCCCATGATTTATTTACCCTACCGCTTTAGATTCATACTTGTTTTTGAGCTATTTTCTGGATACGTAGGAGTTGATGTATCCATTTAACTTAACACCATACGTAACTTATTTTGTAATTCTGTTCTGATATCTTTAATGGAAAAGTAACGTCTGACGGTCTTATTCTAGTATCTTCAATCTTTTCTTGAGCTTGATACATTACTCAAAATTTCCGTGGCCCAGATAACGCGAACTTTCTATTATTATTGTAACGAATGGATTTGAGAGTACACCTTCGGTGGTTGTGTACCTGTAGACAGTGATCGATGGACTTCTACTGGATGAAAGTTGGTAAAAGCATCTTCGAGAATTACCGTAATACTCTGCGATTGTTTCGATGTGAATTTTATTAGTGTTATAGCTGTTTGCTGCGACTTTGTCTGCGTAAAATTTGCCAGAGCTCTTAGGCCTCCTTGACCTGGCCTGGATTGGCGTTATAAGTAGATGTCTACTAACTCTAAACTACCTTGCCAAATATATAAATAATATAATAATATATATATTGAGATACGTTAATAATATACGTCTAATGAGTTTCAGATTATTCAATTAATAGCGTGGATAGAGTCGATGGCTAGTTTTTTTTAACACGATCAACCTGTTTCACACAGGTATGAATATATTCAATAGTAGAAACGGAACGTGCGCAAAAACAGAACTCATCTGTGAGAGCTCTCACCGATACCTTAGCGAGCTTTCATCTTATCTACATCCACTCGGGATGTAGCTTCTTCGAGAAAATGAGTTCGTACCGTACATTATCTTGTAGTAAAGAAATTGATATGTATCTGTATATATATATATATAAGGGAAATGTCACCTATTTCGAAATCTCGAAAACCGCGGTACGTACAAAGAAGTTTATACTTAGTAGACATCGTTATTAATGCATTTGTCAATGGGGCAAAGTAAGAAGGACTTCGATTAATTTACGCGGATGAAGTCACGGAAAAGAGCTAGTCCTGTATAAAATATGTGTTTTCTATGCACATGTCCCAATGTAATGTTAAAGGTTTATTTAAATGATGAAAAATGGTATAAAATTTTCCAATCGGAGATGATTCAGGAAAGACAATAGTAAAAGAACATGACGAATATTTTTATCAGTGCTTATACAGCAGCCAAAATCAACAAAAGAAATTGTGATCTCGAAAAGTGCGTAGTTGTAAAACTCGCAGCGTGCATTGGAATGAGTTTAAAATATAACAGTGACCTACATTCTCCTGTCGATATCATCAAAAGCTCCCAACAAAGCTGCAATAAAGCTTATCTTATCGTCATTAAATCTATAATTACTTTGTTTGCTACTGAAAGCGAGTCATCAACTTACATATAGGAAAAACTTTATTCATTTTAAAGCTGCTAAAATTACATTTTCATCGATTTTCGTGATTACTACACATTTTTCGTGATTGCAAAGCTTCTGGCAAGATTAGGTGCGACAATAGCCAAACGGAGTCGACAATAGAAGCGTGTTTTTCAACGGATTTCGTCCTCTCTAGTTCGAATTGTTGTTAGTTTTATTTGACGATAAAGTTATCTACTGATAAATGTTTTGCGAGTGCTAAAGAATCTTCTAAAAGACCATATCTCATTAAGTTTAACGACGCACATAGCTTAATGTTCAAGTTTATCGGTTTCCCTGTTATATAGGTTAACGCGTCTGCCAGCCTCGTTGCTTGCGAGAAATTTTCCTATTTATTTGTTTTACGACGCCTTTATGGACTCCTTTTATTTGCTGGTTTCCGTCTGAAGGGATCGTTTATGGTGGACTTGGTTTCTTTGCTGTGGTTTTCTACGTTTCCTTTGCGGGAATCGAACTTATTTTAGTTTTACTTAATTATACGATAATTTTATCTTCTACTTATTGTTATGAAATTATTTGCCTAGCCTATATTATCATATCTATAAATATTTGGTGTTTAATGATAAATATTTGTAGATTTGAAAATGTAAGAAAACAGCAGCAAAAATAATGTTTAGGTTATAGCTTACTTTAAAATCTTGGCAAACAATATTGCACAATTCTTCATAAATTACTTAAGTAAACAATTAGTGTCTCTAATATAAAATAACAAATAAAGTAAATACCTCGTCTTTTAAGATAATTTGTTAAGGTTCATATAATGTATTGAGAACATGTAAATATTTCAACTCTTAGTACTTAAAAGAAACACTAGCAATATTATGCAGTTGTACAGACAAACAAGTGTGTTACGATTGTAATAAGCGGTGCTTATGGTAATGTAAAGTGGTCGGGCGTGCGTCTGTGACGACGTGCCATTGAGAATGCTTTAATGTGTGCAAACTAGTTTCTTATTGTAACCAATGCACATAGTAATGAGTGTGATAAACGCTACGACCCGGGTGAAAACGGATACGAGTTATATTTAATCAAAATAGATTTAAAATTTAAGAAGTTTTCTTAAAAGAAAATATTTCGCTTATGAATGTTTGAAAATCTAAAAACAATGCTGCCTCACACAATACGTAACTGGAACCAGCATTCCTCACCGTTTATTCCGAAGTGAACACCAAGTGACAACAAAACTGTATGCCAATTTATCAAGACCGGCCCACATCTTTGAGTCTTCTGCTAATATAGTTGTCTATGAACCACGGCTGCCACTTGTCATCTGATGAACCGCCGAAAATTAGAAAACTTAAACGTACCTACAGCAGAAACGAAAGCATTCCACTTACTACCTACAACGCAAAAAAGCCATTTAATCGCAGGAGATATGCATAACATAGCGGTACTCAAAATCTGCAATTGTTCGAAGACCATGAAACGAAAGCTTATTATATGCGTGTCTAATCGGGCGCGTCGGTCTGTTATTACCGTCCAAACGAAGGCGAAAGTGCTCGGACAGGGAAAGTTTCCGTTTCTATCGCTCGCCATCACCACATGGCCACTTACTGTCACGGTTCTCTTAATCCCACGTAGTAGGTAATTGATATTTCATGTTAATTTTTTTCATCATATATGATCATCAAATATGAGGTCCCCGAGTATCGTGTCTCATCAGTCAACCTGTATTGGTTAAATTTTTGAGTTTTAGCGAGACGAAGGAACAGCAATTGACTTTTTTAAATACCGATATTCCATACAGTATATTTCCTCATACATTGACGCTATACTCCAGTTCTATCGGACCCTTTGCAGTCGAATCTACATGTTCAAAAATTATAGGATCTACCAAGTTATAGGTTTAGTGTAGTATGGTGAAGGTTTAGTGTAGCTTATTTTAGATACTTTAGATTAGTTTAGTGTGGTTTCCTGCTGTATATGTAGTATGTATTCAGGAGGTTTTGTGAAGTGTATGTATCGTTTATAACCGATTTAGTGTAGAACGTAAAACGTATATAACATTTGTAGCTTCTGTTGGATACATTAGTGTAGTGTGGAGTGTATAGCGTATGTATCCGGCTTAGTGTAGTCTGTGTAAAAAGTTTAGTTTAGTGACCGTGTCTGTAGTGTGTATAACAGTTTTTGTGCATTGTAAGTAGTGTGTACAACGAGTTTCGTGTAGTGTTTGTATTACAGGTTTAGTGTTGTGTGCGATGTGTGTTATAAATTCATAAAGTACGTACAATTTTGAGGCACCGCGCCGCGATTTAATTAATTTAAGTTGGAAATTAAATCATGGCGACCGGCGCGAACGCGTCGTGAAATGTTTTAACGTTATTATATTATGGCGTTTCACAGTGTGAAAACAATTTACGAATTTACTTCCAAACATGTTAAAAGCAAAGAATTTTATTTTTGCAGTCTACCTGCAATGAAGAAAAATAATGAAATGCCAATATATAACGTATTCTTTGAAGTTGACAAACGTCTTTGCAGATTATGGGATATATATAAGCTGCAGTAATTGAATTTTGTTTTGGGCTTAGCTTAGTTACGGGTTGCAGTTTCAATATTTAGATATCAAGGGTTGTTGTGGGTTGCAAGTTCTTCAAATCTCTATCTTGGATCAATTCCTTTACACTTTTTTCCCCAGACATCTTGCCTTGAAGGTGAAGACGTATGAGACAAGGTCATAAAAATCGGGCCAGCAAATCTTGAGCTATAAATGGTGTAACTAACTTCAATTTTCAAAAAGAACATATCGCAAATTAAAATTTTAAAGTGACACAAATAAAAAGTCCTGCATTTTGTTAAAGACTCAAATGGAGACGGGCAGGGCACACGATAAGAGGTCGTAATAAATGGAGTAAGAGGTTGACAAGATTGTATCCCAGGGAAGGTACAGCAGAAAAGGTGGGACGATGATATAAGACAAGTGACAGGAATGATGTGGAACAGGTTAGCTCTAGAATGATCAGAATGGAAAAGGTTACTGGAGGCCTCGGCCGAATCGATGCCGATAGATCTGGAAAAAAGCACCAAATACTAGAATAAGTCTATATATAAATATTATTAGTGTTAGAATATGGTAATTAGGTTAAGTTAATTAATTACAGGCCATTATTATTATTATTTAGCATTTTGTTAATTCCGTAATTATTATGATAAAATGCAGTACAATATTTTAATCAAAAATACTTTCACGCACTTTTAATCTAAATTACTGGGATATATAATATTTGGGAAATATTTAAAAGAAGTTGTGGGGTTGCAACACATGGCCTACGGCCGCCATCTTATGTCGAAATAATTAATATTTACACTGTTTTAAATATGATTTAGGTATCCAGTCTCATACAAAGAATCTCTGAACACCTCTAATCGCACCCCATAATGTTGCCCCATCATCATTTTTCCTAATGATTATGACACGAATTTGAACCATCAAGAGACCATTAATTATGCGAGATCAAAACGGGAGCGGAATCCGGTAAAATCTTATTTGGTCCTTAAAAGGATGGGGGAAATACATACATGTTAATCTATATATTAATAATACGTGAAGCGAAAAGTTTCGGTACTATTTCACGATAATTGCGCAGACGGAGTATGAAATTTGTCACAATTATAATTTATATAGAGAAGGGTGTGTTAATGCTAATTTTTTTTTGTAATATGCAAAAATAAATTTATTATTTTATTCAAATAAAAGCACACGCTCACCAATGCCAAACGATATACACACACATGTTACTATAAGAGGGGTGTATTTGGTGGTGTGTGTATTATTTGTTAAATATTACAATGTTGTACAGTGAATTAAAATTTTGTATATAGCTTTAAATAAGCACGTAGTATGCAAATCTAAATATTTATGACTCTCTAGTGTAAAATAATTCTGTCAACTAAGTTTATCTAATGTCACCGTGCGAGAAAAAACCGATGAAAAAAGTATTTTCTAAAGGATGTGGTAGGAACGTACTTATCATTTATTCAGAGGTGCAAAAAACCTTTGGTTATCATAAATGTTTCCACACACGATAACCGATAACCCATAACTAACTATAAGGTACCCACGTGAATGAATAAGAAACGCCAAAATCTCGTTATTAGTTCATTCCACTCTTCACTCAACGTAATAGCAATTCACAAGCTGACTTCCACGATTGACGAAAAAACGGACAAGTTGCGTTTTCTTTTGTACAAAATAAGATCGTTAGAGGTTCGCTCCGTTATTCGCGCATCACGAAAAAAGTTTTGAATGGGTTTCTATCAGTTTTTTTTTTTAATTTATTCCTTACACGACTGGTTCGTTTATAAAAAAAAATAATTCAATGAGATATTAAAGTTTTACGTAAGGAGTAACTTATAACCATTACTTTTCTTCTTCTCTGGATAAAAATTATTTTTAACTAATATATATATAAAGCTGAAGAGTTTGTTTATTTAAAACTTAAACGCGCCAATCTCAGGAACTACTGGTTCGATTTGAAAAATTCTTACAGTGTTAGATTGCCCATTTATCGACGAAGGCTATAGGCTATACATACATCATTACGCAAAAATTATATTTAAATTTTTTACCTAATTTTACGCGGATGAAGCCGAGGGCACAGCTAGTTTCCAAATAAAATACTTGTCACATCCAAACTATAATGGTTTCATGTCTGACCAGTTCCAATACCTATTCATGTAACAGGTTTCCTTGTGTAGGTTTATATAAAAGTTTAACATACACATTTATCCGATTAAGTAAAATCCACTTTGTCTAGTGCGGCCTGAGATTTTTTTAGTGGTTAGAAAAATTGATGCGTCTTGATACTATACGAATAAACATACTGTGAGCTTAAGATTTTTTTCAAAATAACAACCAAGTTATGGAATGTTAATCCTCTTCTACCTAGCGTTATCCCGGTGTAGTACCACGGTCCGCTTGCAGGGGTCTACAAAATGTCAATATCAAGCAGCTGCTTCAAATCCAAAGTGGTGATTATTTGAAAAATGATTATTATAATGGCGGCTCTCAACAATGAATATGTCAATATGATTGAAAAGGGGATCATTGACCCTACCAAAGTAGTTAGAACCGCCCTGACCCCATGTCCTGTCATATGGTGCGTGATCTGTGGCTATCTGTTTTCAAGGTATTTGCTTCTCCATAGTTGCCAGTCAGTTAAAGCTCTATTCCATCTTTGATCACCACACTTGATAAAGTGTCCTGCCCATCGCCACACGAATTTCATAACAAGATCTCCGATGTCCGTAACTTGCGTCCCATTTATATATTTACAGTTATTAAATGCTTTTCCATCTTCTTATATGAATTTATTTTTTATCCTTTTCTCATAGTTTTTTACTATTCACAAATAGCAAAGAGGCAAAGAGCGTTTAATGACAGATGTCTGTAGCCGTATCTTATAATCTCCATATAGCACGCGCGGGCACGTCTTAAATTGGGTTAACGTGTCATATTCACACAAGGTCAGATCGCCGCTCTTATTTGGAACTGGCTGTTACCCACGACTTCGTCTGTGTTGAATTTATTAGAATTGTTAAATTTTGATAGTTTTTCGGAAAACTTAATTTATTCTTTTCATGCATTTGATTAGCCTAAACATTCCTCATAAAATAAGGTACTTATATTGTGTCTCTTCTTATCACATACGTGCTAAAAAAACCTATTTTTAGTGCACGTATGTGATAAGAAGAGCAGCATTTAGTAAAGGAGTTTTATTTTGTCGTTACACACAGACGCTTCAAATCCGTTTGTATATATAGATGGGCAGAGGTCTTATTTGAGCACTATGTTCTTTTTATAACCCGATTCAACGTTTGTATTGCTTTTAGAGTGGGCAGAGGATATGGCCGGATGTTATTTCGCACAACGAGTTTGTTTCTTTTTTTTTTGAGACCAGACTTCAGACCTTCGAATAGTTAGTTTGTATCTTCTATATAATATGTTGTTTAAATGTTTTTACGATCGAACGGAAGCGATTTCGCGGCAGACCAAGATAGAAGAATGACTTAGAACTATTTGATAAGAACTGGGAAACCACACCACAGACAGAGACAGACGGAGCGAGGAGTTAGGGAGGCGTTTGCTCTGCATTGAGACAGAATTGGCAGATGATAATAATGCTTTTACGATATATATAAGGTTCTCAGTACTGTAACTTAGTGTCAATCGTTAATTGACTGCATAAGCTTTTTACGCTAACATTGAAATAGTAAGTTTCGTTTCTGTTTCGTTCGGTTTGTAAGAGTTCCCGGTGTCCCAAATCTCTATTTAAAGAGCCTCAACGCATCTGCCAGCTTTCTGGCGGTGCAGATATTCATGGGCCTCGGTAGTCACTTACCGCCTTCTCGTTTGCCCCGAGTGACATAAAAAATATTAGATAATTTTTATATTTACATTTAGCTATTTCATGGTTTCATTTATAATGAGATTTAAGTAATATGATTCCTTTTTTAAAGGGTACTAGTAATATTTTTAAGTTTTTCTTATTTATATTACAAGGGGCAAATTACAAACCCCATGGACATCTGCATCACCAAAAAGCTAGCGGAGGCGTTATTGGATTTAATGTCTAGATTACGCCACCGGGAAGAGTCACAAACCGAACTAAACGCGACAGCAATATCAACCCTTACATGACGTCATTTCCGCCACTTCACGCCGATCTTTGTAAGAAAGAGGTACTGGTACCCCTCCTTAACTTCCTTAATCTGGCCATAAGAAATAACACGACCATAGAATCTCACAATCTTATGTATCCTGTCTTTCTTTTGTAAGTAGAATTTTACTGTTTATACTTTATCTAACTATACATGTAGATAAAATTGAAGTGTCTAAACAGGCAAACTGTAACATCGTCTATATACGATACGTATAACGAAAACATTAGTCTGTTAGTTCCGATTTTCACTGACAAATATCGGATGTTATAAGGAATAATTTATGCTACATCAGTTTCAGAAAAATAATTAGGGTTCCGTACAAAAAATATTTTTTTTATGCGGAACTCTACGCTGAAAATTTTACAAAATCACTGCACTTACGCAAACGAAGTCGCGAGATACCGTTAAGTGTATTGTAAGATTTTTTGTGCTAGGTTTATCAAAAGTGAAACTAATTAAACAGGAGCAAGGTTGAGAAGATTAGATAGCTGAATAATTTAACTAAATGTTTAATTGCAGTCTTAGTTTTCTGTTTTGTTCAAGAACTCTGTATAATTAAATTGATAATATACTAACTGACCTTAGGTGCTAGAGAATATTAGCCTTAGCCAATACATTTTTTTTAATAAATAATAGGTATAAATATGTCATACTATTTTAAATTATGTTTTCTATATTATAGAAGCTGTAGCAGATTATTATACCATTTTTTAATAAGAGTGAAATAAATGTATATTTCTAATAATAATCCATATTTCTTTAATAGAGAGAATGAAGATGCAATGCAATCTGTATCAAGCATGCCTAATGTATTTAGATATGGTATCAAAAAGTTAATTCCAGCACTCAATGAATTAAGCAATAAAGGCTTAAAGTCTATACTCATTTTTGGAATAGTTGACACATTGCCTAAGGTAATTCAGCATTATTTTACATTTGTGTACAATTATCTTTCTCTCAAGATCTTTTCTACTTTTAATGGAGAGTTTAAAAAATTGTTTCTATATCAATAAACCCCTAAAATTGTATCATATAAAAAAAAACCAATAAGAGTGCCAATTAAGAGTAACTTCAGAAATAAAATAAGGTATTAGCCAAATCAGCTAAAATTATTTGAGATGATTCAACTACTGGACCGACTACTGAAAAGAGCTAGTGGCCTCTATTATCTATGGAGAAGGCCTTTGCCTAGCAGTGGGATATTATATATATATATATATATATACGATGAAAAAGACTAAGAAGCATTCTATTCAAAGAGATAATTAAGCCCTTTTTTTATAACTTTGATAACTTTATTTGTGTCAGCCTTCTATACACCAGTAAAGTTTGGAAAAAATCAGAATAAATGTTGATGAGTTAATGATTATTATGACATCATATCTATGTTAAACTTTATATTTCATTATTAGGATGCATCAGGTTCTAGTGCTGATTCCATAGAAAATCCAGTTATAAAAGCTTTACCGCAATTAAAAGCAGCATTTCCAGATTTGACAATAGCATGCGATGTGTGCTTGTGTCCCTATACATCTCATGGACACTGTGGAGTACTGACATCTAATGGTAATATTGACCATGCTGCTTCAGTCAAGAGAATTGCAGAGGTAGCTCTGGCATATGCTAAAGCAGGTATTTTTTTTTTATTAATTATAAAAACGGTTTTTAAACTCACCCGTATATTATATCGGGATTGTCCGACTAGTTTCGAACCCGTCCGGGGTCCTTCCTCATGAGCTCGCTACGAAACGGTGTCGCGGCGGGAACTGCGCGCGAGTGCGCGAGTCGATCGCTAAGTTAAGTTGCCTTGACTGCGACCGGATGATAGATGGGTGACCCATTCTAGCACTGGTTTATATTTGATATCCGAGCTCCTCCGTGTTTTAGAAGGCACGTAAAACAGCGGGGCCCAATTAATGTCACTTTGTGATGTTAGTCGTGAGGTTGTAGAGATCGTGAGGGTTCCGAGGGGGGTTCAGATGGCAGTCGGTTATCTTAACCCGCCCAACAGTCACATCCTCTACAATCTAAGCGGACCCTGGTATTTAACGGGGATAACATTAAGAAGAAGACTGTATACAAAAGGAATGAAGATCAAAAGTACTTGATTTGGCTTAAAAATTTACAAAGGCGATTAGCAGGACCGATTTTGATTGGACTTTCAATTGAAGCATATAGTTGAACTTATTACGAACCAGGCTCAACCCGCAATTCCATCGGGGTTGTTTTCTTCGACCTTCATTCGAAACGAATCCCTTGTTCACCACTTTCAAATTTTATTTTCGCTACAAAAAGTAACCTATTTCCTTCT
This sequence comes from Charaxes varanes, assembly GCA_024363005.1. Classification (NCBI taxonomy): domain Eukaryota; kingdom Metazoa; phylum Arthropoda; class Insecta; order Lepidoptera; family Nymphalidae; genus Charaxes; species Charaxes varanes. The sequence goes on along the minus strand of JANCMC010046990.1, from coordinate 1,949,835 downwards.
CTGAGGCCCAATTTACCGCTATACCGAAAACTTATCAAAATTGTAGGCGTGAAAACGTAACGTACAGAGTTACTTTCACAATTATTATAGTATATATAAGTAAAAGTAACTGAAATATAACTCAAAGGCCAACGATAAAATTTGTGAAATAATTAAGTTTTGACAAAATATAAAACAGGTGAACAGTTATTTTTATTATAATAATAATTTATATTTGAGTACTTATGTTTAATTTTAAGTTTGTCTAACCTTAATATGAGTTTTATAAAATATATACTTGATATTATTTAATTCTATTGTAAATCCTATAATTTAATACCGGCGAACAGTAAGAAACTCCATTTTTTCTAAGAAACACGAAATTTAACCCTAAACCTACATTAACTACACACGTTCATCGTTTTTATTAGAGTTCCGTAGTCCTACAAGGACCCCTTGTAGTATCGCTCTGTCCTTCCTTTCGGCCGTCCGCCCGCAAGGTCCCCCCCCCAAGGATTTTCAAAACTATTAGAGGTAGAAACTTGAAATTTTCCATGTGAAACCTAACGCGGAACGTGCTAAATACTCACTGGGAAAATTATTTTGAACGAAATCGGTCAACAATTTTTTAAGTTATTAAACAAAAACCTTTAACCCGTATAACATACAGAACCCTTCAATATAAACGTGTCTTGACATGCTTTTGGCCACTATTTTTCTTATTTGAGGTCTATAAGGGTGAATAAAGGATTATACTTAAGTTCGTATGGAAAGTCGTTTGAAATTCTAAAGTGGAGTTTAGGATATTTAGCGAGTAAAGCTGCGGGCAAGAGTGAGTAATGCATAAAAAAATAAATTAGGTCAAGAACAAGTTGCAGATGCAACCAATGATTTCGATCTCTCGCATTTTGAAATCATTTTTCTCTCTTTTAATAAAAAGTCTGCAGACAATCGAAATAGGGCCCGATTGAATGGACTGAAGAAAATGAATCTAAGATTCTTCAATACCCACAGTTCACTGGTTTAATATAATTTGTCTAGATTGGAATGAACTATCTTTACATAGTAAAGATAGTTCAATATCCTAGATATATCGTTCCTGTAAGCTCTTCTTCTTCTTCCCGGTTAAATACCAGGGTCTGCTTAGATTGTAGAGGATGTGGCTGTGGGGCGAGTTAAGATGACCGATTGCCGTCTGACGTCATCCTCGGAACTTCGGAGGCCACCTAGTCGCCTCCTCCACGCATGGCAGTGCCTTAAAGACTATTTTATTAGTCCGTTGTCTTGCGGCCACATGTGACGACGCGTATCATGCGTATTTTTTTTTTACATTATTAAATGTAAATTTCTCTCAATGTAATTAACTTATCTTAATTTGAGGCGCCCGAGTTTTTTCTAAGGCTTCTATAAGAGTGCTAAAGAAGCCTGCGTATTAAGAATTCATATTTTTTAGGAGTAAATTAGAGGATATAAGAACTATAGAGGTTAGGTTCGTTATATGTATATTAGCATAAACGATAGAAGTAACAAAGATTAATTTACAAGGATACATTTATGTGTACGCTGTAAGTTGACAAAATTCGTTTTATAGGGGTTAGTTGCACGTGCTGCTTTTTCCTCTACTGATAAAAACTCGCTATAAAGAGGACTTGAAAAATTTATTGGTAACATAATTTAATTAACTGGCGATTCCAGGGAATTCTGAATATTTATTAAGTTGTGGAAACCTTATATTGAAGCTCATTAGATAACGTTAATAAACTGCTGATAAGATTAAGCGTACAAATTGATAATATGATAGGTATATATGTATATACATATATTAAAGAGAACGGTCGACATATCACGATATGTCGAAAACCGCCGGACGTACAAAAATGAAATTTGGCAAGGAGAAAATTTATTGTTAGTGAACATCCGCTGAAAATCGGGTTTTCCGATAGGGATAAATTAAGGAGGTCTAAAAGCTCTCGGAGTTCATTTTTACGCGAACGAAGTCGTGAGACATAGGTAGTATAGGTAGTATAGATAAAAGGTAGTATCCGTCAATCCGCTATCAATCATGAAGGAACTTAATGTTCTAACGTTAAAGGAAAATCTGACCAACATTTGATTGAGGAGTTCCGACGGATATTGAGCTATCTAACCGTAAATTGATCGTTTTAGGAAAGGAAATATAATATGTTTCTTGTTGACGCTCATGACTCCGACCGTTGACTGCATTGTTCTGGCCTAGATATATTTCTATTTACGTACTAAGTAGATATTCCAATTAAAATTTTTTTAGGTGATGTTAAGATATGTGTATAATATAGTGGGGAACCCGTGATGCTAAATTTGTAGTCACTAAAGCGTTGTGGGAATCTATTGTATTACGAAGATTCGGTGCAAAAACGACCAAAAAGGTTATGTTTATTTCAAATTATGATGTTGATAGTAATGAAAATGAAGCGTACGTTCCAGGCGTTATTAATTGTTTTAGCAGGGCCAGTCCTGCCATAGGGCGAACGGAACGGCCGCTCCAGGAGCCCCTTACAACTAGGTGCCTGGAGCGGCCGCTCTGTTCGTATTTTTATATTAAAAAATATAAACAGGGCAACTAAGGGGGCGCCATAAATGGATCTCGCTCCATCCTAAAATTTATCTTGGGCCGGCACTGGACGGCACTTAGCTACATTGTCTTGAGAAAAGTCCCTTGTCAGATTAGATTTTAATCGTAATCTTTAAAGGATTTCCTTCACAATAAAAAAAAATTCGCGGTCGAATATTTGACAAACAACGAGCGGACATAATTTTTAGAAGTTTGTATATTGGAAGAGGTTATATTATTAAATGTAAACTTTTCTCTATGTGTTTTATTATATAACAAGGGGCAAACGAGCAGGCGGTTCACCTAAGTGACTACCGACGCCCATGGACAACTGCAACACCAGAGGCAATATTAGGGTTCCGTAAGAAAATTTAAACACTGTTAAAAATGGCAATGCTATTTGGAATTAAGCACTTATAGATGTGTCAAAAATAAATAAATTTGTAGTAATTAGTATGAGCAGAAATGTTTTCATTGAAGAAAAAGCAGAAATGCCTTAGTTTAAGAATAAACAGAAATGCTTTAGTTGAAGAAGAAACAGAAATGCCTTAGTTGAAGAGCTTTAGTGACACTTACAACCTTTAATTAGATTAGTTCTTAGAATCCCTTTTACACCCACGCTTGCAGTACTTTTGGTCTGCAGCCGAATCTGGTCAGCGCGTCCAGGGTACCAGTACCTCTTTCTTAGATAAGTTCGGCGTGAAGTGGCAGCAATGCTGTCACGTCAAGTGATGTTATTGTTATCACATATCTTTCGGTTTGTTAGACTTCCCAGTTGCCTAATCTCATCATTAAAGACCGGCAACGCATCTGCTAGCTTCCTGGTGGTGTCGGTATTCCCTTATATGAACCGCCCGTTCGTTTGCCCCTTGTAACATAAAAAAAATTATATACTTTCTAAAAAAGAGGGAAATAATTGATAGAATCAGGCGTTACTTTGCGGAAATCCATGAAATGCATGAGAAGCTAAACTACTTTGCTTTAATCCGCGAATGATCATCAAAATCATTCGCGGATTAAAGCAAAGTAGTATAGCTTCTCATGCAAAAAGAGGGAAAGTAAAAAAAGTTCGGTTAATAGTTTTCCAAAAAGCAAATGAAAATATTGCTAATTTCGATTACTGATAGAGAGCATTGTATTATTTTAAAATTATTGAGCCAAACAGCATTATACACGCTTATTATTAATTCTTAAACCAAAATCGACTCTATTATTTTGAGCAGTGAGTACAATTTTCAGTAATCTTTTATTTGCTGACCGTACAATGTACACCGAACACTTTCGCTGTACAAATTTCAGTAAGGCCAGCACATAAAAGAAGCACTTCTTTTATTTGCTAACCGTACAATGTACACCGAACACTTTCGCTGTACAAATTTCAGTAAGACCAGCAAATAAAAGAAGCATTTCTTTTATTTGCTGACCGTACAATGTACACCGAACACTTTCGTTGTACAAATTTCAGTAAGGCCAGCAAATAAAAGAAGCACTTCTTTTATTTGCTAACCGTACAATGTACACCGAAAACTTTCGCTGTACAAATTTCAGTAAGACCAGCAAATAAAAGAAGCATTTCTTTTATTTGCTGACCGTACAATGTACACCGAACACTTTCGTTGTACAAATTTCAGTAAGGCCAGCAAATAAAAGAAGCACTTCTTTTATTTGCCGACCGTACAATTTACACCGAACACTTTCGCTCAGGAAAAACATTGCTTTATAATGATCTACAATTTGACGTCTTTGTTATGACATTTGACCGAGTACGTTAAGTGTTAAGAGGCGAAAGTACTTAAAAAGTCATTTTCATGTCGTGATTAATACTAAAAGATAAATACGATAGAAAAAGATATTTAAATGCGTAATGATAAAAGTGTAAGCTGATTGTTTGTTGGAGGATTTTTTTTTAAAGAATATTAGAAATACTTTTTAGGTATGTCTAGTATTCCCTTTATCCCGTCCTACTAAGCTTAAATTAAAAGCTTGTATTAGGAGTGGGTGCGACAATACCCCAATGGCGGTGGAGTTTGAACCGGGTGCCTTGCGGATTTCAGTCCATACCTTATTTAAATTGTAAATTGTGTATATTTATGTACAGTGTTTTTTATACCGAATAAAAGTTTTTCTTCTTCTTCTTCTTCTTAGTAAAAATAGATTTGCTAGGATTTGTTTAAAAACAACAAAGATAACAAATAAGCAGACACTGTTTCTTCAAGTCGCAAGGCTAGTAAATTGTAATTACCAATTACGGTACACATAATTTCCTAATCAGTCGAATGAATCCTTTGATTATATCGACACAGTCTATAATGCAATCAAACCCAATCACTCGTATAATGATTGTTGCAAAAAGTACTTAATTTGAGTAATAACTAGTTAGTGCTTTCAAACTATGAGTAAATATCCATCTTACCCACCGCCGATTCATATATCCATCTCTAATTCCATTATAGATTTTATTTTAGGTTTCTGTGGTCCAATGCATCAGCAAGAGCATGCCTATATTTCAATAAATTGCACTGCACTGACGGTGATTGACCTTCGATTGAAGATCTTCTTGTGATGATGCTTTTGTTTCGCACAATAATAAAAGTGTCGAGACACGAGGCAACAGTGAAGTGCAGATCTTTGGTAGCGGTGTTAGTATTGAAGGTGCTTGTGTTGGTCCTTAATGGGGACGAGCAGATTTGGAGGACAAGGAAGACCACAATTTGCACGTATCCTTCCCTCGCCTTGAACGTAAACTAGGAAGGATCCATGCACTGCATCAGAGTGGCGTTCTCACAAAGAGAGCTGCTGGTGCCCTACTCAAAGGATGATGCGAGCCCCGCTGACTTTTAGTGGGTATTCTGGCAATGCCAGCGAAACCAACACTCCCAATCTATTTAAGCATTTTCTAGCGATAAGAAAAGCGATTTTAGTGTAGCAAAAGGTTTTTTGAATGGCACAGGTTTTCCAAAACAAACTAATTCTGGGGAAGTGATTATGGCAAAAACTCACTCGTCGTGATTAGTCGTGTTTGAAAGATTTAAGGCTAAATGGTCTCAAAAAATGTATGATATACAAATGTTAAATTAATTATGAAATATACCTAGTGCCAGTTTATAATTCATACTGTTTGCTTATCCAGTCATAGATTCTAAGGAGGGGCATCAGACAACCGGAAACTCGTGAATTGCTTCTTCATTCATTATTCGTCATAGTATGGACTACTAGGAGACTGTTTCGAACATTTATACACACATATACTATAAATATACATCTGCATACGGAAGTTTATATACAGTCAGGTCTTAGTTTTTCCTTAAAAAAAGATATAGAAAATTTGTTTTAGTAAACAATTGAATTAAATTAGTCTTGCTTAAGAGCAACGAACTAGTTAAGACTCGTTCAAAAATCTGCATTTCATATGCAGATTTTTGTTGTTGGTATGTTATGTGCGAAGAATAGTCTATTGAGAGTAATAACCCAATACAATATACTTAATCAAATCTGTAGCATGTCACACTGAATGTATTTAGTATGCTAATCAACATTATGCATATATAAAAATAAGATATTTATATATTTTCCTCGTTGAAGAATTGAACATCGATAAAAGTTCCAACTAAATAATATATACTGTAAGTGTTAGAAATTAAACTCGGTTGTACTTTCTCTTTATTAGTTTCAAAAAAGACCTTAGTGAATAATCACGATGGTTTTATGGGCAACAACTACTTCATTACCGTTACCGGTATAACAACCACCAATAGAAATTCATCATATTGTTGTCAATAATGGTAGCTACCTATAACACAGGCATTAAGTTTTCTACCTTAGGAACAGACGTCCGTGTGTCATATAGTCCTGTATATATTTATTAGTCATTATTATATATATAAAGATATCATTGTAATCAAGAATTTATCGCTGAACATATAAAAATAAAACACTCTCCTAACTATATATATTTTGTGAATAAAATGCAAGTAGATATTGTTATTTACGACACACTAAATAATACTGCGGACGTTATTTCTGGCCGAACATTTTCCGTGTCGTAAAATTTGTTTATTTCGCTAAAGCCTTTGCAAACATAACGAATAATAAATATAAATTAACATAAAGGATCATTAATTGTTTCACTTTGATGATGAGGTCGAGATTCTCAGATTAGATGAAGAATTGTCTAATAGCATCTAAGTAAAACCATATATATATTCATCCAAAAGCATCTAAGCAAAACCATATATATATTCATCCAAAAGCATCTAAGTAAAACCATATATACATATTCATCCAATAGCATCTGAGTAAAACCATAAAAATCAAATATGGCGTTCTTTTGAAGCATTAATGAATCTCGGATTAGAGGTTTTGAGAAAGCAGAAATATGATTTCAAATGTCAATTATTGTGCGTATACAGTCTATCAGAATAGGAATATATTTGACAATGGATGTCAATTTTTTTATGTAACCAAATATTTTCATATATATAGGTGTACCTATATATATGAAAATGTATAGTCGGCCAAGAAATTGGTTTGCCACGCTAAGGTCGAATGTCGTTTGCACGTCAATTAGTTAAAAGGCTTATTTTTGCTTGTTATGCGTTATGTTAATTTCTAACAATAACCCTTAACAAAATTTTCTTTACCTAGGTGCTGTCTTCCTAATTGCTAAAACACTTTCTCACAAAGTAATATTATGCTATACATCTCTACTGTTGAACTCTATTCAGGACACAACGATAAAAGAAATAATCTTTCTCCATACGCATTTAAAACTAGATTGAAAGAAATCCGAACCATAATAATTGCATCTGCTATCGTCATTTTAGTATATTTACCGTTTATACCTTCTTTTTTTTTTGACTAGTGTCCCGGCAGACGCTGTTCTGCCCGAGCTTTGGACTACTAACTATATACTACATTCTATTATTCTTTAATATTATTCCCGTTCCCGTTCCTTTTCCCAATATTTTGGTAAATTACTAGTTACTAAATACAAACAGACTGACATTTTTAAGTATACAAACCTTTTCCTAACATCAACAAACACAATAAAAAGTAATTATCAGTTTTGATGCAGTCCTTCGATAGTCATGCGCATACATACGTTGTGGAAACTCGTTATTATTTATAAACCTAAATAACTTCGATCGAAGCACCCGTTTGAAACGATATTCATTTCTTTACATTCTCTTTGACGACATTTGCAGAATGCATTCTGTCAATGTTATGTCAAACGCTATAAGGTTACATTAAAAGTGTATAAATTTTAAAAGGCGCTAAGTTTAATTTAGAAACAATTTAATATGGCGGTTACGTGTGCTTAGACTTAATAATATTCAGCGCAGTTTTCTTAATTTTTTCTTTCGTAAGAATCTTCTCCCGAAACAAAACAAACAAAAAAAATAGCGCAATCGGTATAGCCGTACACGCGTGATGCCGTGCTCAAGGGAAATACGGACTTATCTATACTAATCTATAGCCTATATACCTAAATTTAAACGGACAAAGTCGCGGCTAACAACTAGTAAATAAGTAAACGCTTTTGCATAAAAGGCCGCAATCGGAAGATGTCAAGAAATATGTAAAAGGACAGTACTGTAACAGCAAGGTTATGTAGCAAGGTCGGAAGCAGAATAATAACATGATAAAAACCAAAGATTAGCTACCGAGAAGGGCTGAACCTTCTAGCAACAGAATTCTCCTGGAGGTTGACCTTCTATTATCCCTCCTTCTATAATCCCAGTTTATGTATTTTTAACCGACTTCAAAATGGAGTAGGTTATCAATTCGACTGTTTTTTTTATGTTTGTTACCTCAGAACTTTTGACTGGGTGAACCGATTTTGATGATTCTTGTTTTATTTGAAAACTAGTGCTTCCCGTGGGGTCTCATGTAAATTTGGTAAAGTTCTGACAATTTGAAGTCGATTTTTTTTAGAGAAAGAAGGATTGTAACAATCCATCTATCTATATATACACAAATAAAATTAAAGAGTCTGTTTGTAAGTTTTATATACAAGACATGCATCAAAACTCAAGTTAAAATCTTTTTGTCTGTCTGTCTGTTTGTTCCGCATAATCTTCAAAGCGACTGGACCGATTTCGACGGGACGGTAACATAGGATTCTAAATTTTTTTTTCTTAATTTTCGAAATATAATTAGGGTTTCACCCAAAAAAAATAAAATCCCTCAAAATTTAACAAAATCAATGAAATCACGCAGACAAAGTCGCGGGGTACAGCCAGTTAATTAATAAAAAGATGTGATAACGTAATTTATTTCAGTGCTATCTTTATTTATACAGGATCATTGAGCAAAAAAAAAACATTATGTAAGCCCTGACCCAAAATGCCTCAGGCAATTTGTCATTTGGAAAAGGACCTTAGTCACTGCTAACCGACACGTTATTTAAGGGTCGACAGCAGAGTTTCCCAACCTTTATTTAGCCGACCCCTAACTGAATTACTAATGATCGTTAAAGACCCCTTTATAGATAAATAAAAACAAATTAACATCTATTGATTTGCATAAGACATTACTCTATACAGTATTAAATTAAATTGTAATACAGGATATCGGAAATCACAAACTTCCGATTTATCGGGTCCTTCTTGCCTGGCAAGAAATTTTTGTGGAACCAGTTGCCAGCACCAGTGTTTCTGAACTAGAAACCAGAGCCTTAAGGCGTCGGTACTAACTTGAGTCAACTGTCTGCCCGTTATATAAAAATTTGCATAAAAAAATTCAGAACCTGCATACATTTAAAGCGCTTTATTGCAATTATATTAAAAAGTCAAATTTGCATATGGATATTCTTTTATTTATTTTATTTTTATATGTGGATGGACTCCCTAAGTGTTCGAAAACTACTAATTGGGAAACTCTGACCAACAGGATCCAGAGAGATTAACGTTAATTTATGTTTTATTTAAGGAAGAGCGGCCAACTTCTACCCTTTCGTTGTTTGGTCTTGACGAAGACAATTTGATGCTTCGTGGTCCAACAAAATGGTCTTTTGGGGGTTTAATAGAAAACTTTGGCTGTTACTCCCTTGTCAGTGACCCGCCCTAGTTTTCAAGGTCACTGTTTTGATACCACTCCAATTTTTGAGTAATCGGGACTACCATAAAATATATAGTATATAACAGGAGTATATAAGCTGTTCAAAATTAAAAAAATTCCAACTGCCATTTCAAATTATCTTAAATAGTTATACAAAAGCATACTGCCAAAAAAGTGAAACATTATGGAACGGGGACAATATAGTATGTATGTTGGGTTAATTAATAGTGCATATTAAGTGTCTATAGTCTATAATAATTATACAAAAATTAATCTCGATCTGCCTTGGTATTATCTTTGTTAACATCTCATAACTTGAGAGCGGCGGAACCAGTTCAACTACTTTGTTGCATATTCCTCTAAGTCCGAAGAACCTTCTTATGAAGAAAAAGGTAGAAGAAAAATAGAACTCTCACAAAATCGTTGAATTCAACGCGGCAATATGTAGCTAATAAGTTAATAATAAAGCAGTAATTTCACAAATTACTAATGGTTACTCTTCCAATCCTTAGAGGTCGGAACAATAATTTCTCGTTAGCACATTTAACGTAGTGGAGGTAATGAGGTAAAAAGGTACCGCGGTCTGAGGGAACAGCTGCGTGAAGTAATGACTTCGCAAATTGCATTTGGACTTACTAAAATGCAAATTATACCTTTCCCAACGAGTAAATGTATTTAGCTGCTTGTGATTGCGTCATCTTGGATTTCAAAATTTATTTATACAAGGAATAGAAGATATAGAAGTTAGATATAATTAGAGATCGTAGGCAGGCACACAAATCTTTAAATTTGCCTAATTATGCCTGTTTAAAGCTATAAACAAAATTTTAATTCTTTGTACAACGTCGTTGTTATATTTGACAATTAATTAAGATAAGGCCGTCACAGCTACGCCGTGACACAATCATATAGTAAAACATGCACAGGTGTGTGTATATCGTTTGGAATTAGTTTGAGTGTAGTTCTTTTTAATAATTTGATATATTTATAAAACATATTTTATAAAAAAAATATTAGCATTAGCACACCGTCCTCTATATCTTACAAATATTATAATCGCGAAAGTTTGTGTGTTTTTCACATAGATGTATGGATGTATGTTTGAATGTCTGGATGTATGTTTGACGCTCTCACGGAAAAAACTACTGCATAGATTAAAATCTACTAAAATACAACTTTCCAATAATATAGTTTATACATCACAATAGCACATAGGCTATAAATTATAAAGATGTGTGAATTAACCAAAATATATAGATAATGATGAAGTCAATAGGAGAAATTTCTGCCATCTGCAAGCCATTCTGGTGTACGCTGCAGACACCGTTAGAGTTACACGTATTAAGTGTATGAAGGAAATGTTTATCTTAAATAGTTCTACGGAAAAGCCCGCGACACCATATATTTATCTTTCATGTTTAAGCCGTTAACGCCAAAATAGTGAACCATTTTGGAACGGAAACGGGGACAATATTGTAGAATAACAGAATCTAATAAACAGAATGTAATTCAACCTTCGGGAAGGACGGCGTTTGCCAGGTCCGCTAGTGAATTATAATTGTGGAAGGAATTGACGGAGGGGCCGTCTGTGCGATGTTTGGAAAATCTCACCAGAAGTTTTCGCTTCGCGTCTATGAATATATAGATACTATTATAGCACAATGTAATAAAATTTATGTTACGCTACTAATATGTTATAAATCAATTATTGAAGGAGTGGCTAGCAATTTCCTTGCTGTTTCTTCTCGTGGCTCGACTTGTCCTAATCAGTGGTCACTTTTAAAATATTTGAAGATCCATAGAACTTTATAAAAGTGTATTTAAATGAATCATCTGTTGATTTGAATTTGTATGATGTATTGTTATATAATATATAAATTTGTATATAAGAGTTGTCTACTATTTTGTATATGCGTAGATAAATAAACGTGTAGGACAATGAGATTACCATATCTTTTTGACCGATTTATATATGTTTTAAAGTTTTAATTAAATAAATAAATGATAGAAAACTCAGTGTAGTCTATGGCTGTAGCTACATTGATTTCATTAAATCATGTAAGAGTCATATTAAAATTCTTATATGGGTATATATATTTTATATGTGTGTATTGTAGGTGTATTTACTCAGACTCGGGCTGAATTCGAACCAACAGCCCCTGGGTCATTGCCCACAATGGTAAAGCTAGTTCCCAAGGCTGATATAACTTATACTGCTATTTACACGTGTCAGCAGGATGTGGTAAAACTATGTTCATCGACCGTCGGTCCATAGGTAAAAATGTACATTATTTCAAAAATGCAAGTAATGATTGATTCATGATCCATGGCATTAAAACCTAAATGCGAAACACTCAACGGTGATAAACACATTTTATGTAAGAGGTGTCATAATAGGTGCCGATGCACATTTTGTTATAAGGGGACACACGTGGTTATAAATGAAAGAAATATAGCCTTTAATTTATTTATTTTTTTTATAACTCTTTTCACGCAGCGCGGAAGACCAGGTAAGTCAAGGAAGAGATGCCAAGATAACTTGGACGCTTTTGCGGGAAGGACGTGTATTCAAATAGTCCAGAATAGGAAAGCTTTGCCCAACAGTGGGACACTACATGTTGATTTAAAAAAATCACCACTTGGTACCTAGTAGGGGGTGGATCTTCCTTTATCTGTCTGACAACTGGTCAGAACCACTAGAGGTACGTGACCACGGAGCACCCTAGCTGCTATAGCCAGACGTTTCGATAAATCTGGGGCAGAGTCGGGGTTCGTAGCGGTCATAGTCTGTCAGTCCATTCTTCTACTGTTGAGCTATTAAGGCTCAAATTTATTTACAAACTTTCATAAGCAACGGACTATTAATATGCGCGGGGGGTCCGATGTAGTCGTAGCTTAGCGGGCCCGCCTCCGATCCGGCGACGACGTTCGCGACCCTCCCGTTCGTCGCCGTCTCGAACCCTAGTTCTCGCCTAGCACCTAACGGTAACTGCCAAAATTCTATTGAATTAGTGAGTTTGTATGTATGTATCGGTATAACTTCGAGTATAATTTGATGCGGCGTCCAGTCGGTATCGTCGATTAGGCGGTGCCTGAACCGACGTAGAGCGTAGATTCTAAATTTCTTAGAGAGTGATCCCGAGGCGGCCTCGGTCGCAGTCCACGACTGACACAGGGTCATTTAGCTAAATTCATAAATATTGTAAATTTTGTCCTACTCACACTGGCACATCACTGTGAGCTTTAAACGATAGAAACATTTTTACATTTGTGTCGATTTTGAAATGAGTATTGAGGTCGCGCTGTGACGTTTTACTTAGTGACGTACATTAATGTAAAAAACAACTTGTAATCGATTAAAATCTTAGTATTTAAATTTTTACATTACAGTGCATAAAGAAAGCTGTATGCCAGACAATTATCGTCTTTTTTTTAGTCGTAAAGAAGTGGTAAGAATTAGAGAGAAAAGTTTGATATCCTGATACTTGTAATGAAACACCTTTATTTCATGTTTTGGTGTTAGTATAGATGTTACTGGATGTCTGTAGTTTAATTCCATATTTTCATAGTCTTAATATATTATATTATTTGGATTTCTACTAAGTGTTTACACATTATTTATTATTGTATGGGATAATATAAAATATTATATACATTTATATTTGTAAATCGTGTCTATGTATAAACGTTCTGTTTCTGTGTTATTTTATTAGATGTTTATCCAAATGTATGTGCCAAACAGCTTGTACTTAAATAGAATAAGCTTTATATATTTTAAAGCACGTTTTAAACGAAAATTTACCGAAGCGTTTTTGAAATGCCGGTACCAACATACCACAAAACCGAACGTCCTTTTAATAGTTAATAATAAGAATAATTATAGTTAATTCCATTTTGAATTATAAAAACTTTCCAAAGACAATCTTCTATTGATTCACCTATGTCTGTCATCGGATTGTATTCATTTCGTCAAATCTTCTTTTATTCATATACATATCTGTGTGTATTTAAAATGTAAGATAAATTCCCCATCTTCTTCCCTATATAACCGGGTCAACATTAGCAATACTCTCTGATAAAGTCTATAAAGAACCAATTTCATTTTTCAACTAACACATAAATTATACAACGACTAGCAACAAATAATGGTAGCAAAATAAAGATGTTATAAAATTTGATAAATTTTTGGCCACTTTTAAAATACCCTTTGCACAAATAATAACGTCTTAAATATAAATACGTTGGACTGCCTATTTAACGTTTCAAGTAATTAAAAGAATTTATAATGTAAAATAAATAAAAATCTTTCCTCCCACGTACGTGCAAGTTGTGGAACGATCTTCCCCCAGAGGTTTTTCCTGCGTCCTATAATAGCGACGCCTTTAAAAACTGTGTGTACAGGCTTCGATGCAGGCGACGCATCAGTACCTCTTATGCTGCAGATGTCCATGGGTGACCCAAATGCAGGCCACATCAATTAAAAATGTTATGTAAGTGGGCCGCATTTGTAAAATAATTATTTGAAAATAAGCTATATTTTTATGTAAGATAGATATTATAAGCGATAATATTTGCTAAATTTTTTGTACATTTATGCTGTTTTTCTATTACTTTTAATACATTTAGACAAAAATTTGCGGTTATGTAATTTTTTTATAAGAATTAGGTTGTTAGATTTAGAAAACAGTCACGGGCTACAAACACAGGGGTCGCGGACCACTTACGGCCAGCAGGAGACGCGTTGCCCACCGCTGATGTAGGCCATATCAAAATTATTAACAAAATAATAGAAAGGATAAAGTATATAAGGTTTAATGCGACAATACCAAAGTAATTGTCAAAACAATTGTCAAAATTAATTTTAAATTTAATTAAGTTTAATATTGCGTTGTTAAGCTTATTAGAACTAAATTATTACTATTTTGTGTTATAGATTAGAAAGACTGGAAGTGGATAACGACAAATTACTACTAGAAATAATAAGGTTAAACAAAGAATTAACCGAACTGCGGAATGAAAATGCAGCTATGAGATTAAATCTAGCCGATAACTGCATAGTGACAAGTCATCGGCCTAAAGGACAAAGATCTTAGTTAATAAATTGTTAATATAATTGGACAATTGGACATTTTTTTAAACGGTGCTGAGTTGAGTGTAGAAAAGAGATAGTGTCATGAAGTTATAGGTGAGTAGTTATTAATAGATCAGTATAAAAACTGTTATTGAATTGTTAAATCTTAATGTATTGTGAATATTTTTTATTTGTGAATGTCGACATCAATTTAGGTTACGTTGTTTTGTATTTCTGTCATCATATACGGAAGTTGTTATGAGAGTGTGAATCCCATATTCATATGAATATTATATATTGCTTTAAGTAATGGCAACATTTTAAAGGATATTTAATAAATACATTTTTTAACTACTAAATTAGGTTTCATACATGCAGAATATATCTTCAAAGTCGTAGAACGGTGATGGGTTTGAAAAATATGCTAAATTCTCCTTTTACTATATTCGGCTACTACATTGCCATTTGTCAGTGCATAAAAAAAAAAACTTTTTAATAGCATGCAAATTAAAACAGTTAGTTGATAGAATCAGGCGTTACTATGCGGAAATCCATGACATGCATGAGAAACTAAAACTACTTTGCTTTAATCCGCGAATGAATACGAGGGAAAATCGGTGTAAAGACTTTACGGATAACCTTTGTAGAGTCTATCACCTGATGATGCTTCGGTGTCGAAGCGAATCGTGCGTTGAGGCACTTCGGAAAGTCAGTGTAGTGCAGTGTTTTGGTGCCGAATTTGGTGGTGTAACTTTCGGGTTGCAGCTTTACACCGATTTTCCCTCGTAATCATTCGCGGATTAAAGCAATGTAGTTTAGTTTCTCATGCATAAAACAGTTAGGCCAAAAGAACTAATATAATTATTTGAAAGGGCTACCCTGAAGAATTGAATATATGTCAGATCTGCCACTTTTCTACGACTATGACAAATTGCATGTTGGGCCTATTGTTTAAATTTATATGAATATGGGGTATTTGTTTATAATACTATGTGTGGGTTTGATGCATTAGCAGTACACTTGGACTAAACATTCAAATTGTAGCCTTTAATAGTTATAAGCTTATACAGTATTATGTTACTAATACTTACAGCTGGCATAGTATATTATGCATATACAGGTTGACTGGTGAAACACTATACCTATTTGAGGACCTGAATATTAAGTAACTATTTTAATACATAATTATAACATATATTAGCAGATGTTGTACTCTAAATAATAAACAGTTCCCGGATTTAGATATATTTCATCTTTCTCTAATTAGTTTTAAGAATAAAATTAAGAGTGTCTTAAATGGAACTTAATGATATTTTTCTCATTTAAAAAACTAAATCGTTAAACAGTTCTACATGTCTACTTCCTATTATTATTTGGAAACTGTTTTTGGTTTAACTGTTTTAAGTTGCACTGTTTGTTTCCATAAAATATATAAAATAAACCATTATAATAAAATATTCGAAGTGTCTCACCAGTCACCCTATTTATATCTCCACAAATTACCTGTAAGCCTTGTGTATGGCGTCTACGGTGGCGTTTCTTGGCACCCCGAGTATCGTGTAGTAGTTCCTACTCTTCAGCTGCTCCTTGAGCTTTTCCTTCGCTGTCCGCAGTTGAGCTTCGTTCCCCGCACTGGGTTGGAGCTTGCAAAGTCTTTCATAGTCGTGGACGGCGTCCTCGTGCTCAAGCAGCAGGGTGTAGCACACGGCCCTGCATTGGAGCGCCTTTATGTAGTCTTTGTCGAGCTCTAGGGCTGCCGTGAAAGCCTCCGCAGCCTGGCTGTTCCGTTCCAGCCAATACAACGTGCGACCCTTATTGTAGTATAGAATTGTGTTCACCCGCTTGTTGGAGCTGTCCACTTGCAGAGCTTCGTTGTAGGCGTTCAAAGCTTCCGCCCATTTTTTCGCTTTCGCCGCTCGGTCACCTGAATCATATCAAAAGATGGTTCTTTATATTCCTAACCGAAATGTCGGCGATCATTAAATGCGCTGACGAGAACCATATACATTTGCTGTGACAGGCTCTAGAAGCCCTAGACAGTCACGAAAAAGTTTCCAAACTCACTCTTAAGAGGATATACAGATATCCGAAATCTTAAACCATGGTTTGCTTTACAAACTATAGGAAGTCCTTATGGCATCCACCACTGTTTGCATAGATTTTACAGCTTACAATAAAATATAACGTTATGATGTAAAAATATAATGTACTATTTTTTTAACAAATTACAAAACTGTACCTGTTACAGACATTTCTCTGAAGCATTTAGCCTTTTTGTAGATTGCGATTGTTTTTTTGTGATCCGGTGCTAGACGGAGAACATGCTGAAAATGCTTTAAAGCATCGACCATATTTTCCTGAAAGAAAAAACATATTTGACTTTATCAAACATTTTTAAAACAAAGTATTTTCGAAACAGTAACCTCTATTACGAAAATACTAGAAAACTTTTTGGTCTTTTATATAATTTCTAAACTCAGTTTGCCTTTTAGATGGCATCGGCATTGCAATGAATGTATATATTATCTTTTTTTTCTATCTTCCATGTATAGACCATTAATATTTTTACAGGTTTTATTTTTGTTGCAGTCTTATTTTATGCAGATGTACCGTACATCATTGGAATTAACTTAAATAGTTTTTCTTCGTTATTTTTCCTCAAATACATACTGTTTGGAAATATGTTCGATGTTATTAAACTCAGCTATTCGAATTGTCGACATGGAATGCATTTGTTGGAATCTATGTCAAACGACTTGATTCGCGCGTCCACCGCGAGGTGGCGCTAAGTGCCCGCGCCGGTATAGCAGTCAAGAAGTAGTTGAAAAAAGAGCTTAACAGACAGACAACAAAGTTATTTTATAGGGGTCCCTTTTTTCCTTTGGAGGTACGGAACCCGAGAAATTGACACAAAAGATGCTGTATATACTGCACTCTGCGATTGGATTCTTAAATTTTGTTTCTTATTTTTTCAGAAATTTGAGAACATGGCGATTGAAAGTCGCTATGGGACAAAGTGATAGTGCGATGCAGGTGTGTATAAATAATTCATCACTGTATTAATGATCTTGATAATTATTATGTAATAGAATAAACTTTTATTGTTCACAGCAAAGACAATAGTGCAGGTTATAGATTTAAGAATGTAGAAACAGGCGGTCATATCGCTTAACTGCGATTTCTTCTAGACAATATTGTCTATACTATCCATAAACCATGGATAATGCTGGACACAGATTATTTTTTCTTTATTGAAGATAGGCATGCGCTTGACCGCAGTCACACTTGATAAAGTGTAGGTGCGGTCTACAGTGGAACGCGCTTGCCTAGAATGAATCCAAAGAGACTTAACTAAGACATCCAAAGCTTCCTAAGTAATTTTTCTTTTTATACTCTTGCAATCCCAAAAGGTTTAAGCACAATATCAAAAGCTTTTATCTCTTTTTATTTTGTCGAAATATCGACTGGCATAACGACGAATAATGTAAATAATTAGTCATGTTGACCACATCGACATATTTATTAACGTTAAACTAGAAATAATAAAATAAGTTATACTGTATAAATGACTATTTGTCACCCGCGGGTTCGTCCGCGTAAAATTAGGTGAAAAATTTTAGCGTGATGATCTGTATAGCCTATAGCCTTCCTCAATAAATGGGCTATCTATCACTTAAAGGATTTTTCAAATCGGACCAGTAGTTCCTGAGATTAGTGCGTTCCAGCAAACAAACAAATAAACTCTTCAGATTTATATAATAATATATACAGGACTATATGACACACGGACGTCTGTTCCTAAGGTAAGCATCTTAATGCCTGTGTTATAGGTAACAGACGCCTGTTATACACAAATATGTATTTTTTTAGAAGTATATAAATACATACATATAGATAATACACCCAGACACGAGACGAGAATCGAACCCACGACCTACGGAGCCTATACATTAGTATAGATATAGAATGACTAAACATTTTCATTCCATAAACTTTATAGGATTTGGCGGATTTCATATAAAGAGATACAGGCAAAGGCTGAAAGTTATAATGCTTTTACGTCCATAGGTGATTATGAACACGAGGCGAAATTGTGTTCCAAAAGCGAAATTAATTTGAATTTTGTAATTGCTACATTTTTTGATGCGCAGCTTTCATAACTGTAACTCTTTGGTCGGTCGCAAAAACAAATGGGATAAATTTATTTTTGAATAGTTCGCAGAGTGAGGGCAGTTGGTTTACCGGCTTTGGAGTGCACAGAGTAAATTACATCTACATTTGTAACAATGTTTTCGTAACTCATTTTTTAGTATATAAATTCTGTTTAGTTTCGTTAGTGTCATAGAGCTTTTTCTCCCAAAACTTTCCAGCTCTATATAATAGACCTTTAAATTTAAAACATATACTCAATTACACAATTTCACTAATTTACAGACACACACACATATATAATTTACACATACATTCACATCCTATTGTTCGTAAAAGTATTCTTTTACCTCTTTATAACGAATTTTAGACCAACCTAACCTCAACATAACAAACCTCATATATATTCATTAATTATTTTAATTATTATACATGTACATATTTTGATATATTTCAAATTAATTAATTCAAGGCTAGAGACCGTTTCACGCATAAAAAATTGCCAGAAAATCTGGCAAGGCGTTAAGGTGTGATGAAATTCCTCGACGTGACCCGTGTCACCCCTTTTCGAATCCCTTATTTGCTACTCAGACATACCTTTTGACCAATTACATATGAAGAATTTCTTATTGTGAATGATACTTGAACACTATGAAACCTATAAGTAAAATGACGAATTTAACTGGTTTAATTAGCTTATGTCTGATTGCACACTACTTCTGCTTGCAGTACTCTGCTGATTTCCTAAATACTATATCTTCTAGTTTTGATATGCAGAATTAGTTAAGATGTTGTTAAGAGTCCTTTGTTAGGATTTTTGATATGGGATAAACTTATTTTTAATTATTTGTTAACTTCGAAAGTTGTATTCCGATTTAATTGAAAACAATTTTCCAAGTAATTTTAGGCATGTTCTATCAAGATGAATAATTTCACGTCTCTGCCTCTAATACTTTGGGAATCCTAGGAGGAGACCATCCTGCGGACGGACGAACTAAGCGAAACCATAAGGGTCCCTTGTAGGACTACGAAACCCTTAAAAGTTTAATTGAAGTGATGGTTAGACTATTAGGCATGCCTCAAAATAATGCCTTATAATCTTTTTCTTAAAAAAAAACACTAAGTCGATGGTTATTACGAATAGACAATAAACTAAAAGTAGCACTGTTTTTCTTAACGCCACAGAAAAGGGAAAACGTATGAAAAAGGGTTATCTCGATATATCTCGGTTGACAGTGGGGAGGTATCTCGATAGAAATCTCAACGCTATCTAAAGTTAATAGGGCGGCGGACAACCCGTATATCACAACGCGAATTGAACATTTATATTGCAGATAAAGAACCCCGAGGGTAAAAGATTTAATAAGCGATTGTATTCTATGCCAGATCTCATTCAGAGTTATTCGTATTATTACGTTTTATTAGTATTAATTAAGAAGAAAAATAATTACAAGCCCGCGATTCAACTGTTGCTTAAGTTAATTTAAAAAAGATAAAAATCAAAATGGCGGGTTTGAAAATGATAAATGTCAGCGGCGCGTAAAAAATAAGTTTATTTTTAATAAAAGTAATGCAAATAGGGCTAAAAATAGACGAGCAAAAGTTTTATTGACTTATGAGTAAAAACTTTGTTCATGTATTTTTCACATTATTGCATTGCTTTAATTAGTACACAATGTTTCCAAACTGCATACAGTTTTTGTTCATAAGTATATTATGAATAAAAACTTTTGTCTAAATAAAGAGTCATAAAATTTAAAAAAAATTAGAGTTAAGAAGCCAGAAATATATATTATGAAGTTTTTATAGTAATATAAGGTTGTTAAGAAATGAAAATTATAACCACGATCATTGCGGAAAAATAGCGTTTAAAAGTTTTGCACCGCCTGAAGACCAGAAGTGGAAAAAAAGGGTTATTTTTCGACCATAGTATTTCCAGCGTTTGGATTCTGTAATAAAAACTTGCAATAAGTTGCAACTCGCCCAGAGGCTACTTTCCTATTCTATACTACATAGTTGGTAAAATCGCACTGGAAACTTCTGGCAAACTTCTGTCTACAGAACCTGCACTATTCGTTCCGCGCTTTCGTGGAACTTGATCGTAGAGGCATAATTTATGTACTACTTTGTTACGACTTATTCCAATTTTTAAATGAAAGTGGTCCATATGTATGTATTTATATATTTCTAAAAACAAAAAAAAAGTGTATAACAGGCGGCTGTTACCTATAATAAAGGCATTAAGTTGTCTACCATAGGAACAGACGTCCGTGTGTCATATAGTCCTGTATTATTTATTACTCTACAGATAGCCACAAATATAAATCTACAAAAAATATTACAATTTTTGGGGAAAATTGCATTATCTAAGAGTAAATCGAGTCCCTTGATATCTCCCTGTCCCGTGATATTAAATTCCATGCGACAGATTGTTTATCCTTACTAAAATATGAGATACATCGACCTTTTCCTGTCAAACCTAACGTCTCCGTCATTATCTTTATACAGGTAATATTTTGATATATTAAGATTAATCTCTATCCAGTTGTGACAAGGTTTCATCAATTAGGGAGCTACGAACACTGTTAGTTTCTCCCGAGGAAAAAAAATGTTATAATAATGACAAATTTTCTTTAGTACAATATTGAAAAGTATGTTGCAAATAGTTTTATCGAATAAAATTTGCTTTAGTAAAAGTAAATTTAGAGGAAAAAATACCAAGGACAAAACTTTATAATACGACACGGTATGTAAAAGGAGTTCAACTAGGAGCACCTAGATATGGCAGAAAATAAGGACAAATATTATATCAATCAAGAAAACTTACGAATTTCCGTTCGCAAATAAATCAATGAGATTTCATCTTAACTTGTTTTTGTCGAAAGTTGTAAAGATCAAGATTCTTTACCAATAAATTGAAACAACGAATCTCCACAAAATAGAGTATTGTTTTATACAAGTATTATTTTAATGCTTCAGTATTGTATTTAGACAATAAAGTTCCAAGAATCTACTTTAACCAGGGACAAAGTACTTGAGACAGCGTTAAATTTATATAATTTATCTAAATTAAAATAATAGCGATAAAAGGTTTGATTTTTGGTATTTATTAGTATTTTTATTTAACCGAACACAAAAACTACACGACCGATTTTAAAAAACCATTCCACTTGTAGTAACACAATATTCTAGTGTTAAAATACTTGTAGAAAAATACGCTGCTGATAAGGGAAACGTGTGGTTCACTTTTTTAATTTTTCCAAGCTCTCTAGCTTTATATGTTTTTATACAGTTGAATCCAATTTATACATAAATATAGTCTCTAATTTGACTGTTAACTACAACTTTGTTATCAGTACAGACGCTTTATTACATCATCGATTACTACTCGCCCGCTCTATTGATTGTTTGACAGGGGGCGGAAACTTGTAAACTGAGGCATATGCAACTTTGTTAACAGCGGCAAATTGTTTTGTGAATTGCGTTTAGATTAAGATGTAATTAGTGACTAAAAAAATAAAAAACGACAGCTATAATCACAAACCCTTAATAGCTAAAAGCGAATTTGTGCTTTTGTAGCGCTCACTACAGCATTAACGAATAATTTTTTTATTAAAAAGTTTTACGTCCAAAAGTCTTTGGACAATAGATTCACGCCAACTTGTTAAAAAATAAAAGTTCAATTTGATGAATGGACTTTTCTTAATTTTATAGCATAATGAATAATTAATGTAGCGACAAATAGAATAATTTTAAAGGTAAAGTTTTTAAAATAACAAGGATTGGAATGGCTTTGATGAACTGAAACAATTGTTTTAATTTTGTTTCGACAAAACTTTTCGCGATAGATGGCAACATCCATATGTTCATTCATCGTCTGGAGAATCTTATTGTTGGAATGACGAAGTCTGTCCCAAAATAATATTATAATATTATGAAGGATTGTTTTTTGGGTCTTTGATATTATGGGTATATAAAAAAAATATCTTTGTTCAATTTCGTAAGTTTAGAAAAACATATGGCAAGACCCCTTGCACGAGGCGCAAGCCCGTATTAAAACTGAAATCTAGACTAAATGACAAAACAGTTTATAATTTTAATAATTCCAAAATATGTGTATGTGTCTGTGTCTATCTGACTGTGGCATCATAGCTCCCGAACGGATGGAGAAATTTTAATTTAGTTTTTTTTTGTTTTAAAAGGTGACTTACGTGCGTGTGTTCTTAGACATGTTTGATGAAAATCGGTTGAGCCGCTTCAAAGTTGTGGGGTGAAAGTGGTGAACTAAACGATACGAAGCGAATATATACGAGTGGGGCATCAAATTAAAAGCTTTGATTTGTGTACTACGAAATTGGGTTTTAGGAGACGGAGTGAAAGTATCGGGTTCGCGTAAGAAAGATCTGTTTCATGTGCCTTTACTTAAAACAAAGTATGCTGATAACATGTTCGTATAGCGATCTTGTAAATCTTACAATAAGATATTTCATGACCTAGATTTATTTAATATAAAAGTACCTTCTTTCAAAGTTAAACATAGGAAACAGATACTTTTGCAAAAAAATAGTTTAAATTAAAAGTTTAATTAAGTAGATTTATCTTTATAATTGCTCTTAACTTGTTAATTGTATACCTTATAGTGGAAACTTTATTGACATAAGAACTATTATTTTTTGTATAGCTATTTATTTTAAGTATGTTGTTTGTTTCCCAAATATTAATAAAATAAAAAATAAATAAATAAAGAGGGAAAGGGGGGGTATGCGTAAGGGATAAATTTCCTGAATTTAACTAACACACCTGAGTGGAGTATCGGGAGTTTTTAATTTCTCTTTGATTCAGGTTGTTTTGCACTGTTCTCGTGTATAGCATATAACGATTGGCGCCGATGAGATCACCGTTCAATCAAACCCAACTATAAATGACTGTTTCTTACTCTTATCAATAAAGGAGCACTGTTCCGACGAGTTATTTTTAGATAAGAGCATTAAGGTGAAGACACATATGAATGGTTTTATGCAAGTTTATGTGTGACCTGCGACTAATTCCAATTGGAAATCAATAATATAGAGAAGACTATATGACACTCGGAAGTCTATTCCTAAGGTAGACAACTTAATGACTGTGTTATAGGTAACAGACGCCTGTTATACACAAATAATTTTTTAGATAAATATATACATATAGATATACCCTAACTGGAGGTGGGAGTCGAACCCACGACCCCCGGAGCGGCCACGGCCAGCCATTTAACGACTTTGTTTTTTCATTATCATTTCTTTTTTTTTTTTTTGATAAGTATTCAGTCCTAATAAAATCAGATATCTGCCTGTTAATATACCTCAATATCGATCAAGCTCTTTCGGAGATTTTTTTTTATATTACAACCGGCAAACGAGCAGTGACTACCGACGCCCATGGACATCTGCACCACCAGAAGGCTCGCAGATGCCGGCCTATAAAGAAGGATTTAGGCCTCCGGGAACCAACCATTTTATTTAAAAATCACATTATACCAAATAAAAAATTGTAATTCAGATTAGTTATTAAAAAAAATTCCAAATTAATTTATGACTTACTAGCTGTTTTTAAGTATGTTTAATATTCCCGTTTCCCCTCCTACTAAGCTTAAATTAAAGGTTTGTGCCAGGAGTGGGAGCGACTACACCTCAGTGGCCTGGCGGAGATGTGGTAGATTGCAAGACCGTTCCCATATCTCCGCTGCGTAGTGGTAAGGAGGAACTACCTTAGGGTTTTAGTCGGTTGGAGTCCGACATAACCCACCGTCGGCCCTTGTGGCCCGTGCCGGGTTTCCCCACGTAAAAAAAAACCACCTCAGTGGCGACGGGATTTGAACCGAGTACCTTGCGAATTTCAGTTCATCCTTACTGCCGTTGAGGTATTGAGGTTCCAGTTTCAATAGACACTTGTAAATTGCTTAGTGGAAGGTTTGCCATAACGATGCTCCATTAATAAGGGTGGGGCGAAGCCCTAAAATATGCGGCCCGTAATGACTCCGTCATTATATTTATGCAAATTTGATTGTCGTTTTAATCCGAATAATATGCGGAATGATTAACGTCTCCCATTAGAACTGAATAGTGGTACTGCATGAAATATCGCCGCTCCTTTGACTTTTCGAATCGAGTATTTATTGCTGATTATGTCGCGATAGCTCAACCGTTAAAGGGTGGGCTCGGAACCTAAAGACACATTTAACGCCGTGACCCCCCATCTCATTGAAGAAATGGCTGCCCCGAAGAAACCCGAAAATGCTGAAATATTTTACGCCGCACTAGCTGTGGATTACGTTTAATTGGAAGGGAAACGGAAATATTAGATATACTTAGAAAAAAAAAAAAAAGAATTTTTTATGAACAACATCTATAAATTACCCGGCAGACCGAAGTTTTGAGAATGTGGGCGCAGAATAATCGGGTAAGAAGAATAATAAAGACCATAGTTTTACTAAGTGAACGCTATACGAAAGACAATGACTACATCCAAGACGAAATCACTGAACAATTCAAAATGACGAATCACGTCGTGAACACCTGTGCTCCCAACGAACGACTAAACGTAACTGAACTATTTCTTGATCGCGGGGTACTTTAGACAACTATTACATTCATTCACTCTAATAATGAGGGTAGATATCAAATGAAGGCACCGTGAGTTCCTACATATTTATTTATCTAAGGTGGTATAGGTATTCGAAAATTGCAAAATCGTTATTTATTATAAACACAGGTACGCTCTATTAGATAAGATAAGATTGGCCGCAGTTACTTGCATTCGTATAAATACTAAACGGGTATCAGATGTGATTTGACCATATTTGGCAACCAGGCCTTTGCGAGACCTAACCTTTCTCTACGGACCTAGCATCGGAATTAGCTGTCCATTAGCGTAGAATATAATCTAGCTCCACGGTAGACGGGCACTGTATGTTCGAACCCACAATCTGCCGCTTTATTATTTACAAATGTAGTTTTATCCTTCAAATAATTGCATTTTTCCTCCCTGTCTCATGCATGGATATTTTTTTTTATGTTACAAGGGGGCAAACGAGCAGGCAGATGGCACCGAAGTGCCTACCGGCGCCCAAGGACATCTGCACGACCAGAAGGCCAGCATATGCGCTGCCGGCCATTAATGACGAGCTTAGGCCACCGGGAAGACTCACAAACTGAACGAAACGTGACAGCATTGCCGCCACTTCACGGCCTACAATAAGTTTCGGGGCGATCAAATTGTAAAGCCTGCAAAACGGCGAGCCCCGTTTCTTCACGCCGATCTCATGTGAGAAAGAGGTACTGGTACCCGAACGCGCCGGACCAATTCGGCTACAAGCATGGCGCTTCCATCTAATTATACTCATGGATATCTGCACGACCAGAAGGCTAGCAGATGCATTGCCGGCCTTTACTGAAGAGTTTAGGCCACCGGGAAAATATCTTGGGGATTGTTCGGTAAAACTAGTTGGCCTTATATCGGCAGCTGTATTTCACCACAGGACCTCCCGTCAGATTTTTTATTTTTTTTTAAAACAAGGGGCAAACGGGCTGGCGGTTCACTTATGCGACTGCTTACGCCTATGGACAACTGCAACACCAGAGGGCTCGCAGATGCGTTGCCGGCTTTTGAGAAACGAGTATGGTCTTTTCTTCAAGGTCCCTAAGTCGTATACATTCAGAAATACCGAAGCTGGCAACTGATTCCACAGAGAAATTTGGAACTTCGAGGAATTTGAAATTCGACCCTCATGACCTCGAAATCAGAAAAGCATTTTATATTTTGTGGTCACATTTAAGGTCATTTTAATTATTACGGTCAATATTGTAATATCAACTCTTCTTAAGATATACCAACAGAATAAAATTATTAAACGTAAAAAACTTACGTGCAATAAGGTTGACCATTCGCATAGCGACAAACACCGCGTTCGCTGCAGTGCGACGCGGCGCACGCGCGACAGTCACGTCCCGACCGCAGCGCGACTGTCGTGGCGTCTAGAGTCGTGTCTGGGCATGCACACCTACAAACAGTTTTTTTATTCAATAAGATACATAAAATAAAAGTTATGTCCACTATCTAATGATATATATTTACAGCTTCACAAACTATTAAAGCTTTACTAAATTTCAAGTAACAAGTAATACAAAATACCAAACACAAATATTTTTTGGTTGGATTGTAACCCACCCAGCAATCGAAGCCCCATTTAACATTTCATTTCATTAATTTCATACCGTTTAGGTACCACTTATAAATGGATGGGAGGAAAACTGTCATCAAACAATGACATTGTTTTGCCATTGGTCAAAAGCTTCGTGACGTCACATACCAAAAGTTAATATAAACGTTTATTATTATATATAATAAACTTTTATTAGTATTAACATACAACATAATATAATTAAAAGAAACTGAATTTTTTGGTCATGTGATGTCACACCAAGGGGGAGGGGGTTTCGAAAATGTGTCAAGGACTGGGGGAGTTAAAAAAATCGTAAAATTCGTGTGACGTAATCTTCATGGATGACCCCTTAAAAATGGGAAGGCTAATAACAAGTCCATACCATAAAGAATACTCACTTGAACGCTCCCCACGTGTTGGTGCAAATGGCCAATTTGTGACAATCATTCAAATCGGGAGACGAGCACTCGTCCACGTCTGAAAAATAAAAGGAGGAAATTTTAATGTGACCATTGATGGCTATTACCAAGGAGGTTGCAGTCTAATCAGGGGTCGGAATTTAGGTCGATCACTAGGTTAAGCTATTCTTACCACGACCGGCCGATAGACGCATTCTAACACTGGTTTTCTTATATTATCTGTGTTTCGAAAGGCACGTGAAATAGACGATCCCCATTAATGTCATTGAGTGATATTAGTCATGAGGTTGCAAACCTTGTGGCAGTTCTAGTATTTATCACTGAATCCATAAATGTAGTGTGTATGTCTCGTAAGCCGCAGATTTTCAACTAAAAATTATCTTCATATCCTTCCGAAACACGGAGGAGGTCGGATATCAAATACAAACCAGTGCTAGAATGGTTCACCCATCTATCACACGGTCGCACCAAGAGCATCTTAACGTAGCGATCGACTCAAATGCCGACCACTTATTAGGCCACGACCTCTCGCATGTAAAATGTATGATGAGCAATTTTATAACCACCTCCAATCCTAACCCCGCATTCCATGATGGATTGATGGACATATAATACCCTTATAAATATTACTAGCTGTTTCCCGCAGTTTTGTCTAAATTAAATTAAATTTGCAACAGCCCTTAGTTCTCCTTAATTTTGCCCTATCAAAAAATGCATTCTTAGGGGATGTATGTAGGTATACTAATTATAAACTCCTTGACAAATTTCATCTTCTAGATTTCGGTCTACCTTTTCAATTTCAATCTACCTTATGGCTATCGGGGCTAATCTGAGTTAGTGGCTTTAAATCTGGCCGCAATGAACCCTCCTAAACTTATAATTCGAATATATCGTATACATCACCAGAATATTACAAAATATTTAAGAAAAACATACATTTATACAATGAAAAAATGTGTTTCACGAGTGTTTTCAAAAAACCTTAACTTGATAAATACATTTTGACTTTGACCCAGTGTTTTTCTTATTTGTTTTAATAATTTCTATTAAATTTAATGGACACAGATTAATAATGACCATAATATAAATAATAATAAAAACTATATACATAATAAATGTATTTTTATATAATTATAAAAGTATAAGAAAGTTACGCTGCAAGAACTGTTTAACACCTTTGCAAGATTATTTTTATTTTTATTCAAATAAAATCTCCAACAGTACGTAGCAAATTTATTGATCAGTTATTAAAGTTATTATACATTACTATGAGAAACAATAGGATGTCGGCATATTAATTAAATTACATTGACGCAATTGTTTGCTGTATCTTCCATACATCGCATAGAACAGATCCCAAAAAGCCATCCTATCGTGTTTAAACCTTCCTTTGAGTGCCATCTCTGTATCAATAACAATGTAAGGTCTGGTATCAGCGGTAATGGGATTCCAAATGATAGGTAGTAAATCATTCGTTTCAGGGATTGGATTTCTGGAACAAGCGATGTCTCCTGTCATTATATTTTTACAATAACTTAAGATATAAAAAGCCAGTATAATTAACATGGAGCCTGTACAGAAATCTTAACTCATGAAGAGATATGTATAAAGAAAGACACAAGAACGCAAATTATAAAATGCTTACTATAATCACTGCAACGTTCGTATAATGCCGGATCCAGACATAGCTCGAAATGTTTGTACATTTTTGTCCCTGAAGACTACAAATATCTATAAAACTTTGCGCAGCTACACAAAGTCCTCTGCCACACTACATGATAATTGAAATGATCATTCAAATGAAGCCATGTCTCTCTCCGGCATTATAATTTCAAAATGACGAGAAGGTATGATAATTTTATGCTGAACAAATATTATATTGATTATTACATACACTTCCAAATAATACAAAAATAACAATAAATATGGGAATTTATATTTTAAAACGAACATAAGCTATAAACTTATATAAGGTATTGTTATAAAATAGTGTCTGTATTACTGCTGATTTGATAATTATCTTTAGACAAATTAATTATTTTAACTTACCCAAATTTAATGAAATTCCCCCACATTGTTGCAATACGATCGCTGATTAATTTATCGTTTTCGCTTAATACAACATTCGAGTTGGACATTTGGAATAAATATTGGAGTTCTTCTGAATTTGCCACGCCATTTTGTTCATCTCCAGTATAACTAAACTCATACTGATAAATTGGGTTTGCATTCTCATTAAATAGACTAGTAATTGTCCTTTGAATAGGGTGATTGTACCCAATATCTGATTCGAAGGCTTCTAACGCAGACTCTACAAGCTTGGACACAGGTTCGTCACCTATATAAAAGTTTCTTACAATTTTAGACGCTTCAGCTAGTTGATTATCATCTAAATTAAAATTGTCCTTGATTTTAACATAAAACGGATCAATATTATCGTTAATGTCCGTTAATTTTAAATTCTCATTGCTCGTGTGACCGATTAGAATCGGTGTGCCTCTCACTTTGTTTTCATTTGATAGAGAATAAGGATCAGTGTCTATGAAATTAGAGATACCGCTAAATGATTTTTCTTTACAAGGTTTAAGTTGTAAGTTCAGTTCCACTGCTGCTGCTGTCACCAATTCATGAGACGTTTGTGAAAGAAAATTAAGAGCTTCATCATTACTACTTGTATTGAAGCCCAAATGTGTGGCCATTTTGATAGCTGCATCAACGTCTGCTTCAACAATTGTCCCAACGTTCTGAGGAGTGCCACTTTCTGCAATCACTTTGTTGTACACTTTCTCTTTGTCTGAGTATAGGTGTAGTAAGACAGAACTTGAACCTGCTCCCTGCCCAGCTATAGTAATATTGTTTGGGCTACCACCAAAGGAAGCTATGTTTTTTCTAATCCACAACAAGGCTTCATACTGATCCTTCAAGCCTTGGTTGCCTGGTACAGCAGGGATATCGAGACACAAGAACCCGTAAGGACCCAAACGATAATTAACAGTAACTACCACTAGACCCTGTTTAATGAAAAGCTCAGGGCCATATTCTCCAGCGTATCCTAAACCAAAATCACCTCCATGTATCCATACCAAAACTGGAAGTGGATTTCTAGAACTTGCGTTGGTTGGTGAATATATATTTAACCGAAGACAATCCAATACTTCAGATCCAATCGTTGATACACCTGGATCGTGTAAAGTAGACTGGGGACATTTAATTAATCCATAGTATGCATTAAACACACTTAATCCATAGTCTGTCGGTGGTTGTGGTGCCTGAAATAAAGGGTTTTAAAATAAGTACGAAATATACCTAATAACTGTAAACTATCTTATGAGCTATGTTAAATATGACATACAATAAAACATTTTAATTCAGTCTATTACGCTCAAAAGAACTTCGATGCAATTAGCGGTTTTTATTATTTCAAAGACAATTTACGCTATTATAATTGAACATTTTAAAATTTTGTATCAAAAATCACTTACACCAAATGGGTTTCTCGAGTCTACTTGAGCATACGGTACTCCTAAAAAGGAGGAGTAACTGCCATCATTAGATCTCACACCTCGCACCAGTCCTTGTTCTATAACAACAAGGGGATCTACTCTATAATTAACACAAATACAATTAGCGACGACACAAAAAATAAGAAATAAAGTGGACTTCATTTTTGAAACGCCATATATGAGATTTCTAACGACACACACAACTGTTGCTTTTGTAAGCAACTCTGAAAATGCTCAGCTGATAAAATGGACTCTATCATAAGTAGACGGACTGGGTTAAATAATCTTGAGATCAAATTTTCATTTCTTTTATCATATCTGACGAATACGTCGGGCTAAGATCCCGTGTTGATTGTATTGATCTATCTTCAACATGATATGAAGCAATATCAAACACATGTCATGTTAAAAGTATTTTGAACTAGCTGACCCGGCAGATATGTTCTTGCTCAAACTTGCTCTTACCAGCATTAGCCTTTTATGCAATTTTCTTTATATCTTTTCCAAAAAACATGACACTGGCCAAATTTTGTATGAAATAACATTTTCATATAAGTAGCGTCAAATGTTTATTTAAAGTATTCTGAAGTAGCGAACAATTCTGCTTATTAGTATTTTTAAATAGTTTTCCGACGTTTTCCTTTTCTTCTATTCAAGTTTTAGCCAAACTAACGAACAACGCTCGATTTTTTAAATATGAGAAGATATCTATCTTCTTAGAAGATAATGTTAGGTAAATAATTTTTGGCTTATATATCACGGACAAAAGTGATCTTAAACATCAAACAAATACAAAAACGTAATGTCAAAAAACCAAAAGTAAAAATAGCCGCAGAAGAAAAGCACCACCATTCACCTACTAATTAATGCCAGCCCTATTATTGCATGTAATTTTATTCCAAAATCTCACAGATGAGGGTCAATAAACTGGTTAGTGGTTACTAACAGCAGAGGAAGCCTTAGTCATTTATTTTTATCAGTTTCCTGTCACCAAGTAGTTTAATAGCATTTGGAGCAAAATTTTTATACAGATTCAGTATTATTAATATAATTAATTTATCAGGGACTTTCTGGCGACAACTTACTTCAGATGGCTTTACTCTGTAACAATTTTTCTTTTTTTACTGTCCCATCATCTTCCACCACCTAAAATTTAATTATTAAAATCCCTTTAACTAAATGAAAGTAATGTGTTCCAAATAAATGAACCAACAATAAATTCGTAAGATGTCAAATCTAAAGATATGGTATGTAATGCGGGTTTTATGATAAGCGTTGACAAGTGACAATAAGTTCATCTGAACGTATAATGGAAGACAGAAGTATACAATATACAAAATATATACAGCCTACTTAGATACATCTAAATAGATTCTATAATGAACGCTTGTGCTATACTAGCTAGAACAATTATATTCAAAACAGCTTCTTCGTCACAATTGTGGCATGCAGGAAGGATACCAAAAAAAATAACTTGATTGGTAGGCGAAAATACGCAGAAAACATATTATACTACGTATTAACTACGTATTTTTCCAAAATTGATTCCATTGTTTCAGCTCTCCTTCTACTACTAGGAGCGCTGATCGGAGCATGGGTTCTTTACGGGGTACTGAAGTTTATCATGTCCAGGGTGCGACGATCTGCAAAACTTCGATACGGAGACAAGGAACTTGCCATACAGCAAAGACTGCGAGCTTTGGACACATTTAGAGGGTAAGCAGTAACTGGGCTGATATTGTAAACTAGCAGTTTTTCGTCTGCGTATAACTAAACCTGCTCTGAGGCTTCCTTAATCTGGCCCTATCTCTGTTCTGGTATATGAAATCTGTTCGTAGCGGATGTCTACTAGCTACAAACAACCTCCTTGCCAAATTTCACCTTTGTTTTTGAGATTTTGTATGAGTTGAACTCTTTTATATAATTATATAGATATGGATAAACCAGCAATGATGACAAATTCATGATTCATATGAGCAATAAATGGTTCTTTGTTTATACAAAGTCTAATAAGCGTGTAAAAACTACTAAGGTTTAGTTTCGAATAATTACTCTTTGAATGAAATTTCATAATGTAACGGTGCTGAGACCAGCATTCTAATCTAGACTTTTTAAGGCTCAAGTCTAAGTTTGATTTTGCAAGGATCCAGATCTTGAATCGAATTTAGGACTGAGTCAAAACTCTCTTTGCTTTAGAATTCGAAATTCGGAATTTATTAAGGATAATCTTCTTCCTAACATTACCCCGGTTATCTACCAGGGTCCGTTTAGATTGTAGAGGATCTGGCTGTGGGGCGAGTTAAGATTAGGAGATAAGGTTGTCCTCTGACGTCATATCCTCGGAGAACCCCCACGATCTTTACAACCTTACGACTAATATCACAAAGTGACATTAATCGTGTCCCAATGTTTTACGTGCCTTCCGAAACACGGAAGAGGTCGGATATCAAATATAAACCAGTGCTAGAATGGGTCACCCATCTATCATCCGGTCATAGCAAGAGCAACTAAACCTAGCGACTCAAATGTCGACCACTGATTAGGCCACGACCTCCTCGTTAAGGATAATAGTATATTGAAAGTATATTAATTATGTATTTATTTCGTACGAGTGAAAAGCGAAAGTACCATGTGACGAAATGTCTTGTCAAATAAGTTAACAAGCGATAACTTTGCCGCATGATAGGCGTGTGATATTTTTTATCTTACTAGTATTATCGTTTGTGATACTTTGTGATCATGTGTGAATGTGTTAAGGTGTTACTCAATCACTTAAATAATAAAATTAGGATTTGGATGATATGTGTTAATGCAACCCATCGGATTATCGATATTTATGAATCGGCTAAGTTCATGAAACCTAAATTTAAATCAGTAGATAATTTACTAAGAAAGTTATGTTTTTAATAATTTATTATAAATTTATTTTACATATAAATTTTAGTGTTAATTTTTAATTATTTTAATAACCCTGACGTTACTCGTTAAACAAATCAGATGCGATACGACACAAGAATACTTATATATAGCATCACATTATTCCCATAACGTATTCCGTATAAATTATCCTTGATGTCAAGTGAAATTAATTCACAGGACCTTTAAAATGAGTCGGCGGGCGTCCGCTCTCGAGCCGAGACATTATGCGCCCCATTACGTATTCAAAAGGTTTTATAGCAGCGAAATATAGCACGATCGATGCTACCAAAATATAAATACATGACGCTGGTATTCATATCAGCTCGAGCACAGTTTCGCGGTGACAGGTTTATGATTAAAGTAAACTAGTATTCGAGAGGGAAAATGTGCGTTGTACCCACAGTCGGTACACTTATCGCTCGGTACTATTACTCGGTACTATTTAGTTTTATGTGAAGGCACTATCTATACTAATTATCTCCATAACTTGCTTTCTTTGTACCGTACACATCAGCCATTCTAAATGAGTCAGTACTAGTAATAGTAGCTTAGCGTATTAAAATGTTGCCAACATAACACAATGACCCTTAATTACCGACGCCGCTGGGGTATTGTCCCATGCTTTTTTTAGGCGGATCAAACGCCCTATCGTTGCTGCGATCAGTACGATCTATTGTAACTGCCTCAGCTTATAGGTCATCCTCAAGACCAGCAGAACACATAAACCCTGCAATGGCTTGAGCTCTGAGTGGCCTAATTCCTTCACGGTGTGAATCTCTTCACTTGAGGAATAGAGTTGGACAGTCACAGAGGATGTGCTTGACCGTTCCCAAGTCCTCATGATTGACATGGGTCGCACCCTTACACAAGCTTTTAATTTAAGCTTAGTAAGAGGGGAAACGGGAATATTACATATTCCTAAAAAGTACTGCTAATATTCTTTAAACCAAAATAGTTAAGGCAATCTATCTTCACGGTATAATTAGGCAGAAAGTATTATACAACGAACGTAACGGATGAGCATTGAAAAACGTCCTACTTTTTCAGTAGATTTCTGAATGCTGCATTGTTGTCGCCTCCGTTTATTTACGGATGCTTTTACGGTATTACTGCACCTCTGCCCGCCTCAGCACTGCACTTTTCTTGCTGAATTATTGGGGCGAATGTTTTAAACAATCGTATAGTTAGAAATATTTCATTGAAAATCTATTTTCAACCGACTCCAAAAAAGGTGGAGGTTCTCAACTAAACTATATTTTTTATTAGGTTACATGGAGCAAACGAGCAGGCGATTCACATAAGTAAATACCGTTGCCCATGGATATCTACACCATCAGAAGGCTAGCAGAGGCGTTGCCAGTCTTTAATGAGATCAAGCCACCGGGAACTCTCAAAAACCGATCGAAACGCGACAACAATACCATCACTTGACGTGACAGCATTGCCGTCATTTCACGTCTATCTTATGTGAGAAAGAGGTACTGGTACCCGGATGCGCCGGCCCAATTCGGCTACAGACCAAAAAGGTTGCAAACTTGGCGCTACCTCTAATTAAAATTTTTATGTTTATTACCTCAAAATTTTGAACTGAATGAACTTCTTTTGATGATTCTTTTTTTATTGAAAAATGGTGCTTCTCATGTGGTCTCATTTCAGTTTGGCCCAGTTCTGACTATTCGAAGTCGATGTTTTAAAAGACCTTGGAAAAGAACATAGACTACATTTTGTCGCGAAAAATAAATTTTAAAGGGTTGAGAATTTGTATGAAAGCCGGAAAAAACAATGCAGACGAAATCGCGGGTTGAAGCTAGTATTAAGAAAAGACCTCAAGAACAATAACTAAACATATAACATAGTTCTTATAGCCGGTTTATATCCAAATTGTTATGTTTTTTACATATACATATAAGATTTTCATATAAAAATATAATGCTATTGGCATTATATGCATATGTTTCTAATAATATACGACAAATACTATTTATTACAATTTAATAATAAAGGCCTGTTACCATAGAAATTTAACACATAATTTATTTCCAAAGCGTATCGATATTACGAAGGATTCCCATAAAACTGTACCCATCACAAGTTACAGCCAATTCCGTATTGAAACGGGTTTTCTAATAAACACACAATAACGTAGCGCAATGAAGGTGTCCCATGATCGTTTCGATCTGAATCCAAACGACTTGGCATTGGGCGAAACGCGTTCATATTTTTTATTGTTGTATATTGAAACTTACTTTGGCTGAGAGAAGGTCTGTTGTACATTCTTCTTATTCTACATCCATCTTCTTTGTATTATCGAGATCATTGCCAACTGAGTCATATTAACTACTGCCTTACAGAATACGAGGTTGGCTATTGAATAATGAGCTGCATCCTCAATTTGGCCGTGACAACTTCCTCAATGGCCAACGAGCCGAACGCACTGAATTAGGCGATACACTACGCCGGCGTCTTTATTGATGTCCACACTATGTAAATGCGGACAAATATTTGTATATGAGCTTCGTCCAAACAATGCAATAACAATATGAAAGTCTTGCTAGGTACCCTTCCTGAAGTTTTTAAAACTAAATAAAGGATTTTATTTTCATTTTTCGTATAATTACATACATTCCGGGAGGGAGTCTGAGCTCAATCAGTGTTCGACATTTGAGTTGACCGCTAGGTTAAGCAGTCCTTATAGCTGCCGGGTGATAGACGGCTGACCCATTCCAGCACTGTTTTTCAAATATCCAGCCTCCTCCGTGTTCTGGAAGGCACGTAAAGCAGTGAGTTCCGATTAATGTCACTGAGTGATATTAGTCGTGAGATTGTAGATATTGTGAGGGTTCCGAGGATGACGTCTGGCTGCAGTCGGTCATCTTAACTCACCCTTCAGCCACATCCTATATAATTGTGCCCCTGGTACTTGGTAGAAGAATTACGTATATTACGACCAGAAACATTAGGTGCGAGCGAACAGCCTATTGGCAACTAACTATTAAAGTCTGTAAAAAAATGCAAGCAATTAATAGCAAATTGCAGACATGATAATTTTTGGACAGCAAGATAGTAGTGATAATAAAGCTTCCTGCACTAGGTCAAATATTACCTCAGAATAATTGGAACAGAGAAACGACGCAATGTGAAATTTGGTATATGAGACAGAAAACCTAAGTTTGTCCATTGTTTGCATTCCAAGAGATATAGTTGTGGACATGCAGTTAAATAGAACATTCATACGATGTTACGTTAAAACAGAATTTATTTTTATCATTACTACAAGACGGAGTGATTGTTACTTAATCAGCAGTACTTCATGCCGGCCCACCGCTTGCAACTGTACAAGGGCATGACACTCTCATTCATTTTTGGAGACCATCTCATGCGACGCACTACACCACCGGTGGCGGGAGATGTTTCTATAATGGGCGACGGTAGGCACTTCGGTGCCTACTGCCTGCTCGTCTGCCCCCTTGTAACATAAAAAAAAAAAAAAAAAAATACCTTAGGAACAGATGTCCGAGTGTCATATAGTCCTGTATATATTTATTTATACACTCGGGTGCAATGAATTCGCACACGACAGCATTTTGTGTTAATTTTTTTACTTAAAAAAATGCACATATTTTTAATATAGGATTAAAGGTCATTTCAACACCGACCCATGAAATGTTCTTTTATTACATATTTAAAAAAATGTATTTTTTTAAATAGAAAAACAAAAAAAAAATACAAAAAATGTTCTCATGTGTGATTTCATTGCACCCGAGTGTATTTAAAGTTTAAATATGTAAACCAGAATTTTAAACAAGGCATCTAAAGAAAGATACATTGAATATTGCTTAGATTGCATAGTCAGTGAGATATTCGTATATAAAATCTAAGGAAGTGAAGTTGTGTTTGTAAAATATGGCTACCGACATTGAGTAAACAGATAATATTATTTATACCAATACCGGTTGGTGTGATATCGAGACCGGGTTTTGGTACTGTTACTTCTCGGTAACGACGAATTGGTCAAATCGCCTGTAATTACATTGTATTACATTCATAGTAAACAAATACTATAGTTAAATAACTGTGATAGTAACCGAGAATACTAGGAAATCAATAACTAAGTATTGTACTACGAAATCCAGAAAGATGCCCGGTCAAGCATAGCGCACGAAATCCATAGAATCTCTAGCTTTTTGACGTGAAAATAATTAGATGTGTGCCGGCTGCACGCACAAAAAAGCATGACTCATTGTCACGTTCCGATTGAGCCGAGCTTGCAAGCAAGAGCGCGGAACAAGCGATAGAGAAGCACGATCGGTCTAAGCGTTCGGCGTTATCACATGAAATTATCGTCCGTGAACCGACTTTAAATACAACCGCATAGAAATACAAAAAACATTTTTTTTTAAATATATTATAAGGCGCTAACAGGCAGTCGGTTCTTTTAGTGACTACCGACGGCCATGGACATCTGCACCACCGGGAGGACTCCCACATACCGACCGAAACCCGACAACAATCCAAGCACTTGGCATGACAGCCTTGCTGCTACTTCACGTCGATCTTATATAAGAAAGAGGTACTGGTGACCAAACGCGCCGGTCCAATTCGGCTACAAGCATGGCACTACCTCTAATTAGAAAGACAGGAGTAAGGGAAAGTGATAGAGTAAAAGGATATAAAGGTAGATGGGGAGAGAAAGGATGCGGATACTACTGTCACGGACGGTATAGGGGGAGTGACAATAGAAGCTAAGGTTTTCCGGGGTTGCGTACCCGTAGATCTGATCAGTTATTGGACAGATAAAGGAAGATCCACCCCCTGGGAATAAACAGATTACTGATTGTTCCACATACCTCAGTTTCCTTAAAAATTTCAACGTCTTTATTCAAATCGCGCTCCATACATTCGTTTGTGGTGCACGAAAAAGACAGCCCATCAGTCGAACACTTGCACACATTGCAGTTTGCATTGAACGAAGCATTTGGCTTACAGAGCGACGATCTTTTGCTTACGATGTGTTGCCTCAAATCTATCATATTCGTCTAAAATAACAGAAGAATTAAAACAAATAACTGAAGTTGTATGTAATATATTCATGAGAAGCAGAAAGATATCTACAGCCAAGGCATCTCGCTAACTAGAATCCAACATATAGATAACACACCCAAACTCGAGGTGGGAATTGAACCCAAGAGCCCAGGAGCGGAAGGCAGGGTCACTGCCCACTGCACCAACGGGCCAGTCAAGAGTGTTCCGTTGCTTCCTTTATAACCAGATTTTTTACAAGGGGCTGATGGTATACTTTATAGTTGATCAATGCCGACCCCAGGTAAATTTTAGGATGGAGCGAGATCCCATTATGGCGCTCCTTACTTGCCCTGTTTTCATTGTTAACATAAAATACTAAAGGACCGGCCGCTCCAAACGCCGCCTGAGAGTTGGTGCTTGGAGCGGCCGTTCCGTTCCTTATGGTACAGTAGTACAGTACCAGTATACCATCCGCCCCGTCCAGAGGCACAGAACGCAAGACTTGAGGATTCGCAGATGCTTTACCGATCTTTAAGACATGATCACAATTGACATGATGCAAAAGTCCCTTGCAAACAAGTTCCAAATGCGATACCCGATTGGAAATTTGTCGGAAATTTGACAATCCTTCTGGTGCAAGGCTGGGACTAAGTTACATCAACAGTTTTTTAAGATGTTGGAATATAATTCAATCTAATTGAGGTGACAAAAATTCAACATGCAACTGTACTATTTTATTGTACAACAAAGCATAGATTCTAATTCTTTCTAATGTTATAAAATTGAGTGTGATGTGTATAACAATTTCATTTCTCTGATTATCATGTCGTCAAACAGAATACCGTTGTTTTCTTCCAAAAACTCTTAGCCCTCTGTCGCACGAGAGTTAAAAAAGCGTTGTGTTGAATCTCGGTATCGGCGTTTTTTCCGCGTCGTAGATACGATAATATACCGTACACTTATATATATAGCGTTGAAAATAGAACATTGCTCGACAAAATGCGTCGCATTATAAAAGCGCTATCGTGTGAACACAAACTTGGGACTTTATATATTAAAATTGAACGCTTTTTTAACGCGTTAAAAAACCTCTCGTGCGAATAAGGGGTTCAGACGTCTTATGATTATATAGTAACTAATATAAAGCCCCAATTAAACCGTTCAAAGCCGCAAGTTTCTAAAAGTTAGAGACAGTAATCCAATAGTCTAAACCACTGATAAAGGACCGACAATAGCGCGATCAAGGCCGCGAGAAAAAGCCTCTAAAAGATAAAGCCACGTACAGAATATTCTAATTAAAGGGAATCGATACGCCAATAAAACGTCAAGATAATTTAAGGTGCTCGGCAACACCTGAGCCAAGTTTGACATAAAATCGATACGATAAACGTTACACAATAAGCAAATGAAAACCTTGAGGTGTTCAATACTGGCTGCTCCTTTTAGGGTCGCTTATAATATGTATGGCTACGATTATTTTGGTTATAATATAATTTTATCATACAAAACAAGCAATTTCACAGTCCTTTTGTGAATGAGATTGGAATTGTTTCATTGACTTATGATTTTATGGTCAATTAGGAAAATTTGTAAAATACTGATATAATATTTTTGTTATTCTCCCTACCTTTACCGTTAAGCTATTTAAAAAGTTTGTGTTAGAAGTGACCGTGGCGATAACGGAGCGGACTTTATGATGCCACTAATACCTTTCAGGTAATATGTATTAAACCTAACTAAACGGACCTTCAATTCTATATTTAATTTTTAAGACATGACAATAAATTAGACATTGTTAAATTGCATATTTTAAATCACAGGTTTTTGTCTGATATGCAAATCTCCTTGTCCCTTTGCGCCACTCTCCCCATTCTGGGGCAGGACAAAACACCACAGCGACTTGCGACGCGCCGTCGTCGTTCCAGTTTAGTTATGTCCATGTCTGATTACAGTCGAAGATTAAGTCTAGTCGGTCAATAGGCTCAGTCTCCTATGCCATGCGTACAATATTCCGCCATCTTCCACCTTTCGGGAGAAGACTTGTCTTATACAAATGACTTGCCAAATGACAACTGAAGCTCCTATCCATACGAAGACCTATGGATTCCCTGAAGTCCATAAAGCTGAAACCCGAAATCAAGTTGAGAAGATGTTGGAAGTGCTAAATAAAGATTTTTACATAAAAGATGTGAATAAAAAAATAAAGGAAGTGTTAGACCCGTGTATCTCATGTTTGTTAGCAATGAAAAAACTGGAAAACAAGATTTTCTGAATAATATAGATAAAGGGAATTTGCCCTTGGATACTTTGCATTGAGATCATCAAACCAAAACGGTTGTTCCCCATAAAACTACCAATTTCAAGGAAACGATACACAAGCTTAAGGTTACATCAGCAGACCTGGGGCAATCTACGAAGAATTTTCTCTGACAAAGGTGCAGCCTTCATAAGCAATGACTTCAAAAGCATTATTCTATGAAAAATATTCAGCATATTAAAATAACCACAGGAGTGCCTCGTGGCAACGGTCAAGTAGAGCGAATTCATGGGATTGTGGTATCAATATTAAACAAGTTGAGCTTGGAGGATGCCAAGGTGTGGTATATTGTCTATTCTTCAATTTAACATATCCCCTCACCCTCCCTAAAGTCCCTACAAACAAAACTACTAATTATTATAAACCGATAGATCGCGCTACTTCATCAGTTTAATAATAAAAATTAAAGTTAGTACCATATTCTTGCCTTTTTTTCCCTCAATCTCTTCAAAATTGTCCTTTTTTTTACTCTTTATTTTAGGAACTTTGTCACCATATGTGATTAGTCCGTTAGTTCAGCATACTGACATTATTTCCTTAATCTAAGATATATATTAACTTATTTATACAAAAAATTCGATTCTATACTTAAAGGCAGGGCCAAAAAAGATATACAATCAACAATGGTTAAGTTAATATTTAGGATATTATTGAAGTGTGTCCTGAATGATTTATTCCGGACACATTCCAACAACATATGATACACATCAATTTTATCACATTCCACGCAGTTAGGTGTCTTACTTTTTTAAATTAAAACGCAAATTTATTTGTTGAAACGAATTCTAAGCGCGCTTATAAATTCATTACGACTAAATTGACAATTATTAATCCAACATTTTTTCCACGGTTGTGGTTGGATCGCTCTGTGCCAAATACCTTTTTCTCTTGACCGCTCATCAAAATACTCACTCCACAAGGCATTACATTTCTTCCTAACTTGCCAAATAACATCAGTGAAAAAAGGTTCCAGCGAAACATTTAACCCTTCACCACAAGCCCGTTTAGCCAAATGATCTACTCTATCAATGCCTATAATTTCAAAATCGGATGAGATCCACTGTAACAAAACTGATTTAGAATTTTTATTTAATTTATAAAGTTCATTTAAGATAAGATAAGCTATCGGTGTTCCTCGTGAAGATGAGGTGCACTCAGAGTCTGTTAATATAACAAGATCCGTAAACTGAATTGATTGAATATATGATAACGCTTCTAAAATCGCTGCAAGTTCAATATGCATAATGCTACAAGCATGGCGCTACCTCTAATAGAGATTGGGTGTGCGAATGCTTATACTTTTATAAAATATGTATTATTAATATATTAAATTATTAGAATAAAATCACACGCACACTAATATCAAACTATTTATACACACGTGTATATATTTAACTATAAGATGGTGTCAAAGCGAGGTCATGACGACCGTATGTACATATATTAATTGTCAAATATAACAATATCGTTGTGCAAAGAATGTAGTTGGTATATCGTTTAAATAAGCATATGGCATGTAAGTCTAAAGATTTGTGGAGGAATTTCGACAGTCCGGCAATCTCTAATTTTTATAACTGTATCTGTTATGTCGTACATTCTCTAGGCATTTGAGGTGGCGTGGTATAGAAAATTAGCTATAATGTGGGCGATGTCTCAGTCTTATTAGTATCTCAGAAACTAAAAAGAACTCTTTAGTTTTAACTTCCTTTCTTATCAATATGACTTATAAAGGACCATGAAAAATTATATTTCAAATCACAATAAAAATTTCAATAAAACATAAAAAATAATTAATTATCGATAACTTTGTTAAAGTACATCGCTAGTGGCCCATCAGATCAAGGACCCTACAATTACTCACGTAAATTTTACGATGGGTCGGCGGGACACAAATA
This sequence comes from Charaxes varanes, assembly GCA_024363005.1. Taxonomy (NCBI): domain Eukaryota; kingdom Metazoa; phylum Arthropoda; class Insecta; order Lepidoptera; family Nymphalidae; genus Charaxes; species Charaxes varanes. The sequence continues at coordinate 1,906,712 of JANCMC010046990.1, read as the reverse complement.
CATTATTGTTCTTTTTACTTCTGTCATTTGAATGAAATAGGGAGGAGACAAAAGAATCGCAGAAAGTTTGTTATTAATCAATCAATTTATAGTAAAAAATATAAAAAAATGAAAGGATCTGTTTGTAATGTACAGAATAATTTACAAATTATTCTGTAGGCACATTGTTCAGTGAAAAAACCATTGAACTCGCGACACCGTTACCGTACCGACACCCGGCAGCGTTCCACTAAGTCAGAGGTCGGCAACCTGCGTTTCGCGAGCCACTTGCGGCTCTTTGGATGGGAAGCTGTGGCCCTTTAGTTCCTTACGAAAATATTATATTACTTAATAATATAATATTGAAAATCACCACTTATGTACATATGGATAAGTAGATATTTTTCGTATGAATAAAAATATTAGTATTTTTTATCAAAATCCTTTTTTATGCGACTATTATTTACTGTTAGCATTAAAAATTTATATCTTTAAAAGCTTTGAAATTTTGTACATTCTTATTTTTGGCTCTTCCCACTCAAAAGGTTGACGACCCCTTCACTAAGCGATCGTGTAGTCATAGTGGAACGCAGCAGATTTTACTAAAAGCTGTGCTATAATTTTATGGAACAATTTCACCTTTACTAGTATAATAAAGAAGGCAAAAGTTGTAAACCTCCTTGCAGTGAGCTACAAGAGCGCTTGAACGTACGACCGTAATTTTCTCATAAACTAAGTAGCAGCAACTAGATTACGCATGTTATCGCTTCAGTTGATCTCAGGCAGCGGTTCTCAAAGTGTTTATTACAAACATTATTTTCTTTGGCTGGCCCGTTGGCGCAATGGACCATGCCTTCAGATTCGGGGGTCGTGGGTGCGACTCCCGCCTCGAGTCTGGGTGTATTATAAATATTTATATATTTCTACAAAGGAAATGTTTGTAACAGGCGTGTGTTACCTATAATACGGGCATTAAGTTGTCTACCGTAGGAACAGACGTCCGTGTGTCATATAGGCCTGTATATATTTATTATTTATTATTATTTATATTTGCTCGTTGCTCATAATGATAGGAGTGCACATTACATATCGCAACTACACTGTTGCATTGGGCGTAGCCTGTAATAGCAGTTGTAATGTGTTTTTAAGAAATAAATAAATAAATAAATAAAATCTCTGGATAGTTTACACCAGCTCAAACATGTAGGTTGTGCTGCGTAAACAGTGGGCAAAATAATATTTTGCATGAGACAAAGTACCTTTTTATTTTTTTCGATAAAGAGTGCCAACTACACTCTATCTCTTTCTCAGGATTCTACATTAGAATCACTCGCTACGCTCGAGATTCAATCTTACAATCCCTTGCATGCTCGGGACTCAAAATCAGCAAGAAACAATTTTGCTCACTAGTTGCACTAATAACTTTTTTTGTCACATTTGTTGTAGGTTATTATATAAAGAAACTGGGTATGAAAAGATTTCTTATTATAGTTTAATGGACACTATGGTAGGGGAGCCCAAGAGGAGATTTTTCGTAATACTCATGCGCGTCAGAAAATCTTATAGGGAGAATCTTTGCATACTGTAATATACCCCCTCCAAATATGAACTTTTAATACAGGGCATTCGTTATTGGACCCTTCTTCTTCTTATCTGCGGGCTGAAATCCACACTTAGTCGCAGATTGGCATCCATTGTGTGTATAGATGTGGCTGATCTGTTACTTCATACAGCCAAGCTCCTGCCAGAAGTCAAACTCGATAGGGATTCTTCAAGTCATCAAGAAATCTCCATGTCCCGACGATTTTGGGACTATATAGGACTATTAGAAAAACTCGAACGCGTCAGTTTAAGATAAGGTAAGTCAATTACACAGAGATAAGTTTACATTACAATAATCTCACGAATTACATAAGAAAGTGGGAGAGTCACAGAGTTGTAAAAAAAAAACATCACCAAGAAATATTCGAGCCCGATTGTAATTTTTTTATTTAGAATTTTCATTCTAAAGGATTACGGAAAGCATATAATCTGTCGATTTGCTCGAGGCATCGTAGCTAAGATCATCGCGGGTCCATTAAAACCACACTCCAGGCATTATTGACAACATGACCTAACCTTACCATAACCTTTTTTTTTTGTTTCTGCGCCTAAGCTTGCGAAATCCATAATAAAAAAGCGTAATCCAATAGAACCCGTCAACGCTTTAGTGAGTACAAATTTAGCATCGCTGCCTCCCTTACTATAAGCTGACCATCAAGACAATCTTCACAGTACATTATGGTAGGGTAGTATGAAGATAGGTGACGTGACAATTCAGGTCAAGGATTAAGGGATAAGAACAAAAGATTCGGAAAGGTCACATCGGCAGTCTTCTTAAGGACTGTAGTCGATTGTAAAAGTAAGGGGATGGGCGGACCCTCATGAAATAACTGTACAGTTAGTTTGCAACTAATCACTTTTAATTCACTTGTTGGCCATGGCATATCACTTAATAAAATATCCGTTTCTTTCTGTCAAGCTTTTGCTTCTTGATCTGGCGCGGTGCAGAGTACCCACTGCCCATTTTACCTCGCGTGCTGTTCACCAACAATGCTGACTGCGACGGAACATGAGAACATTCTAGACGTTTTCCATGTGATTATGATTCTGACATCGCATGCCGCACAACGCAGCACTTTACGTTACGGTCATACGTTGCTTTACGATAGACCAAATCTTTAGGCAGACAACGAAAAAAAAAAGTTTACGGTGATAAATGGGTTATCTAAAACTGAAACAATTTTCAAATCTGACCAGTAGGTCCGGGGATTAGAGTGAATTTCACCATGGGACATCCCGTCAAAATTTGAAATTTCACCCTCATCACCTGGATGTCCTAAAGTCTACAACAGTGCGCTTTTCTAGAAACTTTTTGCCACGCATAATTTCTCTTTGGAATCAGTTGTCAGCTTCGGTATTTCCGAACGGATACGACTTAGGGACCTTTAAGAAAAGAGCATACTCATTTCTCAAAGGCCGGCAACGCATCTGCGAGCCCTCTTATGTTGTAGTTGTCCATTGCCGTCGGTAGTCAGTCAGGTGAACCGCCTGTCCGTTTACCTTTTGTTTAATATTAAAAAAAATTGATAAATTCACAGTGACAATAGATACAACAACAAATTTATAATTTTTCCCTTACTTGTCCTATAAGATGTAGCTTCTTGCCCAATTCCATGTCAATATTAATTCTAGGTCAATAAAAGTAACTATAGATTTGGTTTCCTTTGCAAATGTATGGGAAATGTAAAGGGACATATCTTTTGATTGCTTACTCTAAGAGAGTTAATTTTTTTACTACTTCAAGGGACCGCAGACTGCAATCGTTGGTATTCATTTTAACTCTATATCTTTACGCGTTCCTGAACAAAAGGGTCGTGACCGTCGGACAGATAGACAGACAGACGGACAGACAGACAGACAGACAGACAGACAGACGGGCGGACAACGAAGTGATCCTATAATGGTTACTTTTTTCTTTTCAAGGTATGCAACCCTAAAAATGGAATAATCGTCAAGTTCTTGTATAGTTATTATCAAGGTTATATTTGTACTCAAGGAAAAACATTACCACAAAAAATCTTGGCCTACTGCCAGAGTACTCATTGGACGTAGGGTCTCAGTTAGATCCCTGCGGTACTTGATCTAACGTTTAGCTATAGGGTAAAACAAACTTCTAAAAATTATACCCCATATTTTCAAAACAACTTGGAATATTTTACTCCCTAATAATTGCACTGGCACCTATTTACATATGTTTTAAGTAAAATTTTTGACACTATTTCAGGCAGCAATACGAAATGGAGAATAAGATATTTCATGAAATATATGGACCAATTGTTGCAAAGAAAGGTCGGGTGCTACCCGACTTTGACGAAGTTAGATACAACGGATCCCTGATGCTTGGTAACTCTCACATTACTACCGGCGTAGCCATCCCCTTACCGCAGAGTTACAAGCACATCGGTGGATATCATCTGAAGGAAGCTACTGAGCCGCTACCGAAGGTGTTTATCGAATATACATATGTATCTTTTTATAGAGTAGTGGGGCTTTTATTGTTTGGTGGGATAATTTGTTCACAGGCTAAGTATTTTAATTCTCAACAAACCCCTTAGTATCGTGTACCCTAGAGGTAAGACGATTCTGGTATAGAAACAAGACTCCTGAAGTTTTTGAATAGCCTGATAATAATATTATTTGAGAACTTACAGAAAAGGGTATATATATTTATTATGGGCGTATATATTAAGGTTAAGAGTAAAGTCAAAGAAAAAAGAAGAAAAGATACAGGAAGAAAAAACGAGATAGACATTTTACTTTTTGATAATATTGCTTTTAGTAATAGTATAGTAGAACTTACTGAACTGATGTAGAAAATGCTGTGAAACGATATAATGTAACTAAATAAAATTTGATTGTAGGACTTACAAAAAATCATGGATAATGCAAAAGACGGCGTCATATACTTCAGTCTGGGTAGCATTTTGAAAGGCAGAAACGCGGGAACAGGGCCGGCCCTACCATAGGGCGAACGAAGCGCCAGCTCCAGGCGCCGTATCGTCCCAGGGAGCGTCTCAGATAGGGGCGAATGTTAATATGCCATTATTTTAAATATATTTTATATTAAAAAATATAAGCAGGGCTAGTAAAGCGGGCGCTATAATTGGATCTCGCTCCTTCGTATAATTTACCTCGAAACGGCACTGCGTGGGAACAAGCAACTGATTCCATATTAAAAGCGAAACAAAAAATTCTTATACAAAACCCTAAATCAATTTGATTTTTTTTCCAGGGATATAATTATTTTTTACAATAAGTCATAACCAATTTCACGTGTATCGTTATCAATTTGTCCGATACTATGAAATACTACGATAAGGCAAGATACTGCTTTTTATCCTTGGACGTACTATCGGTCGGCATATGCTATTTAATTAAAACAGTTACAGCGATGTGTTGCTTAACTTCAGTTAACTTTAATCATCTCTGTTTTATTATTAATATATGTGTTATTTTTTTAAATTTTTTGACGTATCAATATGACCAAAGAGGACATTAAATTAAAGGTTAGATTTTTTCCACGTTTTTATATTTAAAATAAGAAGTTTTCTTGACGAATAAGTATACGACGAATAAGTAAACGGATTACAAAAAAATTACATTTTTTCCCACTGAACATAACAGCCAAATGAATGTTTCCTTTACACATCTGTTTTGTACACATCTGTTTCGTGTCATTTTTTAATACATAGACACTTATCATTATATTAATATTTAGGTAAATATTAACAGGTTTATTACAGTATAATTATAGGTTATTTATATGCCGTATTTTTTTTGTAATGTATATAAACTTATAAGGTAAAAAAAAAACATGAAGATGCAAAAAAGGCGCGAATTGCCTATTCTAACTAACATTTGAGGCCTTGAATTTAAGATTTAAACCATAAGTGTTTAGACGCTTGACGTTTACATGTGTTTTTTTTTTGTCACAATAATTATAAATTAAGCAATTATAGGAAACAAGCTTTACCGTGCTGTTTTGTCTCAAATAAATTTCACAGAATGTTAACAAAGAGTCACATACATTTAAAATTTACCGCTTTTGGATTTTTCAATCTATTTCAATTACTCGCCCAATCATTCTAATAATTAATCATTTATTACTCTACGAATAGAAACTATACTTATCCATTGATTAACCTTATTTAATGACAGGAAAATCAAAATTCTCTGCAATCACATGGTGCAGAATTAAAACTATTTTCCTTCTTGAACTTTGAACTAAACAAAAATAATGGTTAGTTTATCACGCCCAATCATTAAAACAAAACATTCTAGAATAATATATACTATAATTATTACGAATTTAGATTGATTAAAAATCCAAAATATAATTCTTAATTTTTTATAATTTTATACACAAAAATACAATGGTGCAGGATATAGATTGTACCAAGGTTATTCGTAAATGTGACCTTTTTAGAATATATATCTTGGATTTCTAGTTTGGAATCGAAACGTACATAGCACAACAGAAAATCTGTTATGCCTCAACGTCTCACAACAGAACATCTGTTGTGTCTCAAAGTCTAACAACAAAACATCGGTTGTGTCTCAACGTCTAACAACAGAACTTCAGTTGTGTCTCAACAACTAACAACATAACACCTGTTGTGCCTTAACATCTAACATCAGAACATCTGTTGCCTATCATTATATAACAGGCGGCTGTTACCTATAACACAGGCATTAAGTTGTCTACCTTAGGAACAGACGTCCGTGTGTCCTATATATTTATTTTTTTTTTATTTAATTTTAAAGGCCGGCTACGATTTTGCGAGTCAGCACGAGGTGTAGCTATCCACTTAGTGGGTAATCACCTTAATAGTGAACCACCTGGCAGCTTGCCTCTTGTTTTGTCTTCGTCTTCAACCTAGCGTTCTCCCGGTCTACTACCAGAGTCCGCTTAAACTGCAGAGGATGGGACTGTGGAGCGAGAAGATGGTGACGCCATTTCCGGACCCCATCCATCCACGGATCCCTTATCACTCCATGACATTAATCGGGATTCACTGTCTGATATTTGAAAAACAGAATTAGAATTGATCAACCATCTTTCAACCAGCAGTGCTTGGTTTTATGTCATAAATAAAATATGCTATATAAACTGTATATAATAAAAAGAAAGTAAAACTAAGAAAACACAAATTATAAAGTTTAAGGTACAAAACAGAATGGATTGTAGCAGGTGGGGTCGGTTCTCGAAGTGTCCTGACCTCAGTCCTCAGACGCCTGCGTTCCCGTGCCCTTCATCCCGTGCCCTCCTCCATGAGATCCCTTTTGTTTCCCAACATGTGGTCCGCACATGAGCCACGCTTTCACCGCCGGTCCCGCTAGATGCTTGGGGCTATTGCACCAACAAGCGGTGAGAGCTACTTAACCTAGCAGACGACTCAAATACCGACGGATGATAAACAACGGCCTCCTCATTTTTGATAGACGTCCTCATTTTTAAAAGACCTCATTTTTTAAAGCCCACCTCATTTTTGAAAGATCTCAGTTTTGAAAAGACCTCCTCATTTTTAAAAGACCTCATTTTTGAAAGTCCACCTCATTCTTGAAGGATCTCCTCAGTTTTGGAAAACCTCCTCATTTTTGAAAGACCTCATTTTTAAAAGACCTCCTCATTTTTGAAAGTTGATATAAGTAAAGAGAAACATCAGATCAGTTACGTAGCGTTTAGTTTGCTTGTATAAAGTTTAGTTTGTAGAAAGATCTAGCAAAGAGTTTGTCTTTGAACTTTTAACTGTTCCGCGCTTAGTTTGTAAGTTAAATACTGGAAAATTTATAACAAAAATACTGTAGGAATAGTGGAGGAGGTTGGAGCCTAATAACTGGCCGGCATTTTTGTCGATTACTAGGTTAAGCAATACTAACCGCGGTCGAGTAACTAATGTGTGACCTATTCTAGTATCCGATTTATCCTACCTCCTGCCCGTTTCGGAAGGCACGTAAAACAGCTGTGTTTTGCTAGCAACGCAAAATCTGTAATTTGCGTTGCTAAAATTAATAGCTTTTAGATGCTAAACAGGTGTTGATCCTTGCGTTGCTGGTAAGAAAATTATTTAACATCGCAGTGACAGTAAAAGCTGTGCAATTAGTCGAACTAGTAGGCAATTAAGTGCAAATGGGGCAATTATTAATTATATAAAAATATAATAATATTATAAAAAATATAATAAGTTGTTATATCAACATTTGTTGTGTGACAAAAAATGTTATGTTCACTTGAAGCAATGCAGCTACAGATATAGTGCGTATGTTCCGATATACACTGCGAGCATCGCTCTCGTGCTGGTGATAAAATCGTTCCGTTATACACTGCCAGTATACTGCCGCAGTGCCCTATGGAAATATATGACGTCATAAATAGTCGGGACTATATGACACACGGACGTCTGTTCCTAAGGTAGACAACTTAATGCCTGTGTTATAGATAACAGCCGCCTGTTAAACACAAATATTTTTTTTTAGAAATATATAATTACATACGTATGGATAATAAACCCAGACTCGAGGTGGGAATCGAACCCACGACCCCTGGAGAGGAAGGCAGGGTCACTGTCCACAGCGCCAACGGGCCGGCCAAACTAACTATATAACTTTTTTTTAATTAGTATGTGATAATATGGTGGTAAGATAATCCCCTCAAAAGGTTCTCTAATGAGGATTTAGCCAAAACGCTTTATTAGCTTCTTCAAATATAAAAAATACGTACCCAAATTGATATTTGGGTTACTTAGCCCTGGTGGAATATTCTATCCAATAACATTAAAAACATTACAAACACTATTTTAATTTTATTTGAAGAATGTAAGTATATGTTTTATTATAATTTTAAGGTAAAATATCAAACATTTATTTAATGAAAACCGAGTATCTAACTGTAAATTCCTAGAATTTTTGTTTGAACTGCCACTGCGCACATCCTTTCCAAGGTTAGTATTTCCCTGTTCTGATAAACTAAATACTTTCAAATAGCGCAGTTGTGAAATTGCCTAGCTAACAAAAGCTATATATCTTTTATATAAATTTTCTAAAGTATTTTTTAAAAGTCTGTAATATTCTACATCTGGACAGATCATCAAGTATATTCTGGCCCGTCGAAACCGTATAAGAAATCGATATAGTAGTACGTGAAGCAAAAACTTTCGGTACCATTTAACGAAAATTGTGTGGACGGAGGATTATGACATTTGGAATGATTATAGTGTGTGCAGAGGAGTGTGTGCGAATTTTTTTTTAATATATAATTATTATTTAAATAAAGCCACTCGCACATCAATGCCGATAAGATGGTATCAAAGAGTAGTCATGATGACGGTAAGAATATTTATTAACTGTCAAATATTATAAAGTGGTAGTACTAAAAATTTAAATTTTGTATGTAATTTTAAACTAACTTTTAACTATATATCCTATATAGTACGCAAATCTAAAGATTTATATCCGCATTTCCACCACCAGGCGATCTTTACTATTATAAATATCTTGAGAGACTAGTGGCTAGCTTTATTTATTTTTTATTTTTTCGTTGCCAGATTTATATTTGTTTACATCTCGTATTTCTGAAATCGAAACAGACATATTCAAAACAACTCAGATTATAAAACTAAAATTTTATTCAATAATCTGAGCAGAAGAATTATAAATACAAAGATGGCTGCAGCCCGGTAGTGTGTCCGTCATGTGTCCAACATGGAGATAAACCGTTACATGTATGCCTTTGTACAGAGCAGCAAAAAAAATAATATAGGCTTTGACACATTAAATACAGTGCTTTCCGCGAAGGCACAACCTGTCCACTTCCCTACTTTCTCGTCAACAGTTGCTTATCAAAGGTTTATGAACGCAGCAATTATAACTGCTCACATTTCAATCCGTTAAGATTTATAGTAGTTGTATCTGGTTCATCGAACCTTATCTTAGTATGAGAAAAGGAGTGCTGTCTTTGAATAATATACATTTTAAAGTAAAACTTCTTTAAACACGCTTGACTTAGAGAGTAAGCTCACGAAAAGGGTAGGTAAGAGGCTGCATTGAAACCGGTACGACGCTGATTGGAAAACACTATGACTGATGGTGGCACGGCTTTTAATTTTTTTAACACATAGCAGTATTTAGAAAGTTTTTTCAATACCCTTTAAAAATGATACTTTTGAAGTTGGCTACCAACCATGTCAAATTGAAAAATATTAAAAAAAATTGAAACTTCTGTTTTGTTTTAATTTTTTTAAGTACGTGCATAAAATTGGAAAATTTGTGACGTGACACTAAGGAGGAGGGGATATAGAAAGTGTGACAAGCAGGGGGGGGGGGCTTAACAATCGTAAAATTCGTGTGACGTAATTTGGATGATCCCTAAAGGTTAGAGTAAGTTACCTTCACAGGATGCATAGAGCGTGAATGGACTATCGCCCACGGCTTCGCAGTTCTAAGGGTCTAGTACTTCAAAGAGCCTTGTACTTCAAAGGGCCTAGTACTTCAAAGGACTTACTACTTCATAGGGCCACGCAGTTTGAAGGGGCCCCGTAGTTAAAAGGGGCTTGCACCGAAAGCGTGAGGAAAATCTTCGTCAAAATGTTGAAAAAAGTGTCTAAACAATATTTGTACTCGTGTGCCAATACAAATATTTGCGAAAAATGCCTTGACCGCATCAAACTTAAGTTTTGCCACCCACTGGCTAACATCTCAAACTAGCTACAGTCTCCTTAACAGCTATCAAATATGATACATATTCTAATATACAATACCTATTGTATAATATGTTTTTGAATATCAACATATAATTAAAACAGTTTAAAAACATAAAAATAGATTTCCAATAGGAACGGGGTAAATAGCCGAGGAAATTATTTAAATGTATTTCTTGTCTTCATTTCTCCGATTGAAAACAACTAATTCGAAATAATAATAATAAAATAATTATATATAATAAAATGACCTTCATAAGTACTATAAAGTCTATATGAATAAACAATCTTTGACTTTGACTTTGACTTTGACTTTGACTTTGACTTTGACTTTGACTTTGACATTGGCATTGACATTGACATTGACATTGACATTGACATTGACATTGCCTTTGACATTGACATTCCCTTTGACTTTGATTTTGACTTTGAGTCTCTGATAGGAAGATTTTAAATTCAGACTGTATGTAACGATTTTATTACGCACTGGGCGAAGTAAGGGCGGTCTGCTAGTCAATAAAATTCAAATTACGAAATATCATCATGGCACGAAGACACAAACAAATTATAATTATAGGCTATACGCAACGTAATTCTTCTAATTAATTGTTTAACCGTGCCCTCTCTGTAATTTTCCATTTAACAATTACTTATGAAGTTACAAGACCACATAAAAGTCATAGAAAAATTATCGCCCTCATAATGGTATCGCTTAAGTTGCTGACCGTGTGCAGAAAACTTAAAAATATGTCCTGCGTGTGCGAAATTAATATCATTGTTTTTTATTTATCTGTAAAGTTTAATTCACTTAATGTTCTTTATTTATCTACATATAGGAACATACTAGAGAGCACCGGCTGGTCTAAATTCGGGCCACAAACCTTCAATTGCGTATCACACGCTTAGTACAACGATATATAGTGCTCTATTTGATAATTAATGCAACATAAGTTATAAAAACTTAATAATCTACGTCCTATTTATATAGGCTTTAACGCTAAAGTTGATCATAATCCAGATTTTAAAGAAGAATATCTTTGTACCGTTTTACGCGACTGTTTTCTAAAATTTCTTAATAATCATACGATAAAAATTGATACCAAAGTTGTCTCTACAACTTTGATATGAAAATGACAAATTTTATATATTAAAACATTAATCTGTTAAATATATTGCCCTATTAGCAAATTTAATACAGCAAATATGAGGGAGGTAGCGCGGTGAGGAGCGGGGTAGGGGGTACGTACGTACACGGTAGCCGCGACGGGCGTTAAGTGGCTCTCGCAGTAAAATCATCATAAACTTGTCTCGCTATGAAGGGCACAGGCACAGGGAATTGTGACACACAAAAATTCTGAAAGAATTATTTGCTAAATGGAATATCCTTTTCAAGTGACTGCTGACGCGTTAAAAAATATGCTATAGTAAAAGTAGGTTTTAATCAAAATACTCGTAGGTAAGTTTATTTTAGGGAACTCTACAGTAGAAAAGTAACTGGATTCCTCAAGGTTTACGGTTTAAATACCCCAATTCCATTTCCCATTTCTAGGATAATGCTCTTGATTAACTTGTAGGGAAAATGAAAATATGAAACATACCTTAGACATTGCCAGTAGGTAAAAAGTTGTAAAAGTATTTTTATTAAGCTATTATGTGTCGAATATAACCTGCGTCTGTACTAGACCACCCGAGCTCAAGTATTCTTCACTGCTTCTTTCTGCTCCATACTTCTAGTTAAGATTAAAAAATATGATGCCTTCTTACAAAAAAAATTGACTGTCAAGGAAGAGATCGTAGGCATTTAAAGTGATAAGCACGTATTAAACCGTCTTAGACCTTTCAGTGTTTGTTGTATTCGAATTTTGACAAAAAAAATCTAGATCGCGGCGTCATCTATCGGGTCCAACTGTGAATATATTTACACGCTTTACAAAAAGGAAAAAAATGGAATTTAAATAATTTTCTTTATAAATAAGAGAGCCGGGCAATAGTTATTTATAAATATTTATATTTATAATAAAGACTATTTTGCGGTTGTGATATACGACTGTGGGAGTTTAGGTTAAAAGGAAATAAAACAAATTTTTATTTGGTTGGCAAGACTCCGTGGCCCGGTTAAGTTCACTGCCATATAATCGAAATATATAATTATAATTATGAAATATTAAAGATAACGATTACTAGCTTTAAGATGTCAAAATTTATCAAACTCATAATTGACAGCGAACACCAGATCATTTGTACAAAGGATTCGATGGTCTCTTAACAATGGCAAAAAATGGGTTGTTTATTTTGGCTGACCATATAATCAACCCTTGATAGGCAAAGCCAAGAAAAGTATGATTGTTTGTGTTAGCTATTAAACGGGGGCAAAACAAACAGCTCGTGGGTGGTCCAAGTTGGACCCGAGTCTCGCCGTGTGAATGAAATAGCTTATATATGCGAAGTGTTGCGGTCGTCGTAAAATTATTAACCGACACTCAAATCTAAAGGTATTCTTAATTTTCAGGATAATGTATTTATCTGCACTTTTATAATTATGTTAAGAGAGAGAGCGCAACGTTCTGTTTAATTTCTCGTTCATAAAAATGCCTGCAACTACCTTTTCCCTACTATTACAATACTATTCGGGTAGTGTTGTCCTTCTGCTGCTGAATAGGGTGGGCAGAATTCCCTCGGGAAGGGGATTATAGGTCTGGCAATGTGAGAGTTATAAGCACGGTATTATATGTGTCCATACTTTAGAAAACATTGACATCCGGCGAACGACAGATCCTTTATTTTACTTGGAAATATTCTAATCAACAAATAAGTTTAGAATTATACTTTTTACCCACATATTTTATAAGTGCCTCTATAGTTTGTTTCGCGCTCTCGCGTGCAGGCTCGGCTCAGACGGAACATCATGCCTCTCTATCGCTTTTGCGGCGCTCTCATTTACATGCTCGACTACAGACGGAACGTGACAATGAGTCATACTTTTTCGAGCGTGCAGCAGCGTTCATCGATTCATAAAACGTAATTACGTCAAAAAAATTAAAGATATACTTAATTTAGATTTTTATTATATCTCTACTCTACTTGTATAACGTAGAGGTTCAACCACCGTAATGCCCATTTCATCGAGGAAATGGCTGCCCCGAAGAAGAAACCTGATCCGGAACACAAGGAGTCCCAATATAACCCATATCCCTAGTAAAGTTTCTAGTCCCATTTTCAACTTTGTTAAAGATTTATTAAAATGATAAATGTGAAAAGATTAAACATTAAAAGATTTATATTATTACAGAACTATTGGCGCGGATCTCATGCCCGTGGTATGAAAATTGCATTTAAAAAAATACTAAAGATTCTATAATCTGAGCATAAACCTATACGTAACGTAGGTGTGGATAAGAGCTAGTAAATAATTATAATTCCCAACAAACACCACATAACCTGATATAGCGCCGATAATCTAGATACGAATCGACGTAGCTTCCTAGATCCAGGAAATTAAAGTTGCACAACAGGAATATTGAGTTAATTTACCATTTCCTATTTACATAATCCAGTTACCTTTTGATATGTCTATCAATGTACGATCTTATAACAACTTTAGATAATCTCGTGTGAAGTAATTAATTGGGCTATTTACATGTATTCAGGCCTTTTTGTCACTTCTTTATTTGCCGAACGCTGATCCTCGTTAACAGTTCGAGCAAGAGAGAGACAGAGAAAAGATGCATTTGATTCAAATGTGGTACTGGAGGCACATGCTCATAATACTATGGACCCCCAAATGCACAAATTCATCTATTCTCTCTCAAGTCTAACAAAACTCGGCTGTGCACTATATGACGTCAACGCGTACTAACATATTTTGGCCAATATTATGCGAAGAAGAGACGAAAACCTAGAGAAGTTGGTCGTAGTGGGTAACATTAAAGGCAAAAGAGTCAGAGATCGTTCTCCTAAACGATGGGCCGACCAAGTTAAGAAAGCCACCTCCTCAAAAAGTTTCTACCAGACTGCGAGGGCGACAATCAATCGGAACCTATGTCAACAGATTGTTGGTTGTGAGATATCATGTGGTCACAATCCTCAGTAATGAGGGACCTATAAAGAGAATCCTCGAATTTATTTATTTTTATGATGGCAATTGTTTAATAAAGTTTAAAAAGAAGTGTAAATTCAACCGAGTGAACAGGATACTACGCGAACATTAAACCAAAACACCACACCCTACATAGAAGCCCTGCATGTGCCTAGAAATATTAACTTTGCGTAACTTATTTAAACTTATTTATTGCCTATCTCCAATAAAAAAAAAAAAAAAGCTATGTTCAAATTTTTTATTCTTAGTATAATGATATTTGACAATTGAAACACATTAAATGTCATCATTAACAAAATACATTATACGTTTATTCTTTGACATCATCGTATAATAAAATGTATACATGTGTATGTAAATCGTTTGGCATTGGTGTGCGCGTGGTTTTATTTTAATACTTTAATATATTTATAATGCATATTTTAAAAATATTAGCATTCCCATACTTCTTCTCTATATAAACTATAATTGTGCTACATACATATGGATAATACACCCAGACTCGAGGTGGGAATCGAACCCACGACCCCCGGAGCAGAAGGCAAGGTCACTCCCCACTGCGCCAACGGGCCAGCCAAATAATAACAACTTTTACACCTACGGTTATTTACACCAGAGGTCGGCCTTCCGACAGGCACGGGCCGCATTATTAAAAAATTAGATGCCGGCGGGCCACATTTTTAAGAAATTAAATGTAGGCGGGCCACACCTGTACAATAATTGTACGGAAACAAATGTCTAGTAATCTATTTATGTAGGTAAACATGTCAGCAATATTAAAAATGCTAAATAGTAGTAATTGTAAAAATAGTGTAATGTACTATTATTTGTTTATAAGGAATAGATAGGCATTTTAAAAAAGACGCTGGTCACATGTGGCCAAATGTGGCCCGCGGGACGTGCGTTGCCGACTGATTTACACTATAATAGAGGAAGTGGTGGCCTAATCAATTATTGGCATTTGATACGATATCTAGGTTAAGTAGCTCTTGCTGTATCCGGGCGATGGGTGACCCTTTGATAGTTGACATCCTCCGTATTTCAGAAGACGGGCCTTCTGAAATACGGAAGCAGTGGGACCCGAATAATGTCACTGAGTGATATTAGTCGTGAGTTTGTAGAGATAGTGGGGAATCCGGGGATGACGTCAGACGGCAATCGGTCATCTTAACTCGCCCCACAGCCACATCCTTTGCAATCTAAGCGGACCCTGGTACGAGACCGGGATAAGATTTTAGAAGAATTCTAGGAAGAAGAAGAATTTATCTTTATGAAGAAGAAATTGAAATTGGTTCTCGTGAATAGAACTTTCTCCAAAACATGAACTCAATATTATATCAATCGATTTTCTCATAAAATTTATCATTTATTTAAACTGAAATGCATTATCAATATTGTTAAAATAATACACGTCTTAGTAACTCAGCAAGATGACGTGTTCCTATCAAGAAGACATTATAATAATTATTATTTTTTTACGTTACAAGGGGCAAACGGGCAAATGGTACGTGACCACCGACGTCCATGAACATCTGCACCACCATAAGGTTCGAAGAAGCGTTACCGGCATTAAAATAAGGTTTTAAGCCACCGCGAACTCTCACAAACGAAACGCGACAGCAATACCATCACTTGGCGTGACAACAATGCCGCCACTTCACGCCGATCTTATGTGAAAAAGACGCTCTGATACCCGAACACGTTGGCTAATTCGGCTGCAGGCCAAAGGGTCTTTAACCGTAGCGTTACCTCTAATCAACATTCAAATATTAAATTAAAATTACAGTCATACAATTTTAATCTCTCGAATGCTATAAAATTTAGTCTAGCAGAAAAAAAAACAGAAATATTGTTGCTTCTTTCTCATAAGTATTTCGGCAAATTGTTACAACACCTTTTGATGGATTGTGTGCGAACCGAGCCTGTACCCGAGAACGAAGTATTTTTAATTGATGAATTCAATATAAATGTAAAGGATGTTGGCATGATGGCATTCTAATTTGTTCAGGCCGACATCCGAGGCAGCTATAACTCAGTTTGAATTGATTTAAAAGTGTGAAAAGTGATATTTAGGGCATTTTGTTTTTCTCATTTGTAAATGAATATAGATATAGAATGTATATACTGGAATTGTTCGGACTAATACCGGCAGCTGTTTTCCACCACAGGACATCTCGCCAGAACTTGAAATTTCACCAAATAAATTGTTTTTTATTGTACAACAAGTAAAGACTCAGCGTAGACATCTCCGTTGTCATTATGTCCGCGGCATCCCCTTGTCCTGAGCAAGCACCATTTTATAGTTCAAAAAATGACCAAGAGCGTGTCAAGACACGCAAGGGTTCCGTATCTGATACGCTTTAAAGTATAAAGGTATTCGTTAAAGAACTTCAAAAGTTGTTGTCCGATTTCGTTCAAAATAATTTTCCTAGCGAGTTTTTAGCATGTTCTATCGACATGGAAAATTTCAAGTCTCTACGTCTGATAGTTTGGAAATGCTAGGTGGGGGGGACCACCTCACGGGCAGACGGACGGACGGACAGAGCGAAATTATAAAGGTTCCTTGTAGTACTACGAAACCCTAAAAACTAAGTAAAGTATAGTTCTTCGGATAATCGAAATTCGGACAAAAACCTTTTTGCATATAAAAAGGTTCATAAAACGATATACATTGTTCTATTTGACAATATATGTAGGTAACATGCGGTTGTCACGATTACGCTTTACATCATCAAATAATTAATTGAACACATGTGTGTGTAAGTCGTTTGGCATTGGTGTGCGTGTGGTTTTATATTAATAATTTAATATATTTATAATGCAAATTTTATAAAAATATTTATGTTCACGCACCCTCCTCTAAACAGACCACAATTGTGCCAAATTTCATACTTCTCTTCTTGCTTTACGTATTAATGCTATATAACAAGTATACATCCAAGAGTGTCGCAACCAGGAATAAAAAAACATCAAGTAACCAATATTCGAAGCTAATAAATTAAAAGTAAAATAAATGAGAGGGGAAAAAGTTACTTACTAATTCTTATACAGCTAAATTAAAACAAGAAACACGGTAACTAAAACGATTTATTTTCGAAATTACTTAAGAGAAAAAAGCCATTTCAAGTGTTAATTACAAAATAAGTAATTACCTGAGAAAGTATTCTCGAGGAATATTTAATTAAAACTTACCTTAAATTGCTATTTTCACTAGCTTAGACCAGTGGTCTAAACTCGTCTAAAGTGGTCGGAAACGAGTGTCCCGTGGGCCATATGTGGCCCTCGATCCCTTCCTTCGTGGCCCGCGACTGTTTTGTAAATATCAATCAAATTTTTATAAATAGATGTAGCAGCCGCTACATACCTAAGTATTTAGAATCGAAAATCAATACGTCAATGAAAAGCATTGCTAGTGAAACACAATAAAAGAGTTATAATCGTAATTAGGTAATAAAATAAATGTCGATTTATGCTAATAGGAGTTTAAGTAAGGAAATTAAATCTAAGTGGATATATGTGTGTCGATGTGTCTTTATTAAATTTTTTGAAAATCTCAAAATTAGCCCAGCGGTTGATTCTACTAAATACAAAAGGGATCGGACCAACAGAACTATTCTATTTCAGTATTTGTTTTCTCTCGTATTTTTCTAGACACTTTGTTATATAAATGCTACTGTGCAAAACCTATAGACTATTTATTGGCGTTGCTTAATTTGTGGTTATTCTATTAGTGAGATATTTGTCTATTTTCGTAACGTAAACTCTATGGTTGTAATAATTAGTTTGGTTATTATATATACGTTTATATATTACAACCTTGTTCTTATTTTTCTGTGATGTCAAGTGGAAAAGGTTACACCAAAGCAAACTAGATGGCGCTGTACGGATGACGACGACCGCAGTACAAAAACTAACTCACAGTGCTAGAATGGGTCACCCATCTATCACCCGGTCGCAGCCAGAGCAACTTAACTTGGCGATCAACTCAAATGCCGACCACTGATTAGGCCACGACCTCCTCCATCTTCCACCAAATACTTCATCGGCTCTATCAATCAATTCAGTGTGGATTCTTTATAAGGACCCCAACCAGGTCTGCAGATGTTCTTTGAATAGATTATGCTTCATCTATTTTCTTTGTGTTCAATTCAAGAGTTTGATTCGGCATTCTCTTCTCAAACTCCGACCCCGCTGGGATACCGTCGCAATATTTCCCAAAACAAGCTTTTCAAATTCAAATGATATTTTATTCAAGTAGACTCGAATAAAGTATTTGACGATTCAAAAGGGCTTGTAAACTTTTGAATCGTCAAATATTTTAAAGGCTAAAAAAACTCAAGTATGGTAAGGGTATTTTTACATGCATACATAACTCAATTCATTTCTAATTGTCTTAATAAAATAAATTATCTCAATATTTAGTTAGACCTAGGTCATGAAATTACTGCCATTTGGGATGTGGATGGTGCTCAATGGTCCTATTGTAAAGGGTAACTTTCGACAATTACCTTAAGAAACTCTTACGTGCTAGTTGGATCAAGGGCTAAGAATACAGAAGGGTGTATTGTTTGAAACGGTACGCATTTTGTGGAGATTTCTTTATATATAACCCTAACCTTCGGCAGTTGGGGCTTAAGCTTCGCTTCCGGGAGAAATATAATTTTTAAGTGTTTTTATATACATATACTAGCGGACCCGACAGACGCTGTCCTGCCCGAACGTTGGGTTACTTACTATTAATTACATTCTATTATCCTATAATATCGTCCCTGTTCCCATTTTTTCCCCTTTCCAGTTCACTATTTTGGCGTTAATGGCTTAAACATGAAAAATAGATATATGCTGTCCCGGGTTTTTTTGTAGAACTATCTAATATAAACATTTCCATTATACACTATGTACATACGTGTAATTCTAATGGTTTTTGCAGGCCACGCTAGAACAGCTCGCAGATGGAAGAATTATCTCCTACTTACTTGACATTTATCGTTATATTTTGGACAATTCACAGAATATCCTCATAATTTATAGCCTATGTATTATTCTGATTTATAAACTATATTATTGTAAAGTTTTTTTTTTAATCCATTCAGTACTTCTTCCGTGAAAGAGCGTCAAACATACATCCATGTGAACCAACTTTCGCATTTATGATATTAGTAGGATTTTAAAAATGTAATTAATAAGATGAAAATTTTAATAAATGAAAAATAAGATAAAATAAAATCTTCCTAATAAGTGAAAATTTGTACCAAAATGTGGTACACCGTAGCGCTGTGAAATCGCGGTTGAGAGTACGATACTAAGCAAAACATCTGCAGCACATAAGCTGTGAACGACCCTTGTCCTTGTTCCATACGAGTCTCTTGGTTTACACCGTATCACTTCTCTTTGCTTAAGTAACTTTGTAAGTTATCATCAACATTACTGAAAATACAATATCGTTCGCCCCCACAATGAATCTTTATCTTTCTGTAAAAAGAAAATAAGTTAAGAAGAAGAAGAAACTGTTTTATTTTGGGATAAAGCACTGTACATAAATATACCTACAATATATAGTACATAAAAACAAAAAAAAACCTTATAAATTATATGTATATCTATATACAGTGAGATGCCCAAAAAGGTAAACCTCTCAGCTTATGTATATAGAGATGAAAATAACACATTGCTCGATAAAAAGTGTCGCGTAATAGAAGCGTTGCCGTGTGAACAAAACCTTGGGAGTTCATATGTTCTATTTGAACGTTTTTTTAACGCGCGGTAAAAAAGCTCCCGTGCGAATGAGTGCTAAAACTAATAACATTAAATATAACGTATATAATGACAAATGAAACCCAAAATTACACGTCACTGCGCCAGTAGCCGTGCCATTTGTATGGTATACTTTGATCTTAAATTTAAACTTCTTCACGATATAAATATCCTTCCTTCCTTCCTTCAGCCTTATGAAGTCCACTGCTGCAAGAAAAAATACATTTTGTAACATCCTACAGAGTATAGAATATTATATTTTATGCGATGTTTCGTTTTTTGTCCCTGCTCTTTGCCCATATAATGAGATTACAACATTGTTCTCGCTGATGTTACATTCGCGAGGTAACAAAGCTATTGTAAAAACATCACATCGTGCATATGGTTAGTATCTTACACAACCTAATTATTTACTTCATTCATGCTCTGATTCTTTGTTTTTGTTAATATAATACAAAACCATTATCCCTTAATGAAAGGAATGAAATTCGTAAGGTACTTGATTTAAACTCCGATAGGATTTTTGTTTTCTTAAGGCTGACGTGCAGTAATCTAAAATACCTTAGGTATTCTTTAAAGAATGAAAAAGTAACAAATCAACGTTGAACGCAATCCAGGGGGTGGATCTTCCTTTTATCTGACTTCCTTTCTCTCCTCTCTTTCAACATTCATACACGTTTACTCCATCACTTTCCTTAAACTCCTGACTATCTGATTAGAGGTAGCGCCATGCTTGCAGTTTTTTTCGCCGGCAGGCGAATTGACTCCGAGCGTCCGTGTACCAGTACCTTTTAGTCACATAAGATTAGCGTGAAGTGGCGGCAATGCTGTCATATCAAGTGATGGTATTGTTCACGCGTTTCGTACGGTTTGTGAGGCTTCTCATTGTCTCAATCTCGTCATTAAAGGCCGGCAACTCATCTGCTAAGCCTTCTGGTGGCGCAGACGTCCACGAGCGTCGGTAGTCCCTTATGTGAACCGCCTGATCTTTTACCCTTTGTAACTAAAAAAAACTATTCAGCTCGGATGTAATTTTCATTAAAGTTAATTTGAGATTCATTTATACGATAAATCTTTCATGTATCATAAACAATTAAATATTTGGAGGAAAGCATTATGGTATGTTTTTTATTCTGAACCCTTTTATTTACCCAGTATAATTTACCGGCGGGTTGCGATGCTGTTTGCATAATGGGCACGGTTAAGATGGCGCTGAGGAAAACGAAAATATAGCAGATTAATGTAAATTAAACATTTTATCGACTCCAATTAGGCAACGCGGACTCTTAATTGGGCCTTCAATTTATAGTTACGGTACGTGCTTCTTACAATATCGTTGAAATAAAAGTTGGCCGAATTTAAAACCCTGCAAATTTAAGCACGAAACTTTTGTGTCCCAATTTCAGCCTGAAAACGTTATTTGTTGGTTTAGATAGCGTTTTGCTATATGTCTCATTAAGGATTTACTCCAAGCATTATAGATCCTAAAAACCCTATAAAACAAAATAATTTTAAACTTAGATTTCTTTTTTTTTATATTTCACAATTGGTACAGAAACGTATTAGTGCAGATAGGTGGTACACCTGTCCCTAAACTAGGTAATTACCTTTTCTATTTCTTTCCATATTTGCTCTGTTTATTGTAACAATTATGGTAGCAATAAATGATATTTTATTTTTTATTTTATTTTATATATTAGTATAGAGTTTAGAAAGGAGTAAGTTGACTTACCAAGAAATCTCGAATATTGCGGGACTTAAAAGGATGAAATTTATTAGGGAGGTAGTCTATAGTCAGTAGACGTCCAATAAGAGCGGATTTTTTGATTAGGTCAAGTTAAGGAGATCTAATGGTTCTCGCAATATTATGTGGACGAAGTCATGGGAAACAGCTAGTAATTATATACTGCCTCAATAGTGCAACGGTGAAAAGGTTGGACTGAAATTCGTTAGGACCAAGTTCGAACCCCTCTTCCTTTGGGCTATTGTCGCAAATACACACACACACAACCGCACATCAATATACACACCAATATAAGCCATACTTAAACTGTAACTGTACCTATTATACTTTTAAATAAAATAAATAAATAAAAAGCCTAACGGACAGGCGGATTACTTGATCACAAGTGACAACCAACGCAGGGCAAGCTCAAGAACTGCTTTTAGAACTATGTCTGGCTCCGGCATAAGTCAAATCGTTTCGAAAACTCTGTGGCATAGATGATATTAGAGTCACAAAGATTTGACACAAATGGAACTTTCAGTTGACCTAATTGAAGTCCTGTAGTCACCTTATATGTCATCCACGTAAAGAGAAGACTAAGTACAACGAGGTGCAAAGTTGAAGATGTTTATATGTTCCTTTAGCACTTTACAACCGGCCCAGCCAGTGTTTCTCACAACCTACAGAGATTAAGGCCGTATTTATTGGCTAATGTGGTCACTAGCGAGTGGAACTAAGTCGAAAATTATCTCCACAAACTGCATACTGGTACACGGGAATATAACACTTATAACGCAGCCACAAGAGCTTTAATCATCTGAACAAATTTAGCTGAGTGGGTCTCGATCTTCTTTCTTGGCTTTCTTAGAATTTAAATTAGATCCGTATTATAGTAATTGACTGTAACTACGTGGTGTTTAATAAAAATGTGCATTATTTTAACATCGTCGCAGGCATGATGCATGTTAAAATTGTTGAGTTGATCGCTTTACAATAAAACCATTCTTCCCGTGGATGTCGCACAAGGCGAGTAAGGGATATAAAGAGCGTCTACTTTCGTCTATGGAAATCCTACTGCGAAGATAATCATGACTTTCAAGGCCTGGAATGGTTATGGAAAACCCAAAGTTTGATAGTTCAGTGGTAGAATGAAATCAGAAAATTGTTGAGTTGCTCGGTTTAGAAGAACGCTATTCTTCCCAAAGATGTCGCATAAAGTGAATAAGGGATATAAAGAGCTTATATTTTCATTTATGGAAAATCCTACTGCGAAAATAAAAATACCTTTCAAGATGTGGAATGGTTATGGAAAACACCGGAAAGTTTGATAGCTCAATGGTAAAATGAAATCAGAAAATTATTGAGTGGCTCGGTTTAGAATAAAACTATTCTTCCCGTGGATGTCGCATAAGGTGAGTAAGTAGCTGTCACTCTTTCTAATTAATACTAATAAAGAAAATAATGATACAAAGAAATTAATTATTGTTTTTTTTTTTTTTTTAATGGCCCAATTCGGCTACAAGTGTGACGCTACCTCTAATTACGATTAATATCACAAAGTGACATTAATTGGGTCCCACTGTTTTACGTGCCTTCCGAAACACGTATTTCATGCATGTCAAGGATTTCCGCAAAGTAACGCCAGATTCTATCAGTTACTTTCTATATACCCTCTAAAGTAAGTTTAGAGTCTATTTCGTGACTGTCTAGGGCCTCTAGTACCGCTTGACTATCAGTTCAAATGTATATGGTTTCACCCATGTATGATCGACGCAGGTTTTCTACAGCGCAATCAATAATCGCCGACGTTGCCCGAAATATTAGAAAATTCAAGAATACTTAAGCACCATGTAAAGTTATTTTTAATGTTACTCTAGCTCTTTTGACATTTAAAAGTTACGGGAACGGGAAAGTGGACGGGAATGGAACAAAATATAATGGTAGAGGGAACGGAAATCATATTACAGGATAATAGAATGTAGTAAATAGTGAGTAACCCCACTTTCGGACAGGAAAGCGTTTAGTATACCACTGTTACGAGTACGTTTAGGATTCTCACTGTTGGCTGTTTCTGCTACTCTCCACTTTATGTGACAACTTGCATTAAGCAGTTAGGTCCATAATAGTTATCAACCAGTAGGTAGGAGAAGTAATATTTTATTGACGACAATAATGTTTATCCTTGTAATTCATTGAGTCACCTCTATTGCCATACTTGTTGTAGGGTTTCAAGAACAAATTTGGCTTCGCGAGCCATGTTAGGGGTCATAAAAGGAAATAATCTGTAACTTCTTGGGTTGCCATCTTCGAAATTGAAAACTAGGACTATATAGTGTTTATCCTATTTGAGTAATTCCTTCTGTTTCTTCCAGAGCCGCCGATTTTGACCCTACTAGTACTACAGCTTTGTTATTGGCCACAAGTGGAACAACCGGTGTGCCGAAATCGGCCGTAGTCACCCACGCTAATTTGGTCATCGCCATACCTAATGCTTGGTAACCATATTTTTAATCAACATTTCATCGTTCAGTCATAATGTCTCTTTTTGTTTGTACGTGTATTAGCTCTATACTAGAATACCAAGAGCCTCATTAGCTCAGTAGTAGAATAGGGTATTGTCACACATGCTCCAAACACAAGCTGTAATAATTTAAACTAGTAAGAGATAAAAAAAAAACATGTGGAACTATAAAGAGAGAGAGAGAGAGAGTTAAAGAAACGATAAGCTTGTGGTGAGTAAATTTAATGACAAGGAAAAAAGAACACCTAAGAGGGAATTTGGGAATATTATACATGCCTAAAGATTCTCCTCTTTTCCTTCTTCTCTTCTCTCCTAATATTCTTTTTTAACAAAATAAAAAAAGTCGATTTCTAGGTTAACTAGCCTTTTCCACAGCCGTGTGA
Source organism: Charaxes varanes (assembly GCA_024363005.1). Taxonomy (NCBI): domain Eukaryota; kingdom Metazoa; phylum Arthropoda; class Insecta; order Lepidoptera; family Nymphalidae; genus Charaxes; species Charaxes varanes. The sequence goes on along the minus strand of JANCMC010046990.1, from coordinate 1,881,955 downwards.
TGGATGGGTGACCCATTTTAACACCGGGTTATATTTGTTTTCAGACCTGCTCCGTATTGCGGAAAGCACCTAAAATAGTGGGATCCGATTAATGTCACTGAGTTATGTTAGAGGTCAGATCGTAAAGATCGTGGGGGTTCCAGGAATGAAGTCAGATGGCCGTCAGTCATCTGACGTCATCCTAGACCGGGATAACGCTAGGAAGAAGAACAAGAAGAAATTAAAATAAAAATTACTTGCTTTAAAGTGATGATTTATTAATATCAAAGAAAAATGCTTTCAGCCACTTAAGCTTTACTGACATACTTGATACCCGTTTCAACTTAATGTACACCTTTGAAACATAGTACCTTTTAATTTTGCAGGGTTTTATACGAAAAATATCCCACACCAACTCGCTTACCCTTCGTCGTTTCACCAATCTGTATCTTGACATTCCTTTCTGTTCTTCAAACATTCGCAGTGATCGTGTGAAATTTTCCCACGTGCGATGGTAGTAAAGATAGCGTGCTCAGCGAGGCGGCTAACCACTGCATAAGATAACAGGCGATTAGCGCATCCGATAATAAATACGCGTTTAAAAAAACGTAGGGTCTTTGTTACATTGACTCGTAAAATTTTAAGAATGCACTAACGTATTTTGTCTAAATTTTATGCCTTAATAATTCAGAACAATTTGCAAAGACTTTCCAACCTCGCTTGATTTCTAAAAATGCATTAATGCCCTCGTAAAATTTCTGCGTCGCTCTACAGCTCCGTGGAACCAACTGTTATGCCGGAGCCAGACATAGCTTCATTTGAATGATCATGTAGTGTGGCCAGGGTCTTTCTGTACCTGCGCAAAGTTTCGTAGTACTTTGTATTCTTCAAGGACAAAAATGTCCAAACACTATGAGCTATCTGTATCTGTACTGTAGTTGTCCATTAACTTTAGTAGTCATTTATAACCAAGCGAGCCTCTTGTTTGTATGGTCCTTGTTATATAAAAAGATCTACCTTTAAACCACGTATTAAGTAACAATGTTATATAACGTAACATGTATTTTTTTGTTATTCGACTGTAAAGTTGCACAGAAAATAAATAAAGAAGGTTAATAGTAATTATGTTTATATTTTTAGTTATATCTTTCTTTTAACAATCTTGGAATATTGTAATATTTAAAGTATAGTCTACCAAGAAATTGGTTTGCCACGCTAAGGTCGAATGTCGTTTGCACGTCAATTAGTTAAAAGGATTATTTTTGCATGTTATGTATTACGTTAATTCCTAACAATAACCGTTAGCAAAATTTTCTGTAACTAGGAACCGTCATCTAAATGGTAAAGCATTTTCTTGGTCGACTGTACATAATTATTAGAATTAATCATTTAAGAAATTAGGATAAGATTGTGCGTACAGACAATAAAACTCCAATTTGGTAATATTCAAATGTCAAATCAGTGCGTTTTGCATGTCAATGTCAAAATTTGTGTCACTTAAGCTTGACATTTACGATTACGATCGCATTATGGCACATTACCGCAATAATTAGGCATTTGATAAGGAAACCTATTAAAATGACCTTTAAGTTACATGTAAAGTGCGTTAGGCATAAAAGATAATCCGATCAAATTATGTAGGCCTGCGAAAGTGTAAGGATATATTTTTATTTCTCACGATACGCATAACAGTTCTGCTTAATTGCTATAAGCTACTTGGCATTTTGCTCCTTTAAAAGTACAGAGGTCGTTTTATAATGCCGGAGCCAGACGTAGCTTCATTTGAATGATCATTACAATGATCAGTTAGTGTGTCCGGAGACTTTGTATAACTGCACAAAGTTTTGTAGATCTTTGTAGACTTCAAGGGCAAAAATGTACAAACACTTTGAGCTATGTCTGGCTCCGGCACAAAAGTTGGACTATCTTATGCTTGTAACTTCATCCGTGTCGTTGAAAGCAGTACTAATCTTTAAATAGTATAAAAAATGTCCCTCTCCAATCTTGTACGCTTAGATATTTTAAAATACGCAACCGATTTTAATGATGTTTTCATTAATATATAGAATGATTCAAGGATAAGGTTTATATGTAATATTATACAATGCGTAACAATTTTGCTCCTTTGCGAAGCCAGGGCAGGTCGCTGGTTAAATATATTTTAATAATGATATGCCTAGCCACTTAATACTATGGCAACCCCAATTAGTTTTTAAATTTACTAAGAAATAAACAAAAAAAAAATTAAAAAGACAAAATTTATATTTGGGTATTAGCAACTCCTAGAGTATCTCCTATTAGCATATTTTAAAAGAAGTTATTTATAAATCACAGATTATTCATTACAAAAAAAGTTAAAACTGAGCAAGAGCTGATAACCTACACAGTCTATTTAGATAATATAATATCTGTACATAAGACGATGTCTACCAAATGTCATGACCATAATGTTTCTAGATATAATAGGAACGTAATATATTTCTTTGAGATAATTATCATTATACTTGACTATGGTTTTTAAAATGTTAATGATTACTTAGAATTAGCAAAGACGTCGGCAAAGGTCCTTAGGAAAACATCCAATAAATCTTCAGTGTCACGTAATATTTAAATATTTGGTATTGTTTGTCTTTACTTGTAATAATTATGCCTTAGCCTATAGTGACACTTACGCAGGAAAAATGTTATCATAACTGGGCCGGCTCTGATATACGTCAACCTTATTGGATCATTTGTAGTCACACATTCTCAACAAAACTCTTTTTCTTCCTAGCATTATCCCGGTCTAGTACCAGGATCTTATATTGTGACCAGGGCAGGGGATGTGACTGACGGGGCGTGAAGATGATCAACTGCCATCGTTATCTTCGGAATCACCACAATCTTACGTTTAATATCACTCAGTGACATCAATCGGGACCTATTGTATTACGTGCCTTCTAAAGCACGGATGAGGTCGGATATTTGAAAAACCAGTAATAGAATTGCTCACCCAAGAGAAGACCCGGTAAGAGCTATTTAACCTAGCGATAGACTCAAATGCCTGCTTCTGATTAAGCTACGATCTCCTCATCTCTCTCTCTCTACGAAACCCTACATGAACAAATTTGTGATCACCCGCCCATTGAAGGAACCATAGTTTTTCAGTTGACACGACAAAGGTAGCCCTTTGGCGTGTCAAAAAACTATGGTAAATCTCATTCTTAGTGGAGTATCTGCAACACTTTCACATAAAAGGTACACCACTCCCCATTTATATAAATGCTCAGATTAATTAGTAGGGTCGTCCATTTATGAAGCGGCAAAGTCACGAATATGAACCTAGTGCATAACACTAACCAGTGAGTCATATGAAACGTATCATGCAAATTGCATAAGTGACATTAAAGAAAACAATAAAACGTATCACCGTATTTGTCAAAGTCATGTCGCTTTTACACAAATCACGAATGTTTAATTTCGCAAATGTGAATTAAGTCATCTAACACCGAGGCGCGGTTGTGAGTTGTGACTATGGCGTAGAAGAATTTAAGTTACACCGTGAGAAGTGTGCCACTATCAGATCCTTATCTATATGGATCTTCGTGAACTCTTGGAATAAATTATAAGAAAATTATACGTATTAGTCATAAGTTGAGCAGGTAAACAGATGCACTTGAAAATGAGCGTAATAATTAATTTTAAATTATAATATACCCTAATTCGCTTGCGTTAGTTTTGATTAGGTTCACATAAAATTAACAATATTTATGAGATAAAAGGTGAATAGTAGAATAATAACGTTGGTTATGAATACTAGCAAATCATGTGTTTTATAAGGTGTTTACTGAAAATATATAGTAAAAGTGTAATAGTGTTTAAAGTGTGTTTATGGAATAAAATACATTAACATTTATTACTGTTAACACTATAAGTAATAGTGTATCGATATATAAATAAATCGATGTCGATAAATAAATTTTCCCTTTAACAATACGATCTAAGTTAACACTCCAAAGCTTTCTACAATAAATAAAGTTGTAACTTCCGAGTCTTTTAGTAAATCCACAATAAAGGCGAAATGGCCGTTATAAAATTTGAATAGAATAACGTATGTATCATTATCACAAACAAGTTGATTAAACGCGAGATCATCTGGAGCCGGTTTTGGCTGGCTTTTCTACAGATCGTAACGTAACGAGAGTTTAATGGGAGCGTTTTCTTTTTATTAATAACTTAATAACACCGTCTTGTTTTACAAAAGTACGCACGCAAGTGGCACGTGCGTAATAGGCTCTAGATAACGTCTGTTTGATTAGGCGTTGCTTGGCTAAAATACATGAGAAGCAGGGCATCACAAGTTGTTGCTGATAAACAAGATTAGTGTTTGTGAGGAATTTTTGTATTGTACGATACGCATTTTTGTTCCGCATGCACGTTTATTTTGATTTAAAGTTATTCGTTGCAACAATTTTGTTAACAACAATACACAACTGCTAAGGAAAGAGCGCTTCAGTACGGAAGCGGAAGAAATTGGCGCTAGTTCCAAATAGGAGTTAAGCGAGGAGAAAATTTCCGAAAATGTTTCATAACTATAATGTAAGACGCAGTTTTATCAATTAAGCCTAGTGGCAACGACCTGCCAGACCGAATTTTCGACATCATACGAAAAAAAATTATATATAACTGCTAGCAAATCAAACTGTAATCAAGTACCAGCCGTCCGTTGCAGGAATGCGTCTATCAAATCCATAACAATCGCAACTGACTCCCACGGCAACCAACAATGGGGCTACGACGAAAACTAGGTGGATCCTTGTGCAATAGCTAGTGTCTTTTAAAAGAAATACGATCATTTTCAATTTCACAACGTTTCCCACACGTGCATAGAATGTACCTGT
>JANCMC010046990.1:1851202-1876996 GCA_024363005.1 Charaxes varanes | reverse complement strand
TTGTAATCTCAGGACATTGTTTTGAATTGAAAACATTGAGTTATTTACAACATGGCTGACACTTTTTGTCATAAAAAAACCTAAGTATAGTCGACCAAGAAATTGGTTTTGCCACGCATTTGTTGAATGTCGTTTGCACGTCAATTAGTTTTAAAGCTTATTTTTGCTTGATATGCGTTATGTTAATTTCCGACAATAATCCTTAGCAAATTTTCTTCAACTAGGAGCTGTCATCCACAATGTAAAGCACTTTCTTGGTCGACTATACATCTGACATGTGAACATCACGTTAATGACAAAAAGTGTCAGCTAGTAAAACGAATGCAGCGTCAGATCTATTTATAACTGAGACGAATTTTATCAAATGTCAGAAGTAACGCATATAACTCTCATCACATGTACAAAAATACACAGTCAGACAGTTTATTCATACCTACATACAGTTTTTATGTAGTCATAAAATTTTATTGACCCAGTTTCAAACTGAAGGTCCTATGTAAATTTTTGGCGGACAATTGAGTACCGATTGGTGCACAAAACTGAGACAGATGTGTTGTTTAAATTGGGAGGCTTTTTATTCATCTAAACTGCGGAGTATGGCTGCCCACAAGTTCATCAAATTTTTTTGAATTTATTGAATTTAGATAATAATTTCAATGTATTCTTTATGTAATAAATATTTCAGATAACTTCTATAGTATTATATTCACAGTACATTTCCCGTGCAAACTGGACGCTCTTATTAAAACCCCGTATAATCATGACCACTATGCATAAATGAATTTTAAATCTCAATGAATTATAGGAGGGCTTGTTGAATATTTAAACGGCATCTATCTTACATAGGAGTATGATTATAATTTATTGGGGAAACGCTATCAGTTTCGTAATATGATACTAGGTGAAGCCCTGCAATTATTTGTTGTATATAAAAATATGTAAATGCCAATTATTTTCTTTTGTTCTTCAACTACAAACGACTTGTACGTTGAGAATCCGAGGATCAAACCTAACACAGTATAGATTACAGTTCGTCTTTTTACTGATTGAGCTACTAATGTAGAACGTTTTTATAATAAGTTAAGAACGTTTTTTCTGCCATTCTAGCAATCTTTAATCGCCCTTGTAGCCGTCGCTACATAACGAGATGAGGATGATGACGAGTGGAAAGATTAACCAAAGAAAACTAGATGGCGCTGTATGGACAAGTCGATGAATGCACTACAAATGCTGTCGATTACCACACAGAATCCAACTCACGCTAGCGAAGTTTTTACATACGGTGGCTATATATTCGAATGATTTCAAGGTTCGTTGCAATTTTGAAGGTAAAATAACACCCGACTATAAAGAGTTAAGAATTTATAACACACTTAATATCCAGGTTCATCTTGACTCTAAAAGTATGGTGAGAACGAATAATAAACATTTTATTTATAGACGGTCAAAGGATGTTTGTTAGCCAACGGAACCCCCTCATCGTATACCCCAACTCCGGGGAGAAGTACAACCCTCAGATCGGGTAAGATGCAACTGATTGACGAAAACGTTATAATTATTTTTTTAAGCGCTTAAATTTTTTATAATTTTTTTTTCTTAAAAATATTTGAAATATTTACAGACATTTCGGTCATAGTTTAATAATGGCTTGCATAAGAGTCGATCGCTAGGTTAAGCAATTCTAACCGCAGCCGGATACCCCATTCTAACACTGGTTATTTTAATTTCCGAGCTATTCCGTATTTTGGGAAGCACGTAAAACCGTGGGTCCCAATTAATGTCACTGAGTGATATTATTCTTGAGATTGTGGTTCCGGAGATGACGACAGATCTGCCAGATAGTCATCTTAACACGATGGGGCGAGTTAAGACGTCCGACTACCGTCAGACGTCTCTGTAATTTAATGGGAATCTGGTACTAGAGCAGAATAACACTAAGTAGAAAGAGTTTAGAAATATTTTTAGATAGATATGTCTAATTTGATAATAATGACAGAGCTAATATTCAATATTAACCTTTATCTATTTTTATTTTTAAAGTACCTGTTCGTGATATTTTCGGAGAATAAAAGTTATTCATTTCAGTTCATTCCATAATCTTTTAACACTTTTTTTAAGTATCTTAAAAGCTTGCGTTAGCATCTCGGATGTCATACAAGGTTGGCATGACATCCGAGATGCTACCGTTAATTTATCGATGCTTTAAATGAATGGATTAAAAAAGATATTTTCTTTTATAACTGACAAGCGGTTTTGACAGGTGGCCCCCTCAATTATATCAACTGAGACATACAACAAATTTGCAAAAATTAGTGTATCCTCTGTCTTTAAAGATCTCTTTGCAGAAGGGAAACACCAGAACTTATAATAATGAATACTTTTTTTTTTTTGAGAGACGGAAAATTGCATAAAAATCGCATCATTGTTACTTTACATGGTAAGAGTTAGAGAGTATATTATGACGTGTTTATTATTTCAGGTGGATAGATCGCGATAAATGTGAGCCGGTGGAAGTGTTCATTCAGGAGTGGTTAGATTTGGGGGTGCGATATGTGGGGGGCTGTTGCCGGACCTACGCCGCCGATGTGTCCCGGATACGCAATCAGGTCCACTGCTGGCGAGATCGATGGCGCTTCCAGCACAAATACCAGGCCAATAAGACCGTACAAAACTGAAGTGCCCGTCCCTATAAGCTACCGGCTGGTATCGGTTAACTGACCGTTAAAAATGTGAAGGTTCCTATATTTTACCTATCGGTAGTGATTAACTAATCGCTTCATGTCGCAATAATGCTGTTCGTAGTGTTGTGCCAGTTCCTATATTGTACCGATCGATATCGGCAAGGATGACCTTTCGGTGCCCTAACATAGTTATATGAAAACATCAGTTGTGCCCGCGACTTCGTTCCGTTGAAGGACTGTCACAAAAGAGAACCCTAACACTAACTAAACCCTCCTTAATTCAGCCTTAAACAATCCCGTCTAAGCGAATGTCTAATAAGTATAAACTACCTCCCTGAAAAAAATGTTCGTACGCCCTGTGGTTTTCAAGATTTCGCAATAGGTCACCTTTAGATTTTATATACAGGTGTAACGACATCGTAACACAAACTTAGTAATAAGGCTATATTTAATGTCCTAAATAAAATCACAAAAATCATTCATCTCGGAAATGAGAGGTTACAGATATTGCCAGTGCGATTTTGTTCTGGTACAAGATAGTCAAGCATTTCTGAAGTTATAACTATGAATGTTTTGGAAGATTTTTTTTTAAAGAATAGAAACAAAAAGACAGATGGTGCATTCTATACCAAGTGGCTACCAAAAGACTCGCGCTCAAAGTGAATACTAAGTTAATTATATATATATAACATTAGTTATTTCTCGCGACTGCGTCCGCGTAAAATAAACTTAAAACCCATAGACCTCCCTAATCCTGGCCCTATCAAAAAATCCGTTCTGTAACCTATCTCTCTGCCAAATTTCATATTACAAATATATTACATTATATTACAAATATGAAATTTCGTCCCGTAGTTTTCGAAATTTCGTCATAGGTGGCCTTTTCCTTTTACATATATAGATATTGAAGTATCCACTAATACTACGTAAATATTATTAAATGTTTATTGTAATTATAGTCCACCAAATTAGAATATGCAAGCGTCGTACTCACACTAATCACAAGGTAATTAGATAGTTCTTAACAAGTCAACGGTCGTAACACAACTGCCCTGTTTACTTACGTGTCTTTGTTATTATACTCTTATTAACAACTACCCTCATCATACTATATAAAATTGAAAAGTCGATCTCTACTTCAATTTTTCATCCCACACAGTTTTTAGTATTGCACCAGAACAAATTTTGGGAAAAACCGAATACGGTTTTGATAAAATTCTGACTGAGTGTATTTGATACTTTACAGGTGTAGTAGCGCTATGACATTCCTTATTACCATACAGATATAAAATGTTCTTAGTATTTTTACACCTTATTTTTAATTAAGATATTCTAACTCAGGTAAATGTGCACAATTCCAGAATGGCGTACTCGAACAGAGCCATAAAATTTCCCACCCTGCGATAAACAAACCAAACCCTCCTCTGTTTTCGCGAGCCACTCCCTCAAGGGCCATAATTCGATTACACAGTTGTTATATAATAACATATAAACTTCCAAGAAAAACGACTGTTGACACGCGTTACTGGAATATTCCATTAGACTGCACAAGGATTTTTTTTAATCCAGCCACCAAATTGACTTTTACTTTGGTCAGTTTTACTTCTCGCTACTGGAATATTCCACTAGACTTTATAAGTAGCCAACGAATTAAATTTGAATAACTGATAGAATCAGGCGTTACTTTGCGGAAATCCTTAACATGCATGAAAAACTAAACTAATTTGCTTTAATCCGCGCATGATCATTCGCAGATTAAATCATGGTAGTTTAGTTTTTCATGAATTAAATTTAAGTTTTAGTCAGTTTTAGTTCAAAATTTTTAGTAACTCGCTACTGAAACATTCCACTAGACTTTATAAGGATTTTTTTAATACAGTGAATAAATTGACTTTGAGTTTTAGTTCAGAAATGGTTAAAATAATTTAGTCAAGTAAACTGCGACATATTTTGTGACCGAGGTTCGAAAGAATTTTTTTCCAAGAATATCGGCAGCTGAATTTTACCAACAAAAATTGTTAAACACGTCACGAAAACAACCGAACGCTTCATTCATTTTTATTTCATTTTTGTATTTATAACAAAAAAAAATCTTCTACTTAACGTTACCCAGGTCTATTACCAGGGTCCGCTTAAATTGCAAAGGATGTGGCTGTAAGATGGGTTAAGATGATTGCCGCCTGACGTCATCCCCGGAAACCCCACAATCTCTACAATCTCACAACTAATATCACCTTAATTTAGTTGGATGTTTTACAAATAACCTGTAACATTCTTGCAAAATAAATTATTCTTATTCTTATTATTCTTATATAAGTTGTAATCTTGTACTAATAGCAGGTTAAAGCGCAAACCAGCTTTAAGGCAAAGTTTCTCTCAAAAAATAACTTTAATAATTTCAGTGTGGAAATGTCACGTTCTTATTTAAATTACACTTATATTAAGTAACTCATATGAAAATAAGTCTAATGTCAAGAAAGAATAATGCTGACTCTTCGTCCACGGAGAAAGAACATTCTTATGCATAAATTAAATTCAGAAATTAGCGCAAACTGTCATATTTTGTACGGCATATAACGTAACCCGGTAATAACTTAGCTTCAGGGCATACGTTAGGAAGACGCTAACGAGCTTATGGTTACTTGGCAAGCAAATATTTCAAGCTTTAACCAACATACTTGCGTATACCTATCTGATCTGCACAAGCTGTCTTAACTTGTTTACCTTTTAGCGAGCAGACACAACCCTTTATCATCCTAACGCATTTATTTTGACTGTAATATGTTATAATAACCTGATAGAAAAATAATGAGCATAACTTCTAAATAAAAATAAGGATTCAAGGTTTAGAAAAGGGATTCAATTTTAATAAGATTGTAATATCATATATGTTGAAGATCTACTTTTAATCAACTCTATATTCAACACACCGTTCCTTTTTTTATATAACCGAGGGTTTTAAATAAGCAGACTGTTTACAACTGTACTAGCAGAAGGCTCGCAGAAGCCTTACCGGCCTTCGAGAAATTAGTATGCTCTTTTCACTTTTTATATATGCATATTTAATTATAAATAATAATAAATAAATAAGCGTTTGCTGGACTATATGACACACGGACGTCCGTTCCTAAGGTAGACAACTTAATGCCAGTGTTATAGGTAGCAGGCGCCTGTTATAAACAAATATTTTTTTTTAGAAATATTTGAATACATAAATATAGATAATACATGCAGACTGAGGTGGAAAACGAATTCACGACCCGAAGCGAGCTGAAGGCAGGGTCACTGCCCACTGCGCCAACGGGCCAGTCAGTTATTCAATTATTTTATCGAACATTTACTTTAAATTCAATTTCAAAAAAGGGGGAAACAATCAATGCCATCGTCAATCATATGAAACTTTCCCAAAATGACATACAATCGACCTACTTTGATGAACATCAATCATTTTCTCAATTATATTATTATATCAATCATTTTCGCTAGGATCTGACCAGGTGAGACCCAGTTCGTTTAGGCGCTATTAATTTAGGTCACCCAGGTCGTCCTCGTTTACTTCCATGCCTAGTTTCTTTGCCAGTGAGAGCTCAGTCCAAATTACGTATTAGTTAACATTTTGTAATTCGGCAATGTTCATTTACTTTACATATTACAGTGACTTAATAGGAGAGATGGAGGAGATCGTGGCCTAATTAGTTTTTAATTTTATGTTACAAGCGGGCAAACGAGCAGGCAGCAGGCACCGAAGTGCCATCCGGCGTCCATGGACATCTGCACGACCAGAAGGCCAGCAGATGCGCTGCCGGCCCTAGTTTTACTTCAACGAGTACCTCTGCAAAATGTCCTTTTCTTTTTGTTCGTATGCCTTACACAAAGTACTTTAATTTTCTTATTCCTAATTCAAATTTTCACAAAGCATTCGCCCGATTTTATCAATTACTATAGTTGTACCCGCGAGGACTATATGACACACGGACGTCTGTTCCTAAGGTAGACAACTTAATGCCTGTGTTATAGGTAACAGCCGCCTGTTAGACACAATTTTTCTTCTTTTTTAGAAATATATAAATACATACATATGGATAATACACCCAGACTCCAGGTGGTAATCGAACCCACGACCCCCGGAACAGAAGGCAGGATCACTGCCACTGCGCCAACGGGCCAGCCAAATAATAAAGTTAATACATCAGAATGACACATAGGCTATAAATTATAAAGATATAGTCATCATCAATTTAAATGCCAACCATTGACTAGGCTATAACCTCCTCATATTTATTTATCATAATATAAACGCGAATCAAGGAGTAGACGAGGTCATACAGTAGGTAATAAATAACTGTACAGGTGTATAAATAATGTTAAATAAATATATATATATGTATCATTCAATAAGTATGAAGTCTGGGTAGTGGAGAGAGCGTTATCGCCTTATCAGTGTAGAGATATCACAATATGCGATATGGCAGTCAAAAACGCGCAACGGTCCGGTGATGACATAGTCATATAGACATGGATAAAGAAAAGAAACCAATTGCCAAAAGACCGGATGTCCTTAGAAAACTTAACGCGGAGAGTCTGCAGCTAATTGAACGTGGACTTCTGGGTGATCTACCGGATAGATTTAAGCCCAACGCTAACGTACCAGTAAGAGGCCAATCAAATGAGTTGGTGGTAGCAAAACCACATGGTCTCTTATCTGCTTGTTTACCAGTCATACCCGACTATCCGTCTCCAACACTCGAGAAGGTATCTTCTGATGAGGAAGTTGGATCACCATTGAAGAAATCATTTAGTTTTCGTGATAAATTCCGCATGAGTTTCTTCGGAAAGGAGAGAAGAGGAAGTGTTGATAGAGTGAAGTGTAAAACGATAGAAGAAGACGACAAAACGAAGGAAGTAGAAGCCAATTCGCCCGATCCTAAGCAATCAACACCGGAGCATGATCAAAAGTCCAATAAACGTTTTTGGTTCTTTCGAAATAGAGACGTATTTGAAAAGAAAACTCGCTCACCGATATACACCAGAAGCAAGAGCTTTGAATTTCTTCCTCGTGCCATAGAAGAAGGGCAAGATAAAGTGCGTCAGAAACTAACAAAGAACAGTTTATCTTACGCCTTCGGAAGCAGTGATACGGTGGGAGATAGTACCTCGGTGGATAGTCTAGAGTACATAGCTGACGTTTACTATGATAAGGTAAATAATGTGTCCTTAAAGAGTTTTAAGGGACTACAGGACGCTGACCACAACTCCTTCGCTTCAACATCAACGAACGGATCAGCTTCTGAGTCGAGCGGTATATCGATTAATATTTTAAAAACGGAATCCGTTCAGGATTTACTGGAAGAATTTAACAAGACCGTAGACATGTTTAGTGAAAACTATTTGAGTGATTGTGAACCATACACGAAAACAACGAAAGATTTAACAGTGAAAGAGAAAAGGAAGAGCTCCTCATTCAACACGTTACCGTCTCCGAAAATAGTGCAAGTGGCTAAAATAAATAAAGTGAGTGAAGACTTTAAGTTGCAATTGACGAAACTGCTAAAACAGAAACGCGAAAGTGAAGGTGAAAAGACTCCAAGAAGGGGATCGGTGACGGACTGGTTTGTGTTGGAGGATACTAAGCAACCTGAAGCTTTGATTCAGCAGAACGTAGTTAACGACGAGAATAAAATGACTATCTCTCAATGACATTAATCGGGGCCCACTGTTCTACGTTCCTTCCGAAACATAGAGTTATAATATTCAAAACCAGTGTTTGCATATAAATTAAAATAAATATTATAAAACAAGTTCGAAAAACATAATTATTCTTATTTGTAACACGGCCTCTTCTAATATGAATGAATAAAACATCTTTGTATAAATATTAGGCATCTACAAAATGTATTTCCTGAATCAGTGGTGGATTTCTACAAGTGCTCGTAAAATCCGACTTAACGAAGTACAGACTCAGTCACTGTATTGTAAAGCCACTAAGTTATACGTATATTATATAATCTAACGATGGAACGAAGTTCCTAATGGGACGATATGGAGAGGCACCCTATTCGGCACAAAACGTCCGTACCGAAAATTCCTAAGAGTTTTAAGTATAGCTTGTGTATGTTCGCTATATCTAATATTTAGTAAAATAGTATTAGTTGTATTAATGTTAATAGTAGTAGTAGTTAATTAACAGTATCTAATGCACAAAGTTAATATTTATGTAAAAAGGAACTTCGTTCCTATTTAGTGTCCCACGACACCACAAGATATCTTTTATATACGATGAAAAAATTACAATAAATACTGACACACTTAAAATTATTTTGAAAGGAGTCCTGAGATTAAAAAAAAAACATTGCACAAAGAAATATGTATTACGATACGAAATGACATCTCAAGATCGATTGAACTTATGAAAGACATTTCATAGAAAATATTGCTGCGACCTCTTTCGCGGTAAACTCATAAATAATATTGAAATGAAATGTTCTGGCACATATACAATTACTGTATATTTCGATGACATTCATAGTATTTAAATCGAAATTGATTATTTTCTAGTAGAATGTAGATAAACGTGGCATTGCTATTCCATGAATAGTTTAATTTACTCTAATTTATTCTTATACAAAAGCGTGTTATCATTTTCTTATAACGTATAATCCGTTTTTGAATCTTTTAGAGGATGGATTAGTTTCACGAACAGATAAAATAGATGGCGCCCCGGTCGAGTTAAAGTTTTAACTTGTCCAGTAATGTACTTATAAACCATAGAAACTTAATTCCCGCTACACATGATATATCGATTAATCGTTGCGATTTAACTGTTGAGTAAAATCGCAACCAGTTATCGATACCTGTCTATGAAAAATCATTGTCGATTAAACAGCATAGTTTTATCGTTGCGTTGGATCGGTAGTCCTTCGCGGAGCTTGCTTTTTAACATTCCATTTAAGTGCACAGTTAAATCGCAAAGATTTATCGATATGTGTGTACAGACTATAAGAAAGGTATATAAAACAATTTATTATTTCAATGTCAATCTAGTCAATTTTTCTGAATCGAAAACATAACAAATCTTTCTGAATACCAAACCTGTTTTCTTTAATTTATTATTGTTGATAGGGTAAATTGTCCTTGAAGAAGATTGTAGCTGAATCAGTGATAGGCATTTAGGTCGATCTCTAGGTCAAGCAGGTATTACCGCGGCCGGGTGATAAATAGCCGGGTGACCCATTCTAACACTGTTTCTTTTAATATCACACCTCCTCCGTGTTACCGAAGGGACGTAAAGTAGTGGATCCGATTATTGTCTTTTGATTGCTTGGGGCCTAGCGCGCGCGACTGTCGCGTTGCGACGGCGCAGATATCACTATTCATTGATGGAGAGGGCACTTTTTTTAGTGCGTTACGTTATCGTATAACGCATATACTAAGAAACAGAAAAAAAAGAAGGATTGATAAGATGTTATAATACTAGATGCTAGATAATAGGTACTAAATAATAGATACTAGATGCTAGATTTATAGTTATTATTCGCGACTTCATCCACGCAAAATTTAGTGATAAATTTTAGCGTGATGCTATTATATAGGCTATAGCCTTCCTCGATAACTGGGCTATCTAACTAAAAGAATGTTTCAAATCGGACCAGTAGTTCCTGAAATTAGCGCCTTCAAGTAAACAAACTCTTCAGCTTTATATATTAGTATAGATATAAATTATGACGTGCACAAACTTTTTCCAGCGGTCATACTTACTGCGATGGCGCATATACCCAAGCTGGATATTGGCCTTGGATACCAAGTGACGCCACTTCTTGCGGTCCTGTGCCGTTTCCTGTCACTACGTGGCCTGAAGCTGACACAGGTCCCCTTCGACCTGGTCCTTCCAGCGGTCATACAAAATTATTTTTATATCCTACAAAGTCAGTACAGTTCTGTAGTACTACAAGGAACCCTTATAATTTCGTCTGTCTGTCTGCCCGTAAGGTGGTCTAGCATTTCCAAACTATTATACGTAGAGACTTATTATAGAAACTCAGCGCATCAGATACGGAACCCTTCTGTATAAGCATGTCTTGACACGCTTTTGGGCATTTTATTTTTTGGATTTAACGCCTCTCTCTCTCTCTCCTTTTTATAAATATTGTAAATTACCCATTAGAACTACGTCATCACATATTCAGATTTACACTAATGCTTATCAACGGAATATATTAACAGGTACCCAAAAAACGAGATTCTAGGAACTCGGTACTAATAGCAAAAACCCAAGTAAGCACTTCGGATTTCCCCTACAATGTAAACTTCGCACGTACACAATATACTTATTTAATTTGATTGGTAATAAAAGGCATGGAATTTATGTAATGAAGAAATATTATTCCAAGTTCCAAAATATTCCATTTTCAGGCCAGTTTAAAGTTACGGGCACTAATAAATATGACTACTGAATTAAAAGAGGAGTCAAAGACGTAATGGTAGATAAATAGCCAAAGATTGTTTTCACCGATCTCCGATAGAGGGCACTTTAATAGTTTAACGTTAATTCCTTCGGGAACCCCAGAGACAGGTAAGGGGTGCTGTAAATAGTAATAAACGTTCCCAGAATCCAGATTAGAACGTACTAATGAAAAAGTTTTTAAATTCAGCGCAATATGCTTCGCCATTTAATTCCAGGAACTTGAGGCGAGGCCAGCCTTCGGGTTTTCATTTTCTCTTATCTGTCCCAACTTTTGTATGTTTAGGGTGAATTACGAGCACTTTTGTATGATTTTTGAAGTGAAAACTTCTTTAGTCTCGTTGGGCATTTTAGATATGGGAAAAAACCGTTGAACTCGGACACTGATACTGTACCATCTCTGCAGTTCTCTCGCGCAGTGGCGATGCGATTTATTAGTCACTTAGTGCAGTGCGACCAAGATTTTGCTTCTGTCAGCACTTCCGCAGTGCCACTGCGTTTTATTTAATTATCAAAGTAGTAAACTTTATATTACGCCAGTCATCTAAGTCGATAAAAAGGGGATATCCGAAGAATTTAACGGAACCAGTTAAATTTTTATATAGACCTCTATTTTAGCTTTATTCACATTTCATAATAGACCGGTCATCTAAGCATAAAAGGGGGGGCCGGCAGCGCATCTGTTGGCCTTCTGGTCGTGCAGATGTCCATGGGCGCCGGCAGGCACTTCGGTGCCTGCTGCTGCCTGCTCGTCTGCCCCCTTGTAACATAAAAAAAAACATGTATCTTTTACTAGCGGGTACCGTAACGTACCAGATACGCATCCCATGGGTTCAATACATAATTCTAGACTCCCCAGTGGTGAAATATTTAGTCGACTTTTTCTTGAAATGTACAAACTTTTACCATTTTTTTTTACTGAATACTGTATAATATCTTTAGTACTAACGGTCCCAATGCGATTTTAAATTAGAAACAAATTTCTTCAATATTTTTACATCGAACGACAATAAATAAAACTTAAAAGTACGTAACAGGGGTCGCACGCGGCGCGGGTCGTTGACTCGTTTTGCGCGTCAACATTTTGTTGACGATTGCTTCCCAATGTTCACGATACATTGCGCACTCCAGAATGGGTTGAAGATGGCAATATCTGTAACCTCTCATTTCCGAGATGAATGATTTTTCTGATTTTATTTAGGATGTTAAATGTAGCCTTATCACAAAGTTTGCGGTACGATGTCTTTTACATGTATATGGACATATTAAATAGTTATCTCTTATAAGAATGAAATATGCAACTTTGAAGGTGATATTCAACAAAGAACATCGTTTGTCACTTTACACACAGTGACCTTTGCTGCCAACGATTGCGACGACACTTGCGAAGTAAATTTTGTTCAATTGGCGCAACCAAAGGCATAAATCAAAATATAATAGAACATTATTGTATTACGTAGTGCTTACAAAGAAGTATTACAGTGCCTATCAATATACAGTTTGACAATCCCGTTGTCGCAGTTGGCAGTGACTCTGCCGTCGGCTCCGGCGGTTGTGGGTTCGATTCTGGCCTCGAGTCTGGATGTATTATCTATCTATATGTATTAATATATATATTTATATAATATTTTAAACAGGCGTCTGTTACCTATAACAAAGACATTAAGTTGTCTATTTTAGGAAGAGACGTCCGTGTGTCATATAGTCCTATATATTTCTTTATTTATGTACCTATACAAGTATTTTACCATTTTAATGTTAGTTACATGAAAATGTATTTTATATGTCAAATTTGTAAAAAATAATTTGATTTGTTTTGAAAAAAGTCAAAAAGTCTAGTCAACAAATCGCACGCTTGACAACAAACTGACCTAACTCAAAAAAGTTGATTTTTGGGAAATGGCAACTTTTTGTCATTTACGACTTATTCCGCTTATATTTCGATAAAAACGGCATTATAGTAACAAATTACGAAGTTAAATTATATTTAATGATGTGATTAATGATACTGAAATGTTATTTTATTATTTGTTTGTCTTTTTAACCAAAATAAGTTTTATTATTAAAAAGACAAAAATAGCTGTATGTCAGTATTGGATGAAGATATTTAAATAATTCTTGATTAGCTGATAGAGGACGGTGAAACGAAGGTGTCTGTTCATCATCCACCCAATTTAGACCTAAAACATTATCGGTCACTTTGTGACGAGGCGTGCGGAATGCTTTTTGGGTCAAACTTATTTTTTCGCCTCCGAAAAATATGAACGAGGTGTCATTCGATTCGGGATAGTATGTAGATCTAATTTTTTTTAGAGTAGTACTTGTAGAACTTACAGTTCCATGGGAGACCAACATCCCCAAAGACCATCTGTTAAAAACGAACAAGTGGGATGACGTCTTATCGAAACGCTAAAGAGGATTAAACTTAACTGATACTGGTTAAAGTCTCTTTCAACAGGAAATCTTTAAAAAATAAGAAATAATAAAAAAATACTCGTAGGCACTGACACGGACAATTCTTATTATGACATTAGAATTATATTTTTATAGTATTTAACTCTAAAATTCAATATTATTGGTATACCTATCTACGAGTGTTTATTTCGATATTGCGTTCAAAATTATAATTTACCATATTTAAAAACATGTAAATAGGTAAGTTTAAGCTTAAAGCTCTGAGAAAAAATTAAGCTTTTGCAATAATACGCCATATAGTAAAAAAACTAAACATTTTCAAGGCCTATATCGCGAATGTATTCAAAACTACAAAGTATGTTCCAAATTTATATAAAGTATAGATCGCCTGGTGATTGAAATTAGGCCACTAATTTTAGATTGCCTAATTAAAGCTACAGATATACAAAATTTCAGTTCTTTGTATAACGACATTGTAAAATTTGACAAATAATATTTTTACCTTCGTCATGAATACGTTTACAATTGTATGCATGTGTGTGTAAATGGTTTGGCATAGGTGTGCGTAAGTCTTTTTTATTTTAATAATTAAAGGCATATTTTACAAAAATATTAGCATTCGCACACCGTCGTATATATAAACTATAATTGTATCAAATTTTATACTCCTCTGTCAACGCAATTTTCGTAAATTGGTACGGAAAATTGTAGAATATATAAGTAGATTACTAAACAAATTTCCAACAATTTATTGGTTGATGTGAGTGTGTGTTCACACTATTTTCATGATACTTGTTAAAGTTGAAATCGGCTTAAATAGTGTTTTTCGCATATACCATTCATAAACAAGTCTTATCAATATTTGAGGCGTGAGAATCTTCAAGTTAACTTTCAAGATAACGGTTAGAGAGAGGTTCATGAATGGAATAATATTTTCTACAGATTCCCCTGAGTGTTCGGCAGATGTTGGCAAAGTGAGTCATACGCTATTAACAAAAAGGTATTAAAAATGATATCCGTGTTTCCGAGTACAAGTTCTTTGAGTATTAGATCTCAAACTATGGAACAAGATCTTCGCAAAAATTGTGGGACTTCGGTCACGGATGATGTTTTGATTGATTAGGTAATTCTCCTATGAACCAAAAGTTTTATATTTCTACTAGTTCTTACCTAAGATTTCGTAAAATAAGGTGAAAGAGGCAAGGTGAAGGGTTCTTTGTAGTACTACGGAACCCTAATAATTAGCAAAACATCCTGATGCTACTTGTATATGTTAATGTAAATTTAGTAAATAAGACCGGACTTTAAGCGAAACTTAGGGCAAATCTTTGATTATTTTTTTAAAGAAGTAAGTATATATATTAACTTCTTCTTCTTCTTCTTAGCGTTATCCCGGTTAAATACTAGGGTCTGCTTAGATTGTAGAGGATGTGGCTGTGGGGCGAGTTAAAATGACCGATTGCCATCTGACGTCATCCTCGGAACTCCCACGTTCTCTACAACCTTACGGCTAATATCACAGTGATATTAATCGGGTCCCACTGTTCTACGTGCCTTCCGAAACACGGAAGAGATCGGATATGAAATATAAATCAGTGCTAGAATGGGTCACCCATTACCGATTTTTATTACAATTGTAATTATTCTACTCGCAATAAAATAAAAATATGCATTACAACAGCTTTTATAGCACTAGGTTTTCTCTGTGGCGTCACCCAAACCTAGGTCTCAGCTCTGTGTACCATACAAGGCATACAGAATTTATGTCGAGGAAATCCTTAGTACTTGATGTGACATCATACATTTATCAATTTTAAGCATGTATGTATTATAACTCGTTGTTACCCGCGAATTCGTCTGCGTAAAATTAGGTGAAAAAAATTAGCGTGATGACATATAGCTCACAGCGTTCCTCGACAATTGTACTGAATCCTGACCTGAGCTGAACCTGTCACTGAAATAATTTTTCAAATTGAGATAAGCGCGTTCAAGTGAACAAACAAACAAAAAAAAACAAATTATTCAGCTATGTATATTAGCATAGATTAAAAGAAAACAAATTCAACTTTTTTTTTTTTAAATTTTGATAAGTCACTAAGCAGTTTTTGATCTCCACAACCTGTTGTCACATAATGTCACATTTTGATGATACCCTTACTACCCTTTAACGTGTGATAGAATTTACGGATGACTCTAGAACAAAACTCTTATCGGTTAGTTAGCCACTACTAACTGGTCAACTGTTATATGAGGCAAGAAATTCCTACCTAATAGCCCGATTGTGAATTTTTGGACTTCGAGATGGGGGTAAAATTAAGACCCGTGACACGAAATCCGTTTATAGTCCAGTACTGGGCTTTAAAATGGTTTTTTTTCCTCTGTCATAAAAATTTTAAATTATTCCGCGCAGAACTCATTATTTGGAATTCGTCCAACTTTATTCAGTTGCATATTTTTAATTAAAGCACTTTGATAACGACACTGGTCGTCGTTTATAATTAAATAGTATCGCTTCTGCGGAATTCTTTCAATTAAGCGAGAAGGTGGTCTTCTTGTTATTTTGCGAATTCACCTCGCTAACAGCTTCCGTCTATAAACGACAATTATGTATATGTCAGATCTAGCTGTTCGCACGAGTTCCTCCGCGTTAAATTACGTGAAATTGTTTAAAATCTTGGGCTTTCATGTATAAATGCGAGAACCCTTAATGAAATAATATTTTGTGACCAGAACGCATCGTAAAACGTAGGGTATTTTATCTGTGCGATACAGAATGGGCCCATAGAGTAAGTTCGCACCGGCCTGTCAGTCGAATAATGGTTGGCGCGAAATGTTTTGTCAACTAGAGGGATTTTCGCGGCGTTCTGTAGTTTTGTGTGATTTATTTGTAAGGCATCAAACGATTAGTGATGGCTTAATAGTAATTATTAACCCAGCCGTTAAAACCCAAAATTAAAATAGATTAAAAAAAAAATCCAGACGTGCTACAATGTATATATGTTCTTTTTCCGAGTCGTTTCGTCATTGCTGAAGGTCGCGCCCATGAAAGTGTTCCTTCATTTTGTTAAGTACTTTATTCCATTTCGTTCGGTTTTCAGCCTTCTCAATGCAGTTGTTATTGCTAACCCTGTAAGTGCCGTAACCTGGTCACACCAGCGGCTAGGTGATCTGCCAGGGGTCTCTTACCGCCGACCTTGCCCACCAGTATTAGTTTTCCAGGTTATCTGGCTGTCGGCGAGCAACGTGACCAAAGTAAGAAAGTATTCTGTTATAGGGGGTATATACGTTATAGGGGGGCGAACCAGCAGGAGGCTAGCAGATGCATTGCCGACCATTAATGACCAGATTAAGCAACCGGGGTTACGTCAAATGATGGTATTGTTGTCGCGTTTTCTTCGGTTTGTAAGACTTCCCGGTTCCCATCCCCGTTCCTCTTCCCGTTCCGTTTCTGTTTCCGTTCCATTTCACTTTTGTTTTGCCATCCCTTTTTTATTATATAAACCTTGTCCTAACAATAACAAACACAACAAAAGAGAAATTATCCAATTTGGCGCAGTCGTTCGGAATTTATGCACGTTCTTAAGTTTCAACGACACATTTTTATTTGCGACTATAAATTGAGATGTAAGCTATCCTATCATTCAAGTTGGAATAAATTGCATACGGTGTGCAAATTTGATTAAAATTGGTTTAGTAGTTTAGGAGTCCATCGCGGACAAACAACGAGACGTGATATATATTTCAGTCCATCCTTCTACCTTTAATCTGACGAATATAATTGTTTTGGTATTTATAGAGAGGTCGTTATAAAGTCAAAGTCCGTAGGCCTCGCTTCTCCATTAAATGATATAAAGTGAGTCACGTCAGCAAACGACGCCACTTGTAGAACAAACGGAACGGAAAGCAAATATCCAGCATTGACCAACTAAATTGTATCAAGCTCTGCAATCCAAACTGTTTCCGACTGTGCTTTGTTGATTCTGATATCGATTTGTATAGCGTAGTCTGGTTGATTAATAATAATACCTGCTAGTTTTTACCTCTGCAGGATAATATAGTGACGGTTACTTAATAATGTCTACTAGATTTTACCTTTGTGGGGTAATATAGTGACAGGTGCTTAATAAATACCTACTAGTTTTTACCTCTGTAGAGTAATATAATGACGGGTGCTTAATAATGCCAACTAGTTTTTACCTTTGTTGGGTAATATAGTGACGCCTGTCTTTTCATTCATTGAAATCGATTAAGAAAATGTTAGGAAATTTATGCAAGACTCGACTATTGTAATTTTAATTAAGGGAACAGAAAAAAAGCAAAGGAAAAATCAGGCAAATGCGAGTCATACTCGCTAAATAAGGGTTTCGTACTATCACGGAATACTTTACCATGTTATTTTAAGATTTATATTTTTAATGCGATTTCTTTTAATTTAAGATAGTCATCTCTTTTTTTTTTGATATAACTACTGGGGATTTTGGAACTTTTCCATTACTTGTACTATAAAATGTAGCTTCCTGCCAAATTTCATGATTCTAGGTCAACGGGAAGTACCCTATAGGTTTTGGTTACCTTTGCAAATGTATGGGAAATGGTACACTTACTGTACTGGGCTGATTTTTTCACAGCTTCAAGGGACTGCAAACCTCAGTATTTATATTAATTTTAACTTTATACGTCTAGGCGTCCCTGAGAAAAATGATCTGGATGGACAGACGGACAACCAAGTGATCCTATAAAGTTTCCCTTTTTCATTTGGAAGTACAGAACCTTAAAATGAGACGGAAACCTTACAATGGCCCGTTGGCGCAGTGGGCGGTGACCCTGCCTGGGTTTGATTCCCGCCTCGAGTCTGGGTGTATTATCCATATGTATGTATTTATATATTTAAAAAAATATTTGTGTATAACAGGCGGCTGTTATCTATAACACAGGCATTAAGTTGTCTACCTTAGGAACAGACGCCCGTGTGTCATATAGTAAAAAAAAATAAAGAAAAAAAACGAAAAACCTTTTTTTATCACGTCATAAAAATAGATAAGTAGATATAGATAATAGATAAGTACTACTTAAAAGTAAATTAGAAAATGACTTAAAATAAATCAAAAAGTTTCTATAATCTGTGTCTATGTTTGAAATCGGAGAAGTCGAGCCAAGAGAATCTGCTAGAAAGTCATGAGCCACACTTTTACAAAAACACTTTTCCATGTTTTTCTAAACTCCTAGAAGTTTTATCTAATAATATGCTGAAGAGTTTGTTTTGTTCGTCTACTTGAACGCGTTAATCTCAGTAACTACTGGTCCGATTTGAAAAATTATTTCAGTGTTACATAGCCCATTTATCGAGGAAGGCTATAGCCTTCCTATATACGTGCGTGACGATATATAACCTATAGGTTATATATCGTCACGCCAAATGTCTTCACCTAATTTTACACGTACGAATTCGCGGGAAAAGTTACTCTTTAATATACTCTTCGACTGTATAATACGCCTGACGAATAAGTGTGTTTTTCGAATGTCGTTTATGTTTAATAATAGACAGAGAGATTTAATTTTCATCGGGTATTTTTTTAACGGAAAGTTAGTTTACTCTCAGCCACAAATGAATTTTGCACCCTACTCAGATGCAGGAATGGAATATGGTTTAATGTACACTTTATGTTAGCTGTATGAGATTAAAAGTAGTCCTTAGTATAGAGACTTTTTTTATGTGCAATGTAGATCTGAAAGAGAGCGGCGAAGAGATGACTTGGTTTCAAATAGCCTAGGATAGGCGAGAATGGTTGGAGAGGGGGGAGGCCTTTGCCTAGCTGTTGGCACTATAGATTTTAAAAATTGTAGAGCTGCCTGACTAGGGTCGTACCACAATCCTGCAGACAATCAGAGCTACCTTATTATTTCCTTCCTATCTTCAGACCGATGAAGTCCACAGCTGGACATAGGCGTTTCCTATTGTTTTCCACAAAAATCTATCCTTATTATTTAGCAAATAGTAATCTGTTGCCAGGAAGTCTAAAATACCGTTATGTTTTACAGAAAAGAAGGAATAATATAGATAAAAATAACGTATTACAGTTATTTTAATTTTTATACTCTGGTGTGACTGTAAATAAAGATCGTATCTTATTCTTTTTCATGGTTTCAATAGGGGAGAAAAGGTGGTGGCATATTGTCCGCGAGGTAGTCCTAGATCTCTATATAGGGCTGGCTACCTTCAAGTTAGTCCAAAAATCAATAACAGAACTAGTAGGTCACCTACGATAAAAACTGCTTAATCTAGCGATCCATTCAAATGCCGGCCACTGATTAAGCTACGACCTCATCAATTATAATGAGGAGTCGTTATACATTACATTAACTATTTTGTTTATCATAAATAATTTCGATTTCCAGTGCAAGTGTTGTCCGAAGTCTTACGCTGTGAAAAGGACTATTATTAAACATCTACGAAAAAGACATGGGTTACGAGGCTCTGAAGTTGATGTGAAAGAATTTTTCACCCGCTTAGAGCCTAGAGAATGTCAGCTGAAACTCGACGAGGCCACAATGACAAGCATCTTCGGACCTCCCAAGGAGAAAGCTTCCGATGTCTCGATAGGAGATTTTGTTACTATAGCAAATAAAATGAAATTAGCTGAAAATGTTGCAACAGATGATGAATCAGACGATAATGAAAATGACAATGAAAATGAAAATAACACAACAGAAGCCAATGAAAGTGATAAGGATAGTGATGAGGAAAAGTTAGAGAAGTTAGCGCGGATAAAACAAGAAGCTCAAAGTGGGGATGAGGAGCTGGAACCTACTGATTTTGTCAGTGTTAAAATTGAACCCATGGACGATGAAGTGGAATAGAAAATTGGAAAAACTGCATTTTTATGGGTTAAGAATAATTAAAAGTCATTTAAAATACAAAATCAAAAGAATAGTAGAACTCACAAAACTATATCGTTTATGACATTGTATGTTACTGAGATTTTGTTATCATTTACACAACATTTGAGTGTGCATTATGAAAGTAAAAT
Source organism: Charaxes varanes (assembly GCA_024363005.1). Lineage (NCBI taxonomy): Eukaryota > Metazoa > Arthropoda > Insecta > Lepidoptera > Nymphalidae > Charaxes > Charaxes varanes. The sequence goes on along the minus strand of JANCMC010046990.1, from coordinate 1,856,414 downwards.
AAGTAATCGTTAACATATGTTTAACTTTGACATCATTTTAAATTATTAATATTTTTTTTATTATTTAGGGCGAAGGCAGACCAGAAACTTTTATACTGTACATGTTTGAGCAAGTCGTATTTTGACGAATAATTTAATCCTATCTCGGCATCGAAAACAGGCATAAAATTAATGTTTTGTCAATTTGACGGCTATCGGCATCTGATGGCCGATTCAAAATTGTGCGTTGTTATGTTTAAGCATGCCTAGAAGTGTCGCTCGTTGATGTTTCGCAGATTCAGTAAGAAAAAAAAAATTAATTGCTGCTTGTATTAAGTTGAATTATATATAAGTACATTCTAACGGCAGCTTCCGAAAGGAGTAACCCTGATCATTAAACTTGCCATTCTGGCTTGTTTCTTATTTCTTTTTTATTCTGTATAATATTAGATGTAGTATTGCTGTAGATATTTCAGTAATGTGTAAGTCGATTTATAAATTCATTTATGACGATATAAAGGTCGCAGTTTGCGAATTACTGGTAATTCCCCTTTTAAATTAGATCCCATGGCTGTCTGCTAAGTACAACTTCAAATTTTTAAATTTGCCTTGATTAAGATATAGAAAATACATAAGTTAGCTGCAGAGTTTATTGTGAGTTAAAAAGCGTAAAAACTAACTTAAATGTTAAAGGTCATATGTTTATCTTTAATTTAATAAGAGAGGCTCTTACTCTCACAGCACTCGCTCAGACTAGTTATAAAAACACACCCATTTATATATGACGTTGCTTCAAAGTATTGTAAAAGGCCCTAAGAGAAAACGCTAAAATAAATTTTCTGAACATGTTTAACAATTGCTCGCCTTATTCAGGCAATGTTAAAAAATTTAAAAATATTCTTAAAAATTTTAATGTTGATATGCGTCATTTTATCTTTGTATCTTAAGAAAAAATAGTTAGACAAGAGAGTCTGGGTTGATGTTAATAGAAAAGGCACACTAATAATATTATAGATTTCGGGTACGATAAACTACCGAAGTTGCAATACATTTGGTATTAATAAGTTTTAATTAGTAGATAAAAGCTGTAACTTAACACTTGCTCTTTTTTTATTAGGTACTAAAGTGAAGAGTTAAATAAATATTGAGAAAATAATTGGCCTTTATTTAAACTGACACGTTTTATTAAACACAGCAATCCTTATATATCATTGTGGAACTATGAATTCGAAAAAAACGCACTTTACTAAATTATTAAATATAAGAAACCAGTTATTAAAGTTTATTTTTCAAACATACCGATTGTTACCTAATGTGTTAAATCTTTTGCTTAAATCAATTACATCAACGCCGAAGATGTCCTATCCGCTGCATTTAAGTTAAATTGCAAAACTCAAAACAACGAATAAAACAAGTCGTAACCGTGATCGTCGTGAATATGAAAGCTGGGCTTAGACTCTTAGACCATCGAACAAACTAGGGCTCGAACAGGAGTAACGTTTCTTGACCTTTTAGTAGTAAACGAAAGCTCGTTCTTAACGTTTACACTAAAATATCAACGGGCAACTACGGGTGCTTAAACTAAAAAAAATTGGTAGAGTAGGGATAGAATGAATGAGCATTCGCTGGTCTGATGAAAATCGGCCTTTAGTACGCAGTACGCTTAATCTTCGCCATTCTTGTCACATCACTAGTTATGTTTGTCATTGTCACTTGTCAGAATCATGTGTTTGACAAGTAGACTTTGGACCTATTGGATATATTTAAATATTAATAACTTAAGTTTTTTAATTAATTATAGAAAATTAAGAATAAAGATGAAATAAATATATAGTTATCAATGTAATTTAATTCTTTTAAATATCGATTAAAATGTATAATCCCACAGTAACGGTTAAACGTATTGATGTGTTAATTCGTATATTAAATGGTCGTAAAACTATAGTATCTTCAAATAATGTTAGAGCTTATTCGAGTGAAGGAAAAATTACCATAGGAAATGTGAGCAAAGAAATAAAAAAACCGAAGAAGGTTGAATATGTACCCAGAAAATATTGTAAGTAGTAAACAAGTTTTATAAACAAGGCCCCATTCATTATACGCACTTTTAACCTATTAGATAAATTTTTCGAAAAAAAGAAGCATTTAGATTAATTGTTCTTTAATTAATAATTGTAAAAAGTATATAGTTATTAAGTTATTTTTTTAATTAGCCTATTATGTCTCACTATTGGGCAAAGGCCTCCTTGATCCATCTTCCTCTTCCCGAGGCAAATCTCATCTACAACTTCCCCGCAATTGCGCATCGGCTAAGTGGACATCCAGGAAGTCATGATATAGTTATTGGTTACTTGAATTTTGATTCACACTTTTGTGATACTCTGTTATAGGCTTACACAGCCTTCTCACTGGAAATGTACGATTTTATCAATAATAAAATTTAATCTTTTTATTATCTTTGTAATAGTTTCTCTATATAATTGTTTTTTTTTAAACTCAAAAATGTCTAAACCTTTGAACTTTCATGATTATTAACATGATAACAATAATTTGTGGGACATATCGTGAGACTTATTGTAAGACATATAAAATTACAAGAGTAATGGTAAAATTAAGGGACTGACTGATGCCATTAGCATAGTGTGTACAGCGCTTAACAGTGAAAGTTTAAAAGTGAGTGAGTGTAGATGTAGCAATGCGGAAAAGTTGAGTAAAAATAATACCAAGGTATTTGTATATTAACACTATATGTCCAGCAAAAAATTTTTTCAAAAATTACTAATTATTATTTCATTTCTTATAGATATTGATAAATTTGTTTTGTTTATTATTCTATCACTACAAATATTTGAATACATGTATGCTAAAAACTGTAGGGACAGTACTAAAAATTATAAATTTACAATGTTCAAGAATTAGCGTGACCCCTAAAAAGATTAAATAAAAAAGGCTTGCATGTACTCAAATATTTTAAGAGCTTTTGAGCTATCATTAAAAATGAATATGATTTCAGTGACAATTGAAGATTCACAATTAAATTTTTTATCACAAAGTTCCCTCCGCAATTTAAGATGGATGATGCAAAAAGACATTCTGGGGCAAGACATGTTCCTCTTGGGTAGACCAGGACCGAGCAGGTACAATATTTAAGCTTGACATAACAAAGCTTTGTTGTTGACCAAGCTCATTGGCACAGAGTTGTGTCCCTGCCCTCTGCTACCAGAGGTTGATTCCTATCTAGAGTCGTGAGTGTATTATCTATATGATTCGCCACAATGTGTATGCGGAGTACCAGATCAAACCCGGTCACATGTAGTGAATGAACGTCCACTCCGTCTTCTCCCTTTTAAAAAGAGTTCTTTTTAAATTCACTCACGTTCACTCTTTTTAAATCCTATAGAAAGAACTGTTGTGGTGGTATCTAAAAGAATTTCTTTATTTCACTCTGAGCCATTCTTAAAGAAAAGCTGCAGAAATTGATTAAAGTAAATTTTTTTTTAATCATTATTATATCCCTTTTTTTAATAATAATTATTCCTCCTTTTTTACAATCTTAATTTGTTGAAAATATTCAAATTATTGAATAAATTTTATTGAAGGTTTATATTATAACTATATATGTAGCATATTTTTATTTTATTTTCACTTTACAACCTTGTCAGTAGAATCGAAGTGTTTTCACTAGAAATATGTATAATGTACACACTAGCGGACCCGGCAGATGTTGCCTGATTTACAATCAAACGAAAGGTCAAGTACACACATCATTGGAAGTGTTCCAAAGAAGAAACAACCTACATTTTTGGTATTTTAAAGATATTTGTTTGAGTTTTTCTTTCTCTTTTTTCACGTCATAGCATGTCAAGTTTAAGTTACATATGGCTAGTAGTGTCACCTACCGGGTCCAATCTCTTTGCTAACCATCCCTTGGAATATACACTGAAAATTTTATATTCATATTCATATTCATTTATTTCATTGCACATGATTATAATTATACATGATGCCCCGTTAGGGCGTTGCAATTTTAATGGTTAAATTTTGTATGGAAATTATATATTATATATTAGTATAATTTTATAATATATTAAAGTCGGAAAATGTCAAGAAAATTAGATAATTATAATAAATTTAATTTAGAATATAAAGTTCCTCTTTGGGCCAATAAGAAAAGCAAACAGCCGCCCTGTAAACCAGATTGCACTTTCGTGTTCAGCCTCTGTAATTTACGGCAGATCAGGCTTTACGCACAGCCTTGTCTGCGCAAAAATGGCCTCTCAAATAAATCTTAACGTTTGATCGATGTTATGCCTCCGATCCACAGTGTAGTGTATTACATAATATCATATACTATATATTATGTACTTGATGTCGTCTTTCATACTAATATGTCATAGTTTGGGTTGATTTTCTTGTTTAATTTTAAATCAACCCCAACATATTCTTAAATAAACAGTTTTATTGGAAGATATGCCACACTCAATATAAAAAGCCATTCGCTTTATTTTGGTATTTGAATCAAATAGTAAATTTTTCTACTGTAAAGAAAAACTTCGACAAAACCGGAGTACGCAGTAAAGTTACGTAGGCTGAAATTTGTCTTACCTAGCGGAAAGTAGATACGAAGACAGTGCAAATGAAGCGGAAAACCCATTTGTATCACCTCGCTCACGAGGGACCTCCCACCACGCCCCCAATAAACCCAATATCAGATCATAATCGAGTAACCGTTCCGACCAGATCTCTCTGGCTAAGCTAAAATCTTTTCCCCACGTATCAGGCGAACGTATATTTAGGCTGCCCCCAAATGAACTTATTTTTAACCGCCAAGGTTACATTTTTTATTACTTCTTTATTAATATTCAAGTTTTATCCAAAAAAATACGTAGTCATTAACACTGAGCAACTGATTATTATTATTATTAATAATACTTGAAACTTTCCGTAGAATTTTACGAAAATTGCGCTGATGGAAGAGTACGAAATTTGCCACAATTATAATTTATAAAGAGGAAGCGTGCGAATGCTAATATTTTTATAAAATATACATATTAAATTATTTAAATAAAACCACACTCACACCATGCCAAACAATTTACATACACATATCTAGATTTTACTATAAGATGGTGTCAGTGTCGAGTCGAGTCATGACCACCGTACTTACAGATGTAATAATGTCGTAAAAACAATTGAAATTTTGTATATAGTTTTAAATAACCCTATGGAAAGC
>JANCMC010046990.1:1751968-1851102 GCA_024363005.1 Charaxes varanes | reverse complement strand
CATTTCGTTATTACACTAGGGATACTGTATGCCTGCTTACAGTTAACGGATGACTACACTTTTGGCTTGAATGCAGCCTTTCAGTGAGCCTGCTCCAGTCAGCGGCTGACCACACGCTGGGTTTGAACGCAGCCTTGGACGTGAGATCAGCGCAATCTGGTCGGAGATATTTCGACTCCTGGGAGCTGTGGCGGCCGCTGCGCTGTTATTGCGGATGGTCTCGGATTGGATCGGGCGTCTGTAATGAGCAGGGGAATGAATATATAAACTAATATTTTTCGAAAGGATTTAGCTTGATATAAATACACAATTATTTTTGTCTATTATTACATGTTTATTTTAACGAACGTCTAATTCTGATATTCCTAACCAGATTTTTATTTTAATTAAAGAAAACTAAACCACTAACACCTTATTATTTTTGAGGCCAAAAGTACCTTTTGTCTCACGTGAGAAAAGTTCACTTTCTCGGCCAATATTCTGAAGAAACGTTGAAGTCATCACAACCTATATGAGCATGCTAGTGGAGTCCTAGACTTATTCTAAACCTAATTGATTTACTTTAAGAAAATACTTTAAAAGGAAAACTTAATGTTTAGTTACTGTCGACGAACTCAATACAAATAATGCGTCGAACCTACACGTTCACAATTGTTTCAAAAGAAAATAATTCAGGTGGAGGCAGAATTGTCGGAAGGCGTTTGTAAGTTAGAACAAGTTCTAACTTACAAGTATTTATTTATCGCACCAGACGAACTTCTGAGCTTTGAAATAATGCTCGACTTCAATGAAAACAGCTTGCATTCACTATTTCGTTAAATATATACTTAAAAAATATATGTTTTAAGTACAGATACAATTGTAACTCTGAATTAGGTGTCTTCCATACCTAGTAATCAAAAAGAAAATATTAATTTAGTTGAAAATTTTAAATGATTATTTTCATCGGTTGCAAGCTATTTATATACTATACGCTCTTATATTATATACTATAGGCTATAGCTATTTATATGCCTTATATAATATAATTTTCTTTTTAATATTTGCTTAGTCTATATTGATGCGCATGTTGTGATCTCCTAAAGTGAAGGAGTACTTCTTCTTTCTTTCTTTTCTTGCGTTCCATTATATTTTTAAGTTTCAATGTATAGTGGAAATTGAATATTTCTTTGTTGGAGACCTTAAATAAATAAATTATATATATATACATATACTCTTTTCGTGTGCAGCTGTGGTCCTATGTCACACCCATTTCTGGGGGCTTTCGTCCGGGTCGATGTACTCGTATATTAGGATCCTGTAACATATTCACTACTTAACATATTATCGTTGTTGTCTAGGTACAATTAATAACAGGTTAAAAGCTTATCTGATGTTAAGTTCCATATATCGATAGATATATATTTGGACTTTAATAATTGGATGCGACAACTCGCGCCATTTCTATTTCCTCCATATAATTACCTAGATTTCCAATAAGTAATCGTGCAGCGGGCGCCAGTAGCGGCACTAATCGACATTATTAAGAAAGTTGGAGCGCTAGACCAATCTACGGCTGGGTCGCACCTGGATACGATTAAATACCTATGACTCCGGCCGCGCTAACGGACCCGCGTCATAAGTTCCAGCAGTTAAACGGATTTCAAAATAATGCTTTCTATTTCTTACGCCAGGCGAGTTTGTTTAAAAGTTAAGTAACCTTTGGTAAGTATTAAGATACCGTACCTCCAAAGGAAAAAACTTCATTGTCTGGCTGTCTGTCAAGACCCTTTTTGTTATTGACGCCTATACGAGACGTATAACGAATGAATACTAATAAAATCAACGCTCTTAGTGTATTTAATGAAAAGATATGTCATGTAAATCACATTGACTTTGTCAAATTAACAGAGATCTTAGAAATGGTATGAATCTTAAAATAATATGGTAAAGTGTTACGTAATGGTACCGAATCACATTTAAACGTTTGGAAAAAACTGAAAAGGTATTTATAACTTAAATTCCTCATTTCTTTATCCGCAAGACAATACATAAGACATTAGGTAAAATTGAGTGTTTATATAAGGTAACCTATTTTCCAAATACCAGTAAATCGGAGCACGAATTCAGCAAGTTTATCTTGTCTCCAGCACACAGCGCACTGTCCGCAAAGTGTCGGCGAATCTAAACGATACCAGCTTAAACACAGGAAATTTCTGCTAATATTCTAACATCACACACGATATATATACGACGCAACTAGATTTTGATCCACTGCAATACCTTTTTATAACAGCAAATATTTATTTTATGTTAATAGACTCCAACTGGTGGCAGAGATTTGCATTTTCACTTTTATGTAATCTTAAATTGTAAAACAATACTCCAGTGTCTAATATCTTTTAAATATTATAAAAAAGCGTAAGGTGACCTAATATTACATTCTGAAAACCGCTTGACGTTCAAAGACGAAATTTGGCAGCGAGGTAGTTTATATTTAGTAGATATCCGCTAATAAAAAAATTTAGAGAGTCAAAATGGTATTTTACTTAAAATACAAACAGAGTATGAGGTTAGAATAGTCAGCTCTCGCTAAGGATCCGAAATATCATCTAGTCTAGCGATTTTTGTGGTAAACTGAGGGCAGATTACGGTGTCAGTAAAGTGTCACGAGCTGACACAATGAGGCTGAGCGTTCGGGAAGTGTCAGATGTGAGAATTTGATTTACAATATTCATGACTTCAGTGTCGGATAGATTTAAAATAGTTATCGAATGTGCGCGAGATTTCTGTTCCATGCACATCATAATTTTCACTGCATTAATAATACCTTAATTCCTACAATTATTAATTAATTAAAACATTGAATGATGTTGTCATTATACGTAATCATGTTACTGTAAAAACAGTGTGTATTTTGGTCCTATAGAATTTCAAAAGGTAATTTGATTGATAAAAATTTGGTTGTTTCATGAGTACGAAAAGCTCGGCTTCACACACACGTACATATTTTATTATATATTAAATAATGCTCGCAAAGAATGCAACATACGAGTATATGTTATGTATTAATAGGATTTAAATTTATAAGGTATCCAAAGTAGAGAAAGAAAGATTTTTGTTAACGTTAATATCAATATAAATACCTAAAAATTATTAACACCGCGGTATAGCGAAATATTTATTTGCCTGGCCTAATGACATAAAGCCGAGAGCAAAAGCTAATATACGATAAAAATAAAAACCTTGTTGTTATTAAATATACATAATTATAATCTGCAGCAGAGTCTCAATAGCTCAACGGTAGAAGGGAAGGATTGAAACTGCAAACTATCAGGTTCAAACCCCGACGCTGCTGGGGTATTGTCGCTTTCACTCTTAATACAAATTTTAATTTAAGCTTATTAGGAAAACGGTGATGTTAGACATACCCGAATAATATTGCTAATATTTCTTTTAAAAGAAAAAATCTGTATACATCCATAAATAGCCCTTTGATCCCTTCAGTTATGTCCCTGTCTAAGTGCATTGTGTGTGATGACTGTGTAATTACGCGCTAATTAGTATCAGCGAGGGTTTTCTGATTACCAGGCATTGTTCGACTTTGCAACAGTGCTATTTTCTTTGTCGTGAGATTCTGCATCACACAAACGAACATAGAAATTGTGGTCATTGGATAATGGAGGACAATGGACATAGTATATAAGTTAACATCTACAATGAGAAGAACTTTTTTTTATATAACAAGAGACAAACAGGCAGGCGCGATTCAATTGTGTTTACCGATGCCCAGAGATCTTTGAGCATTGCCAGAAGGCTCTCAGAGAGTTTGGAAATACCGAAACCAAAAACTAATGGTTCCAAGGTGATGTTATCAAAGATAAGAAATTTGTTACAAATCGCAGGCTTATAAATTTTTGAATATTGAGGTGGTGTGGTTGAAATTCCAATTTCTGACGCGATCTCTGCGAAATGTTATACGATGAATAAAATTAATTTACAATTTCAAACGCCCTGCGAAACCCTTTATGGGCAAATTTGATTTTTACTCGCGGAATTTTTCCGACAAAAATTGAATTAAACCCGTTATCTCGCGCTCCCAGTCGCAAATTATAACAAACCAAACATGAGCTGGAGCGCCACTTTAATTGGCTTTTATAAGCAAAAACGGATGATTAATGAGCGCGAGCAAAAACGAAACCTTACACCCGCGCCTTGAAAATACCCGGTGGAACTGTAACACCACTGCAATGGACTAGTTCTCTGCTCTACACATTATAAGCGCACACGCCGTCCCCGAAGTCAACCCTGCGTCTATGTACCCCGGTAATGAATACCAAGATATATCGTGCAAATTTCCTTTTTTCAGTCAGTAAATGGACGAACTCCATCGAGCGACGAATCGTGACTGATGGAAGCAGCTTACCCAGAAACTCTGGAGTCACGATCCTCAGCGGTGAGGAAACCGTTAGGAAGAAGAATAAATGGACAACATGACAACAAGAACACTTTCTCTGCAATACATTTTAAGAACTTTCATATTCGACGTTCCAAGCGGCTATCAACCTGACACTAATAAAGAAGACCATAAAAATTTAATCCATATAACAGGTGCCGCTTCCAAAGTTTTCAAATTTGGCTTATCTGAGTCAAAAGCACCATATCTACCTCACCCACGCATTTGCATCAGAAATTATATTATGTAATCTAAAAAGAAATAAAGAGGTTTAATATCCTGTGTTAATTTGTTTATTTACGTAGGGCGGCAAACATATAAACCACCGTTCTGATGGAAAGCAGCCACAGTACTTTAAAGACGCTATCAATTAAACTACAGTATTTTTTACAGCATTACAAAAAGTTTTTAATATATAGAATATTATGAGTTACACTTATAGATTTAAAAGATAAATTGACAGTGTAAGAAAAGATTGCACAATAGGAAAGGGAACAAAATGTCTCATGAGATTGTGTGTACCTATCCATGTTCGTGCGCGTGTGTGTGTGTGTGTGCATTAATTTATTATCTCTTTTTTTCAATTGAGCTTGGAGAGTGTGCAGAAGTCAATATTGAAATCTTGTTTATTATAAGACCTTGCACCCACACATTTCTCATCCTCTTTGTAAAGTGCTCTGGCGCCTACCATCTAGTTACCATCAATCATGGATAGCTGGTGGTTTTGGACAGGAGTATACTGTAAGGGTTCGGTAGAGGCACTTTTTAAATCGCAAATCTTCAAATTATAAATGAGGTATATCGTTCTGCTCTCCATCCATTTATTATCCAATCTCTAGCATCATCATCTAATGTAATCATCTATAGTACGAGTAGTAGATGAAGATACCTCAGTGACAGGGCATTTGAGTGGATTTCATGGATGTATTTTGATCCTGCGTATAGTATAAGTAAGGGAGGGTAGTCATATTACAACCGTGGACTGCGTGTTAGCTATCAAGACACATTGTGCTCAGTGTTAGTGTCACACGTATACTCAAGGTGGTTACATACGTGCATACGGCAGAGTTGTGGTTTCAGTATATATCATTACAGTGTTGTGTATGTCACATTTTAAGAGCGGAACAATCGGTAAAGTATCGTTCATACAATAGTCAGGGACTCGGGTTTGGTTTATCGAGTACATCGCACCGCATCTATCTTCCGACGAAGCTCGCCGAACAGATCTGCTCTCAGATTTATGATACAGCCTCCCACTGTGACAGCGGTAGATATTACTTTTGATATTTTCGAATACAACCCGGACATTTTTCATAAAAACTTACCCACAGCGTGCGGTGTGCGGCTGCCTAATAAATAAAGCATTTTAAGATTACGTATATTATTCTCAATCTACTTTCAAACATACGAAATACATGTACAAACAGTTCAGCAGGATGCGGATTTAGCTATCACGGCTATGAAACCATGTTTATTTATTTTGTTTATATATTATCTTTTTTTTAAATTAGGAATATGTAAACAATGACTTTTTAAATAATATGTTAAAGATTCAAATTCCATTAGAAAATAAAAGAACAAAGTATTCCTCTGGAATAAACATGAATACTTTACGAAACATTCCGCTTCATATTCAAGCGGCGAAATATCAAATACAAGTGTAAATAAGAAACATTTGAAAAAATTGGGAACTCGAACTGCCTTTAAAGTTCCTCGAGAGCATCTTAAAACCAAATTTGGCAAAACTTAAAGTCTGCAGGGAGCGTGGAGCCCGAGTGACCCAAGTTTTTGCTCCAACTTGCGTTGAGGCGTTTTTAAACGGTTTACGTGCTGTGTAAGGCATGAGAGAACGCGTGCTAAATTTTAAAGCTGTAGAGGACGTAGGAGGAGTAGGAGGGGGGCGTGTCTACTGGAGGTACGGCATAAGAAGATTTCTCGGTTGCGATTCCATACTTCGCAACAAGAACTTTCACTATGTCCTGCCACTCTTATATTATTATCTTAATATCATTATTGCATAGTATAAAATGAAGTCGCTTCTCAGCGTTGTACGCGCAGATCTTTCAAACTACGCAACAGATTTTAATGCGATTTTCACCAATAAACAGAGCGATTTAAGGAAAAGGTTTATATTTATAATACATTTATGTTATAGAAGATAAAAGCCGAGAATTTCTCTATAATTTGTAAGATGTCGTATAAACGTATTTTTGTGTTACGTCGCGTGCTCTGGCTAAACCTTATGAGACAAAACACAATAATGTACTACGGAATTTACATCTTAAAAGATCTATAATAATGTTCGAGTTGGCATGTGTATATCTCAAAATTATAACCCACAGAAATTACTTTTATCTTTTATATGTTACAAAAAAATAATGAACTATTTACGAAGCTATTTTAAAGGAAACCGAAACATTCCTAACCATTTAAGTACGCTAGATACTTTGAACATATTATGTACTTTTAACGGCGTTTCATTAAAAATAATGTCTTAGATCGGTAAGCGACCAATAGATGGCGCTATGTGTTGATATTGAATAGCATGAGAAAGTCAATGTTAGGGCGGGACGAAGTCTCCGGGTGCGCTTGTAATATTATAAATGTAAAAGTAACTCTGTTTACTACATTTTGATGTATAAATCACGAATGCATTTTTGATGAATTTTGGTATAGAGATAGATTAGATATTGGAGTAAGACATAGGCTACTTTTTGTTGCGAAAATGAAATTTAAAAGGGGTGAAATAGGAGTTGAATATTTATATGAAAGCAGAGGAATATGATGCGTACAAAGTGGCTGGTTCAAGCTAGTATTAATATGCTTTCTATACTTACAGTTTTTTAGGTACCGCGCCCACTTAAAGATTTACGACCTAGGTAATATTTAGAGATTTTTGAACAGTCAATTGTAAAAGAGAAGGCCACGAACCTGAGAGTCTTTTGCTTGTACAGTTGATTGAGCTGTATTGTTAATAAGTGCACTCCGCTTAAGGCTTATACGTTGGAGCAGTCGTCGGTAGTGGGCAAGAGCCCAGGTGCGAAAGTTGGGCGTTGTTTGACACTTTGTTGAATACGGCCGACGGCGGCGAGCATTTAAATTGCAAAGCTGATATACTGCGCCCGCCCCCCCCACGGCGTCCGGTAATTCCACCTCTTGCTCCGTAACCCCAAATTTCGACAACGATTCCACTGTACAAGTTGTAGGGAGCTAAACTTAATCGTAGTAAGGATGTGGTCTTCCTTTCAACGATTAAGTTTGCCTAGAGAGATCCTTGCTCCGTCCGCCTTTGAAGGTAGGCTAAGACCAAACGAAAGTATAGCTAGAGGTAGAACAAAAACATTTTCGGTCTTTTAGAGTAAACGAAAGCTGTTTCTTATTATTCTCACCAAAATAGCAACAAGCAAAATAATAAACATTGGAATATTTCAGAACGTAGACAGAACTACGAAAGAATGTTCCACGACTGTTTAAATAAAATAAACGGAAATATATTGCTTTTCTTATCTTATTTTTCTATAAATGTTTGAATGCGTATTTAATAAGATAAAAATATAAAAGCAAGTAATAGAACGTAACATTCTTAACTAATAATATAAGTCGCAACATTCGCCCGGCGACGTCGAACCAACTTTGAAAATATTACAAAGTTAGTACGAGTCTTAAATAAAACTTTACCGATGTGAAGTGATAAACTTTTCATATTATAATGTACCCTTTACACGGCCTCCGAATGTGGATTGGACTTTATGAACAAGTACACTGATTTTAAAATAAGATTTCAATTCAAAGACGAACGATTTTTGTGATATGTATTCAAATTCATTGTCTAATGTTATAAGTAACGCGTCCAGATGTATTTGAACGGTTGCTTTATACATTACCGCGTTTCATACAATTTAAAGTATCTGCAATCTATCAATTAAATATTGTGTCTTAAATTACTAACACTAATCTTCATCAAAGATTGTAATAAATTTCCATACTAATAAACGACATTTCGACTGTTTGGTAATGTGTTCAAAATTAAATTTTTATTTCAGCCTCCACCGATCTCCTGTTTGGTCGTCAAGTAACGTGGCGGAATAAATTATATAAAAGTCAAAAACCACGAATTGAATTGAATCTTTGCCAAAGAAACAATCTACAACGTAGTCTGAGCTAAACAGAAGTTAGAATTAACGAAATATGTTTATTTGTGTTTCCACCTAACTTGGGTCGAAGGCGCGACTCCAAACTCCTTAGCCACTGACAACTTGCGACTCATCGCTCAGACGAATTCCATCTGTATGTCCGCGTAATAAGAGCTACCTCCAGTGTATCACACCAAACTCCAAAGCTCAGAAGCCCACAGGCGTAATAAATAAATAGTCGTAGTTAAAACTTGTTCCAAGTCGGTCTTCTTTTGCCGCCATTTTTCTTCACCTGACTTATTTTGTTTCCGATAGTTGGGAACGTGTGTTGGTTCGAATTTGTGAAGTTGGAAGCGCTGCCTGAATCTGTATCAACATTTTATGCTTTGATTTGAACTTTATTCTAAACCTGAAATTCAGTCATATTTTATAAGTTGCAGCAAATGTACGTGGCTTCATATACATACACACCTGTACAGACTTCAGATTTGAATTATTGAATTTGTTGGCGACAAATTAGATTTATTTCATTGAAGTTGAACTGATATGAGATTGTTGGCAAGTGACTCTACTACTTGATCTCAGAAAGCTTCTTCTTTTTTGACTACATCCTCTCTTTAAACGAAAATCATTTTTCTCTGATACATATATACTTTGAAAACGGTTTGACCTTAGAAAAGAGCGATATTATATCGTTGTTTCTTAAAGAATATTAGAAATACTTTTTAGGTATGTCTAATATTCCCTTTTTCCCCTCCTACCAAGCTTAAATTAAAAGCTTGTATTAGGAGTGGGTGCGACAATACCCCAACGGCGGTGGGGGTCGTACCGGGTACCTTGCGGAATTCAGTCTATACCTTATACCGTTGAGCTATTGAGGCTCTGCCACCTACAATATCTCATTCCGCATTTGCCACCCTTGTATTAAGGTTCCATGGGTGTTGATAGTTAATTAAGAAGGTGTGTTAGATGACGAAAACATAGATTTTCCCAAAAATGATGTCTCATTTTTTATAAAGCGAGTCCCTATAGACGATATAGAAAATTCAACCCCAACTTGCAGAGGCAAGTTTAAAAGCAAATTACGATTCGGTGCAGTTTGAAACGGGAGTTGAAAACTCAATTGGATGTTTATAGTAATTAAACCGCGGCTACTTCGGGAACTGTTCAATTCGGCTAAATCAACAAGAGATGCTGCGCAGCCAAAAGTTCACAACTGGCTGCTCCGTCAACTTACGCGCGCTAACCATTTTGGAATTAAATTGATACGTGGAACTAAATCAATACTCACAGTGGAGTATGGATGGATACTATTGACAATAATTTATGTATAAACTTTCACGATTATTTTCACTATAAATATTAAAGACTCGGCTCATATCGCGATCAATAATCAATAATAATCAATAATCATATCTTTATTTGCAAGAATGTGGTACAAATGATGTTATATAGTAATTAAATCCAATACATTCAACTATATAACTCAAACGCAACCACGCACTGTAAGCTTGCGTGTTAGCATCTACACGTTATTTTGCATGTAGAGGTGAATTCTTGAGGGCGTGCATTTTTAGACTGTACGCACTCTAACCCCCTGAGCCCACTGAGCCTTTATCACAGCAGCTCTTAGCGCTTAGTTGGGTTAGTAAAGGATAGTAGGTTAGGTAGCTAAAACTAGTTAGTTAGTTGGTTTTTATTCACTTAGGTTTTTTGCAAAACTCCTGTGACCGTCAATTTTTCTTCTGCATCTTTTAAAAATAGTCTCAAAGGTTCCTATGTTATGTTTTTTGTATTGAATTCGGCTTCGCCAATATAGATTCAATCTCGATCATTTTGGGTCGAAAATTAAATAAGTTTTCGGGTTTCGAATCGGTTCAATTTGAAGTACACGTGAAATTTGTAAATTCATTAAAGATCATCGAATTCGGGATACGAACCCCGGTAATTGTAACAACCGGAAACTTCGGTAATTAAGCATTTATTAATTGCTCTAATTACAAAAATTCCAGGTATATTTTGGGTTTTGGTGAAATTTAGCTTCATATTTATCTGTATAAATCGATCTTTGTTCTAGTCTCGCTTGAACTCGAAAAGTGGCTGAGCCATTTTGAATTCTGTATCTTTTATTCCCTTTATTTCCGGGTAGGTGTAAAAGAAAAGAAAGGAGGGGACAGTCAAAAGATTATTTAAAAAACTCAAAAATGCAAACTTGTTCGGTACTTCAGAATACCTTTAACAGATGAATTTCGTAGCTCTTACTAGATCTTTTGATTGACGCGGACGTGTCATGTTTTTTCTTTTATATAACAAGGAGAAAACGAGCAGACGGCATTCACTTGAGTGACTATCGACGCCTATGGACAAGCGTAAAATAAATTTTTGATTGAATAAATCTATATCCATACTAAATATGATAGACATAATAAAGGATGCATAGCGAAGCCACATCTCTCCACATGGCCAATGTATCGAGCCGATCGGTAAAAGTTGGGTCGCCGACGATTCGTGCCGCTCTACGTTGTATGCGGTCAAATGGAGGCAGCTGATATTGAGGGGTCCCCGCCCAAAGGTGACAGCAGTACTCCATGTGAGGCAGAACTTGCGCCTTATACAGTTGCAAGAGATGGGCCGGCATGAAGTACTGCTTGATCTGTTAAGGGCGCCAAGCTTCTTACAGGCTAATTTAACCTTCTCTTGAAGTGACCGCGGAACTGAAAATAATATTATATAAAATATTCGGCTAGTGCCACGTTTTATGAAAAAAAAGGAGGTTAATTGCTTAATAAGAGACGAGCCTCAATTCGAGCAAGACAACGTCTGTCGGATACGCTAGTAGTACATATATAAAGAATTATAAAAAGGTTTGGAATTTATGATAGCGTTCTATTGGGAATCTGACCAAACCACGGACCACATCATAAAAGCGTAAAAATGTCATCAAAATCGGCACAGATTTTAGGAGTTCACACGAGCACCAAAATGTATATCAAATGTAATGTACATCTTTATAAACTTTACAATTCCATTCAGCTTTACACTAAATTCGTGTAAACGGCTGGACCGTCTGACCCGTTGGCCTAAACTCGTCATAAGGGCCAGCAGCGGATCTGCTGGCCTTCTGGTGGTGCAGATGTCCATGGGCGCCGGTAGGCACTTCGGTGCCTGCTGCCTGCTCGTTTGCCCCCTTGTAACATAAAAAAATATCTTTTACACCTAACTTAGATGAAAGGCTCCAAAATGCCTTATTTCAGCTCATTCACAACTCGAAAAAAAGGTCATCCTAGCCCGACGGAATTTCACTTATTAAAGTTCAAACAA
The DNA here is from genome assembly GCA_024363005.1 of Charaxes varanes. Lineage (NCBI taxonomy): Eukaryota > Metazoa > Arthropoda > Insecta > Lepidoptera > Nymphalidae > Charaxes > Charaxes varanes. The sequence continues at coordinate 1,839,213 of JANCMC010046990.1, read as the reverse complement.
CAACTTCCAGAACAAAAAAAAAAAAACAAAAATATGCATTTCTTAAGAAAAGTATTCCAAATGCATAATTACCAAACAGCTTTCCGATACAAAATTCAAGCGGCGTTTTCAATATTTTTAATTAAAGTGCAATTGTGACGAGAATAAACATTTTTTTTTTTGATAAGCTGAATAGGCATTTAGGTTATGGTTTACTATTTGCTTTTAAAGTGTCTTTTTATTAAGTAACGATTCTGTAATTAATTATTAAATTCTGTATACAATGTACATAACATTTTATATCCTACATAATAACTTAAAATCAATAAAATAAGGCCATTACGTATACCTATTTATGTCAAGATGATATATTTACGTAAAGAAGAATAGTTAATTAGTCAGTCTCTATATTTTATACTAGTTGTGCCCGCGACTTCCTCGGTAAAATTCGGTAAATGAATTAGATTCAATTTTAGTGTGATAATATATAACAGCCTTTCTCGATAAATAGGCTATCTAACATTAAAAGAATTTTCCAAATTGGCCCAGTAAATCCTAAGGTTATTGCGTACTAGTAAACAAACAAACTTTTCAGCTTTATATACAGTATAGATAAAGTTATGCTGAACTTCTAATTCTGATAAATCTTTTTATGCCCTAGTTATTTTAACTAATATGAAACTGACTCAACTTTTCATTACAGGCATAAGTATCAGAATCAAAACAGTCTTAACGACATCGTTATTGTATTTAAATTCATAACCGACGGGCAAACTGAGAACTGCAGACACGGTATTTTTCGCTGGAAAATGTGTTTATGGCCTACCCCGTTGGCAAATGGACTCTGTAATCTATGAACAAAATGGCTGTACAAAATGACTAGTATTTTGTATTTTGTACCAAATATTTTTCTTGTTATTTTTTTTCTCTTTTCTTTCATTTGACTGGTTATAAGTACCTTTTTTTAATGATGGTGGACAATTACAAATTGTGGACAGGTTTCGGTAATAACTTTGGAGACCGCCTGCCAGTTCGTCCCCTACCGCGTTGTATTGGTAACAGTGTTGCGATATCAATGGTTTTTCCCCGATTTTCCCGTCTCAAAATTCCAACGCATCTATAGTAGTTTTCACTTCATAAAGCGTAATTAACAACTATTATTTTTTTACCTTACTCACTCTGCATCGCAATACGAATAAAGATATAGTAGGTAGATATAATAAATATGTACATAAATTGATAAAAAAATCCAAAAGCACTGCCCTCGGTGCTAACCCCAAGTTACTTACGATAAATAAACGTACTTTGATTTGATGTATAAATTTATTACGTCTCCTATTTTTTTATATTGTGAACGAATCAGCGTCACCCAATTTAGCATGTCTAAGTAGGAGGAGGGGGGGGGGGGTTCATTGATAAATTACACGTTAAGGGGTAATAGAAATGTGATGTTGTGACAATGAGCACAGGGAGGGGTCAAAAGCTTTGTGACATCACATTTCAAAATTAAAAAGATCCAAAAATAAATTAAAAAAAATTTAAATCTGCCGTTTTGTTTTATGTTTTTTAAATACATTTGTGTCGGTACACTAAGGGGGAGGGGGTGTAGAAAGTATGACAATCCGTGATATGTACAAGCTGCTAACATTAAGAAGATCGGTGACGACGAGAAATTGGAGGTTTCTCGTTGTTAACAATGTTAGAAGTAGTCTATATAATTCAGATATTAACATTACTGAGCTACAAAATGGGATACGAATTGCTACTCAAGAGTCGTGTAGCCCTCTAGCATGTACTTCTTTGTTCATCAAAACTGGATCGAGATATGAAAGCGCCGATAATAATGGTATATCTCATTTTATTGAGCATTTGGTTTGCCAAGGATTTGATTCAATGACGCATAATTCAGAGAAAAATGTTTATGACAATGGTGTAAAACTAATAGCTCGAACCACGAGAGAATATCAAGTATTTACAACTGTAAGTCTTCCAGAGTATGCCTGTGAATGTGTGGATAAACTTGCGAACATTATAACAAACCTTAAAGTATCAGGTGTGGAGCTAGAAATACAAAAAAAAAAGATTAATGATGAAACGATCGACACTGAAAACAATCCTAAATCATTAGTGTTTGATTATTTACATCAGACAGCTTTTCAAGGGACAACTCTGGGACAAAACGTTATTGGCCCAAGTATTAACAAACTTAGTTTTGATAATTGTAGGATAAATGATTTCCTCGAATCTAATTACAAACCACATCAAATTCTATTTGTTTCAACTGGAACCGCATGTCGTTCTTCAAATATAAGCAAAATAAATGCTAACCTTGGTTGTTTAGCAGACTGTTTACCTGTTGAATGTGAAGCACAACGTTATACTGGATCGTCTATTATGTACCGCGATGATTCAATGCCATTTGCTCACGTCGCTATTGCCGTAGAGGTACCGGGTTACAACAGTGCTGAATATTTACCATTATTAGTTGCTAGCTGCTTAATTGGTTCATGGGATAGAACGCAGGGAGGAACCGATAGACATAGTTTTCTTTTAGCGCGTGCGGCTGCGATATCCATGCTTTGTGAAAGATTTGAATCATTTTATATAGCCTATCGGGATGTAGGATTATGGGGTATATATTTTATTGGCAAAAGAGATGTGTTAAATGATATGGTGGAGGTTATACAAAAACAATGGATGCTTGTATGTACCACGACAACGAAAAGAGATGTCCAAAGAGCAGTTAATTTGGCAAAGTTAAAATTGGCAAAACGCGTTGACGGCCTGATAAACTCTTGCAATGATATTGGTTTACAACTATTGTATAGGCCTAAATGGAGACCTTTATCCGAATTTAATGAAGATTTAAATCAAATACGAGCTGAACTTATAAAAGAAGTAGCTCATAATTACATATATGACAAATGTCCTGTCATTGCTGCAGTTGGCCCCACAGAAGCAATACTCGATTATTCCAGAATTAGGGGTGGTATGTACTGGTTGAGATTTTAAATAAAGTGACTACTATAGGTTTATAACAACTTGGTATTTTATTTTGCGACTACTTTACATGTAAAATTAAAACCCACCAAAAACATTTACATGTAAAATATTGCCAAGAAGGCTCTTACTGTCAAAAAGTCGTCGGATCTCATGTATAGCCAAGCTTCAGCTCTATAGGCCATCATTTTACAAGTCCTAATTTTACAAACTCTACACTTTATTAATAGTATTATTTGGCTTAGCCCTTTCGCTATATTGTTTATTAATTTTGAGTTATTCAATAATTATTGTAGTAAAGAAACGGCCTTCTATATATATTGAAATAGCTAAAAAGCGAGTCCGACTATACACCCAGACTCGAGGCGGGAATCGAACCCACGACTCCCTGAGCGGAAGGCAGTGTCATTGCCCACTTCGCCAACGGGCAAATGAATATAATCCCATATCTACTTATAAACATATGGCGAAAAATATTTCCATAGATTCATGGTTCCTCAGTCAAAGGAAACGGTGCCCTAGAAACTCCGAAAACAATTTTTTAATCAACATACGTTTGTAGGTGATAATATATTCTAAAATAGGTACTTTTGCAATGACATAGGAAACCGCGTTTCCGATCTCTATAACCTGTTATACGCCAGCATCTTATTATTTCGCGCTTATTATTTCCTTGATTAGAATTAAGTATGTTAGGTGAAAGCGTATTTGTAGGTGTGAATTTTTTAACTAACATTACCTAAGTAGTTTAAGTGTCTATATTGAAAAATCCTCTCATTTCCTCTCTAACCAAGTATAGACTAGTGTCAGGTTGAAAAGTTGCATAATACATAATCGCTCACATTAAGTTCTAGGAACTAGATGGTTACCTAAATGATATAAAATTTCTAGTAAAACCCCTAAACCCCTAAACAAAAACTTTAAAATATAATCTTTGCTGGTTTTCAACTTCTTAAAGCCACAGTACTGCATAAATACCTACCACAATTAACATAAACAGCTGATGACTTTGAAACGCCCGAAGAAATCTTCATAGATTATAGCTAAGAACCAGGTCGATCACGTCAGTTTTGCAAATAAAAAACCGCATCAAAATAGGTCCCTCCGTTTAGAAGCTACGATGCCACAAACAGATGGACAAGTCAAACTTACAACACTCCCCTTTTTCTGTTAGGGCTTTAAAATATCTGCATTATAGCCGCTACACATGTTTCGATAAATCGTTGCGAAAAAACTGTACAGTATAATTCGGTGTGAAAAAACTGTGCAGTTTAATGGACAACGACATTCACACGCATCGATAAAACTGTGCAGTTTAAACTGTATAGTTTTCGCAAAGATTTGTCGAAACGTGTGTATCTGGTATTAGTAAACACTCGGACAAAGCTATTGATTAAATAAAGATAGATAATCCGACTTTTATCAAACGACTGGCACCTTTTATACCTTACAATGGAATTTTCATCTAACATGCAAGTCATTATCCATTTTCCACAAAAGAGTCTGGAATGCGACCTCTATTGGGATCACATAAAGAGGCTTAGCACATCCGATTGTTGAACTTTGGGCGGAGGCCTCGACAATGCATTTAACATTTCAATACACACAATATAAAGTACCAGAAATAAAAAATAGCATCACGTCATAAGTACGTCTAACGTTATTTTTTCGTTGAAACCAATTTTTTAACTAATAAAATGGGCTAGTGCGAGTCAGAGCCGCCCTAAGAGTCCTACCATACCGAGACGCTCTGGCGGCGTCGCCAGCTATGTAGTCACGTGACGTCGTCAAATTAGAAGCGCAGATATCCATGGCGACGTCGCCGGCTACTTAGCCTTGGATACCTGCGCTTCTAATTTGGCGACGTTACGTCGTCAAGTGAGTTAGGTACCTGTCCTAAATTTTATTATGAATTGCTGGGATACGTAAATGTCAAAGTCGCCATGACGTCTCGGTGGAGTAGGAGCCTAAGGGCTCCGTACCGTCATCTAAACTATACTAATATATAAAGCTGAAGAGTTTGTTTATTGGCTAGAACGTGCTAATCTCAGGAACTACTGATACGATTTGACCAGGGAATTTTTAATTTCATACTTTCATAATTTAATATCACAAAATCACCGCCATTTTTTTTACGGTTTTCGAATCCCCACAACCTCGGAGCCTAAGGCATGGTCACTGTCCACTGCGCCAACGGGCCAGTCAAAGCAACATCTTAGGTATTGCATCTGACTCGGCTCCCATGAGATACAAGAATAGGCGGTTGACCTAAGTGAATACCAAAGCCCGTGGACAATTGTACAAACAAAAAATTCGCAAGTGCGTTGCCGATCTTTAATCTTTCATTAAAAATCTTCCTCTTAGCTTTGTCCCTGTCTAGTACCAGGGTCTGCTTAAATTGCAGAGAATGTGGCTGTGGGACGAGTTAATATAACAGATTGCCGTCTGACGTCATTCCCCGAAATCACCACAATCTCAAAACTAATATTAATCGGTGACAACAATCAGGATCCACTGTTTTAAATGCCTTCCGAAATATTGACAACCTCGGATGTTTAAAAACCAGTGTGAGAATTGGGCACCCATCTATCACCCGGCCGCAGTAAGAACTGCTTAACCTAGCGATCGACTTAAATCCCGACCTCTAACTAACCTACGACCTCCTAAAAAACATAATTAATAAAATCCTTAATAATATTTCAACTAATAGGTATTCCGTAGTAGGTAAAGAAAAGATGTCAGTCGAGAGAATTTCCTTTGAATATGAGGACAATGGTAGCCGGGAAATGTCTTAGGGAAGCGCAGTTGTCTTCATCAACGGACACAAATCCTTTCAGTAGTATTGATCGATCTAATTGCAGCATTAGGGCAGAAGAATAAGCTATTGTGTACCGCATTTCCGACGTCTCTCGGATCTATTTTATTCGAAACGATTCTTAAGAAAACAAAAACCCATTACCAGTTAACTTCCGTTGAGAAAGATCATCAATACAAGAAAAGTCTTTGCTACGATTGAAGCTTGGCTCGAAGTAAAAACGTTGAATCGTATTCTTTTACTTTTCTTCGAAAGTAAGTATAAGGACATTGATTGTACAAAGTTCTAAATAATCATTACATAATTGATAATTTATTCTATTTGGTTTGTAATTATTACATTATTTGTACATATAATAAGCCAATATTGTATTCTAGTAAATTAAAAGCCGCCTACAGTCAGTGTTCCGGTTGTCTATAATTGTTGACATTCAGATACAGAGCCTCAATAGCTCAACAGTATTTAATTAGAGGTAGCGCCACGCTTTTAGCCGAATTGAGCCGGCGCGTCCGTGTACTAGTACCTCTTTTTCACATGATATCGGCGTGAAGTGATGGCAATGCTGTCACGTCAAGTGATGGTATTTTTACGTTTCGTTCGGTTTGTGAGAGAGACTTCCCGGTGGCCTAAACTCGACATTTAGTGCTGGCAACGCATCTGCTAGCCTTCTGGTCGTGCAGATGTCCATGGTCGTGCAGGTGTCGGTATGCACTTAGATGCCTGCTGCCTGCTCGCTTGACCCTTGTCACATGAAAAAAACGGTATAAGGTATGGACTGAATCCGCAAGGTATCCGGTTCAAACCACACCGTTGTTGGAGTATTGTTGCGCCCACTCCTAATAGAAGCTTTTAATTGAAGCTTAGTATGAGAGGAAAATTGTACCAATTACTACGCCCTCTGGAGTACCACAGGGATCACATATAGGACCACTACACTTTATTGTCTTTATCAATGATCTCATTAATAAACGAAAAAAAAAAAGACACAATGATGCAAAAAAAGAAATATAAGATGATCGCTCTAGTATCTAGTTGAACTAGACGAAATCGCGGGCAACAAGTACTTTGAATGTAAAATAAATTGGGGAGAAACTTTCAAGGTTCGTTTGGAAAAAAATTAAACAAATGTAACAGTTTCTCGATGATGATTGTTGTTACGGAAACTATTTCTTTGATTTATCGCACGGATTTTGATGAAATTTTCGACAAACGCCATTGACGCAATACCGAAAAATGAGAGTAAATTAAAACTCGTAATTAATTTGTGATTGGTTTTTTTTTTAACTAACCGCGATTTAAACGTTAGTTGATTTTCGTTTACGAGGTGGAATCGGTTTTACTCCACCAACTGCATAAAAACCAATAAGATGAAGGAACTAAGTTAGAAAGGAATTGACAATATTAGGCATAGCTAATAGTTTCCCAGTATTTAACAAAAACGAGATAAGCCGCCCCAAAAGTTCGAGCGAACGTAGATAACGAACAGAAACTGTCCTCGTTACGTAAATTACCCACAGCACAATTAAATCATCAATTACGTGGACGAATTTAAATCTATCACAATGCGGGAGAAAGTGTTACCGATTGGTCACCGACGCCTATACAAAACGAGTTGACATCGCTGTGACTGCTTTTGCAAATAGCTATTATTATAAAGTGGTATCTTAAATATACCTCATCAGAAAAATCGTAACTCTTGCGGTTTTTTTTACATATGTTCCAACATATACACATTTTCTGATAATCCTTGCAAAACATAAACTTGCAAGATGTTTCGATTTTTTTGATTAGAAGTATATAATATATGTATAAGCGAAAGGTCACCTAACACGAAATCTCGAAAACTGCGGGATGTACAAAGATGAAATTTTACAAAGACGTAATTTGTAGTCTGTAGACATCCCCTAAGAAGGGATTGTTCAATGGGGCCAGATTAAGGAGGTCTAGGGGTAAGTTTAATTTTACGGGGATGAATTCGCGGAAAACAGTTAGTCTGTTTATATATCTCCTAATCATTAAAAAAAGGTTAATATCTTTTTATTTATTTTACTCATTGGACTAATGTCATACCAACTTTTAACAAAAATGGGAAAAAACATAAATTTGAAGTATTTGAACGACCAAATCTGATTGTATTTATTAAATAGTCTTCCGACATTTCTTTACTCTCTTTTCTTTTATACCTTCCCGGAAATAAGGTTTCCAGCATTACAACCACCTCAAATAAAGAAGTATATACAAAGTTGCGGGCAAAATCTAGCGTCATACGTAACGGCACTCGTATCAGATCTGCCACTAATAAGCCACAGCTGACGACACTGGTTGCCATCTCATTCCAGCATTACAACCACCTCAAATAAAGAAGTATATATAAAGTTGCGGGAAAAATCTAGTGTCATACGTAACGGCATTCATATCAGATCTGCCACTAATAAGCCACAGCTGACGACACTGGTTGCCATCTCATTCCAGCATTACAACCACCTCAACACTATAATTTGACAAATAGAATGAGATGCATTAGTTGGTCATTCCCAACATAATGGGTACTGTACACGTCAGCCGTATAATTTAGCGACCGGCCAGATGAGTTGCTTTCCGCAAGTTTAATGGACTTAAAAAGTTTTCAATTTGGTTTTATATTACTAATGTCGGCATCACAAAAAGGTATCATCTGTTAACCGAATTTTGAATAATGTAAAATTGAATACATTCACGAGGAAGAAGTAGCGCAAACGAAATAAGGAAAATAATATTTATTCTTTACATTTTTATGCCAGCAATGCGTCTGCACGCCTTCTGGTGGTGCAAATGTCTGTCTGCTTGTTTGCCTCTTGCAATATGTGCATAACTTTTATTAACTTGCATTACCGTCTTTTTGCACGTATTATCTTTACCTCTATTGAATAGTACTAAACACTATACTAATCGGAAATATTTTATAGTAACTGTAAGTATCGATAACTTTCATACCCATGATATAAGTATGAAAGTTATCGATACATCACAATTGTCCATCACTATCAACAAAGCAATTACTATGCAATGAACGTTTACTTTACATAAACATCAAAGGCGCCGCTTGCCGCAATAGTGCCAAATTTACCATACTCAATGTTTTTCATATAAAAATGATATCATCATTATTGTTCTGGAAATTATATTAACATATCTGACGTTGATTTAATTTATTAAGTGAAAGTAAAAGCAGTCAATTTTGTAGGGATCTCAATATAAAAAAGTAATAATTTAATCCCGTGATTCTCAAAGTGGTCTATACTGGTCGATTTTGACTCCAGTATTATCCAATTAAGGTAGGTCATGACTTTAATGTGACTTTGTATCAATTATAAATGTAATACATACATGACATGTATGTTCAATAATATTTTTATTTTACTTTTATTGATGATAATATCATAAACGTCATGACTGTGACATCCTTAAATATTTGTAGGCATGTTACAGTAATGACATATTTGCAAGCATGTCACAGTAATGATGTTTAACTTGAATTACTATTTCAATTTACGACATATAATTAAAGCATTGTTGTAAAATTCTCAATGTTAAAATAGTAACTAACTAAAAAAAAATTGTTATTTTGAGAATGTGGATGAGAATGTTTATTAGCTCAGCCAATGTTATAAAATATGTTAAGCTATAGAATTACTAAAGAATGTTAATCCAAGTCAATGTCACCTCCATCGAAATTCTTTTGAAGAATAACCTAAAAACCAAATTGAAATGGCCATCGTTATAAAGTTCAAGACTTAATTAAATCTCACTTACAGTTGCATCGAAAGCAATAAGCCAATATTTAAAAATGTCATCCCAATGCAAATTTGCGTGTTAAAATGAATTTTTCATTCCAGGTAAGCCAAAATCATCGGTTATCGGTAAGTGGCGATTTTTTACTCTTTGCACAAACAATCAATATTTGTAACTTGTTTATAAAAGTCATTAATATGGGGAACGTAATCGAATCGCTAATGAAAGGTTTGCGTAAGCGTCGCGTCGGTTCGTTAGGTGGTGCGGCGATTTATCGTGAGGCCGACAAAGTAATCGATATCGACATGCTAAATCTTGTTGCGTACATCCCTATTTTACGCTAGTATCGAGAGTGCATATTTATGCTATGGCCATGGCTGTCTGCTTAGTTGTGAGAGTAGATCTGATTGTTTCGTAGATGCTATGGGTATGGTTTGCCAAATATGTTAGATGGTAGCAATGTTTTAGGAGTAAAAAAATACTCGTTATATTTGATTCCCTTAATAAAAGTTTGGTGCATATAATTGATAGGCCCGTTAGCGCAGTGGGCAGTGATCCTGCCTTCCGCTCCGGCGTTGTGGGCCGCCTTGAGTCTAGGTGTATAAGGTATATATATGTATTTGTATATTTCTAAAAAAAATATTTCTGTAGCATTCAGGGAGCGAATCTTCCTTTTTATGTGTGCGATAACTGGTTAGATCCACTACGGGTACACGACTCCGGACCACCCTTGCTGCTACCTTGCACTACAGCCTTGTCACTCCCCGCACGTCATCCGTGACAGTACTATCCGCATCCTTTCTCTCGTCTCCATCTAGTTAGTCCCTTTCCTTGTCTCCTGTCATTTTTTTTATCTAAATAGAGGTAGCGCCACGCTTGCAGTCCCTTTGGTCTGTAGCCAAATTGGGCCGGCGCGTCCGGGTTCCAGTATCTCTTTGTCATATAAGATCGATATTGTTGTCGCATTTCGTTCGGTCTGTGAGACTTCCCGGTGGCCTAATCTCGTCATTAAAGGCCGACAAAGCATTTGTTAGCCTTCTGGCGGTGCAGATCCATAGGCGTTCACACTCGTCGTCACTTTCGTGGACCGTCTGCTCGTTGGCTCCTTGTAACTTAAAGAAATTGCTCATTGCTGAATAACGTGCCCTGCAATCCGTACCCACATGTGATCACACATATTTCTGTTAATTGCTTTATGCTTAATGGGAAGGTTAACGTACATACTTATATAAAAGTGAAAGTGCACCTAATACGAAAGCTTGAAAACAGCGGGACCTACAAAGATAAAATGTGGCAAGGAGGTGATTTACATTAGTGAACATCCGCTAAGAAAGGATTTTCCGTAACGGCCAAATAAAGGAATTCTAAGGAATCTCGCAATTTAACGCGGACAAAGTCGCGTGAAACAGCCTGTACCATATAAAGTACTAGCTGTGTATATATAGTCTATAAATGGGCTATCTGACACTGAAATAATTTTTGGAATAGGACCAGTAGATCCTAAGATCATCGCGTTCAAGCAAAAAAACAAAGAATCAAAATCTTCAGCTTTATATATTAGTATAGATTCCTATGATTCTTTCTTAAATTAAAATATAACAAAAATTAAATAATCTTTTGTTATATTTTAAAAAATTAAACAAAGAACAAAGAGTGTGAGTGGAATAATATAAGAAAATATAATTGCAAGCGAAAAGCAATTCCAAAATCAATCAACGATACCAAATTAAATATTTCAAATTAAAAAAAGGGACAAATAAATATTTTTCAGAGATTTCTTTTATCATTTTCCGCAAACACTCCCCTATAAAGGGACCTTGGAAACAAAATGCTTTTCATTAAATGGTTTCTTTGATAAACGCGTTATTCAATTTATTGTAGAAATGTAAATGAATCAAACAGAAAATCAACAACCCGGAACGAATGAATTGTTTTTGTAAATAGGGAAATGTTGAAATACGTCTTTCTACTTGAGTTTGTTTTATTTTACATCCATAGATATAGGGAAATATGTTAGAAATACATTATTAAATACTTTAATCAAAATTTATTTGGTTAAAGAATCAAAGTTCGTTCCGAACAAAGTCCGTAAATACATCGTGTGTCTTTTGTTACCAGCTTATGGTGGCTTAAATACGTCAGATTTAGAAATTACAAAACGAATTTGTTAAAAAATTCCACAAATAGATAATTGTGTGATTTTCGGTTTGAGCTCTAAAATCCCTTAAGGTTTTAAACCCATTCACCAAGACGAAGCCGCGGGTAAGGGCTAGTTTTGTATAAAACTACTAAAAGGATACAACCCTAGGAAAAATGAGAAGAATCACGAATGATCTTACCAAACTCCCTAATAGGCAATACCTCTATTACACAAGTTTTGTAGAACTTTGTGGACTTCAAGGACAAAAATATACAAACACTTTGAGCTATGTCTGGCTCTGGCATAATAGCTACAGTATCTGACACTTATGCTTCAAAATAACTGCTCACTAATCAAATATGTACTTTATTCGTAACTATATTAAGTTAACATTTCGTTGGGCTCATTCTGGATGCATAACCTACCCTGCACTTGACGTTCATTCCATACAACTACTAACATACAAAATATTCCATACAACAGCTAACACATAACCTTTTTCGACATTTTTAGGGATGGACTTATAGCACATTATAGTATATTCACAAACATAAATTCACTCTTAGACAATAAGTATTAGCTACCAAATGTACAGAATAATACGCCTAGTAATAAAAAAAAAACAACCATAGATAGGGTAATAATTACAGACGGCTAAAAATGCAATATTCACAAACAGAAATACGTTTGTATTTCTTTTTAACGTGAGAGAGTCCAAAAATCACATTATTTTTAAATCGAAGGAAAAAGTCGATTGAAATCGATTTCCTCGAAGAATCTATACCCTCGCTATATAAATTGATTATTGTCAGCATAATTAAAACTTCGTAATGGCGTTTGTCTAAAGTTAGACGCACATAAATATATAGATTCGGTCTATCATTATGTCTTTACAATTTCAAATCTGGTTGATATTTTACGCCAAAACTGTTCTAATTCCGAATTTCTCTTTCACTATATACATCGAATAATATGTATGACTAACAGCAATGAATATTCATTGCTGTTAGTCAGTCGGTGAAGAAACTCAATCTTATTATCTAACGGTATTGTGGGGTACTGTCAATAACCAATTATACATACAGAAGAGCGTATAATTTCTTTGTAATATCATTTAAACACTGCTTAATCTGTGTGTTAGCAACTTATCGATAATTTGTTCCAAATGTTCTTTATTTGATCCAATAATGACATAATAAAATATCAGATATACAGCTGCCAATAAACAATACTAGAGATCACAATGGTAAAGGTATAGACTGGTACAGTATTTTAATTTTAGCCGTGTATTTCAAAGTTGTCTACTGAACACAGAATTCTAAAATTTACACAAACGAGTTGGAAATGTTTTAAAGCCTGTAAATTTGAATGGTAGAACGGCGTACTGAAATACATTGCGTACTTGTTTTAAATTATTGTAGGTAATTTCTTTTTATGTAGAAGTATAGTTTTAGACTACGCGTAACGTAGGAAAGCACGAGTTGAGGTGGTAATATACCACATTGATCAGAAAACAAACATCTTCAAAAACCTTTCGCATTTCTGCCCACCGTTCAACCATTGCACTATTAGTTTGTAACGCCAAGGTTTTGAGACTGTGACATTACGAACAGGTAAAACTAAACTTTAAGATTGTTTTAGTTCATATAAGATACGGTTCGAGACATAAAATGGCCGACACATTGCTGTTACAGACGAGCACGCACCAGTTGTGGTTAGTTTTTTCCTTTCACCCCATCGTGGTGAACTGCAGCGCCGATCTCAAACCGTCTTCGATTTAAAGGATTTTCCTGTACACAACATTAACTTATTTTAGTAAAATTTTTTAACCCCTTATACCAGTTTTATTATTTAATGCCAAATAGTTCTCCATACATTGACTAACAATACATCCAATATTGACGTTAGTCAAGGAGAAACTCTAAATCGGTCGTTCTGTAAACTGTCAAAACTCTAAATAAATAATTGTCATAAATTAAATAAACACCAAACCCACGTCCCCCGGAACGGAAGGCAGAGTCCTTGACCACTACATTACCAGCTACAGGAATAGAAAAATTATAAATATTATAATATTTGTTAATTCTTTTTTCAAATTATTCAGGACAAATCACATCCAGTCCAAAACCTTAAAAAAAACTCCGATCCTATTTCATTTAAATTTGATCCGAATAAAAAACATATCTTTATGTACCATATCCACGTTTCGATTGTTGTAACAAATTATCTTGCACACATTCACGTTCCAAGCACGGTTTAAGGGTGGATCAATAAAAGGGTGAGTACAGATGAGCGTGAAAGATTGTCCACATGTTCGCCGGACCCCACGGTCTGCACCCGTCTTAGCGGCTATCAGCCCGATGCATCAAATTAATAATCTTCTTGTCCATTCCGCTACATTATCTCATATGTCAACAGTTTTCACGCCTTGAATTTATCACGTTTGTCAATCTACTAATTTAGTAGAAAAATTTAGCACATTATCACATTTGACAGCAGTTATCTTGCCTTCGGTTTAACACTTCATCAATTTACCTAGGAAGTAATAATTTGTCTCAACGGCTATCAGCCCGATGCATCAATTTAATAATTTACTAAACCATTCCGCTACGTATCTCCTATATCAACCATTTTCACACTTTGAATTTATCACGTTTATCAATCTAGTAATTTATGAGAAAAAATTAAAACTCGTCTTAGTGACAACTTGTAACTTAATCAATCTATTAGTTTAGTAAAAAAATTAGAACTCATCTTAGCGAATCACGCTTTGAATTTATCACGTTTATCAATCAACTAATTTAGTAGAAAAGTTAAAACTCGTCTTAGCGAATCACGCCTTGAATTTATCACTTTATCAACTACTAGTTTGGTGCAATAATAATTTGACATAGAAGTTAGCTACCCGATGCATCAAATTTATAATCTTCCTGTCCACTCCGCTGCATGCTCTCACTTGTCAACGGTTTGAACGCATTCAATTGGTCACTTTTATCAATCTATGAATTTAATAGAAAAATTAAAACTCATCTTAACGAATCACGCCATAAATTTATCACTTTATCAATGTAGTAGTTTAGTGAAATAATGATTTATGATAGCAGCTAACTGTCTAATACATCAAATTAATGATCTACCCTCCATTTTTCACCAAACAGTTTTCACGCCTTGAATTCGTCACGTCTACCAATCTACTAATTTAGTTGGAAAAATAGAACATTATCTCATATGCCAACAGTTAAGACCCTATGACGCTTTGTAAACTTAGCTTCTATGTCGTGAATTTTATCACCAAATTATTAAATGATTAAAAAAATATTAATATTATACATACAACGTTCATAAGTGCTTATAAAAAAGTCCATATGAATAAACGATTTTTACTTTGACTTTGTCTTTTTCTTCGTCTTCGGCTTCTACTTCTGCTTCTGCTTTTGCTTCTACTTCTACTTCTAATTTTACTTCTACTTCTACTTCTACTTCTACTTCTACTTCTACTTCTACTTCTACTGCTACTTCTACTTCTACTTCTACTTCTACTTTTACTTTTATTTTTACTTTGGCTTTATATGTCGTTTGTCGATCTACTAATTTAGTGCAAAAGACACTTTAGTGAATATCAATCGACATATTCATAACAATCTTGCCTTAGCTTTGCTTTAGCTATTCATATATGTGCAGATGTCCATGGACGCCGGTAGGCACTTCGGTGCCTGCTGCCTGCTCGTCTGCCCCCTTGTAACATAAAAAAAAAAAAAAAAGGCTCAAGCTTAATCAGAGAGCAAGATCAAAAGTTTAATGCGGTGCTGATGATTGTATTCCTATGTTTACTCATTTGGGGAGAAATTTTTAAAGGTTTTCAATCGACCATTGGAAGTAAAAGCATTGTCTATAATATTTGGAAACAGAGTTTTAACATCAAGTATATTTTGTTTTAGTAATTTTGCATAATATTTCGCACTAAATCGGTTTGAGTAACTTTAACGTTTATAATCAAGTACATTTACAATTAATTTCCATCAAAACTGTTATAGTTAAAATTAAAACAGTTGTTATTAATATAATAAGAACTCTCCATTATTGCTCGGTAAAGGTCGTGACTATAACAGATAACAAAAATAAATTAATTTGCATGCAGTGTATCAAAATTTTAATAATTTTAAACGTATTTTCTTTACAATTGTTTCTTTTGTTTTGTCATTTAAACACGCCAGCGTCTACTTAAATTGTCTATGACGTCACAGAAGGCCAGCTGACAGATGTTTAAACTTACAATGTTTAAACAAATATATATTGTGTTATGTATAGCTATTAATATAGATCATAAACTTTATTTATTTATTTTTATTTATTTCTTTAAAATTAATTTATACAGCAATTTCTATGTATATAATTTCATATCCAAAAACCTCTCATGAGTTTGTGGGGATATGAATATTCCTCAATATGCGATTATATAAACCAACGCAGCTATTAACAAAAGTGACTTGCAACTAACTACGAGTATCTGGATTAAAATAAAAATGGGCAAAAGCGTGTCAAGACACGCTTATATACAAGGGTTCCGTATCAGATACGCTATAAACGTATTTGTTAAATAACTTCAAAAGTTGTTGTCCGATTTCGTTCAGAATAATTTTCCTAGTGAGATTTTAGCATGTTCTATCAACATGGAAAATTTCAAGTCTCTAAGTCTTATAGTTTGAAAATGCTAGGTGGGGGGGGCGGCACCCTACGGGCAGACAGATGGACGGATGAACGGTCACAGCGAAATTATAAGGGTTCCTTGTAGGTTCGTACTAGGTGCTCGGCATGACTAAATCGTTTGAAAGTACATTTTTTTTTACTTTTTAGTTTCTTGGTGTTTTTAGTATTATAATAAGTAGATTTATTTTGTCTATTTATGATATGGATAGGCGTTGATGCAGTGCAGTGCAGTACATGCAGTGCTCTAATGAGAGAGTAAACGAAAATATCACCGATGATTCTCAAAAATCGCTCGCACTATTTCGATAAAATTTCCTTGGGACCACGTCTAAAGCATGTTCTACCAAACAAAGTAATCTGTTTACAAATGCCGGAAAAATCGCGTTACACATGTAGGTATATACATACGAAAAAAACATGCGAATTGAGTACCTCTTTTTTCAAGTCGGATGAAAAAAATACTAATTACGGTGATGTACATGAGTATAGCCCTGGACTTGGCTAATGACTTGTCATCAAGTCTAGGGCTGTAAAGATCACATTTCACTAAGGCTTTTATAATGTAACTCGCTGTACCCTAACAACTTCGTCCGCGTGATTTTAGTGAGTTTGGTCAAATTTGAGGGTTTTTGTTTTTTTGTGCGGAACCCTAATTATTTTTCTAAAGCTAAAGTAGCCAATGTTATTCCTTGTAGCATCAGCTGCCTGTACAGTCAAGGTTTCATTAAAAACCACCAAGCCGCTTCGGATATTCCCCACCTGAAACAAACAGACAGACAAAAAAAATTTTATTTTAAGTTCTAAGTTTAAATTTAAGTATCCGATATATAGTTATATGTAATACATAAAAGAATTTAATTCGACGCTACACACAGACACTTCAATTTTATTTAAGTAAGTTATATATGTTTAGATTAAATTCAAAAAAGCATTGTTGAAAAGTTGCATTGGTCAGGTGAATTTACGACTACTTTACAAAATGACTTTTATTTCCTCGGAATAAAAAAAAAATAAAGTCAAGCTGTAAAGTTTCAAAGGTCGTAGACTTACCTTGGCATTTGAGGAAAACAATTCACTCTACCTCCTCTGTCTAAGAGTAAGAACAAAAGCGCGGGATTTTGCACTCCGCTCTGCCAAACGCTTTGAATTTCCTTTCTTTGTAAACTTTATAATCTGAAAAACTAAGCCCCGCACAATACAGCATTATGTACAGCGTACTATACTAGACTTCTTTTAAGTATAATTGTTCATTCACTTCATATTTTTTAATTAAAGTAGTAGAACAAAATCTACTATGCCGACCCCATCTAGTTAAAAAAAGGAAAAATAGGATTACATTATTATTTAAAAGGAAAGTGCCAAATTTACCATAGAGGTTTAATGTCTCCCATTATTTTTCATTTACGTGCATGCATTAGATCAAAACGAGGCTGGTCGAAAAAAAAAACGAAGGAATAAAATCGAAAAAAAAAAACAAATCGCGCGCATTATATACCATTGTAAAACTTTAGATATATCATATTTAAACAAAAATGTTTAATAATGGAAATAGACAGCGATGTAGTTGAAAGAAAAGTAGCACACGCTAACTGAAATAAAAGTATCACGCACCTTGCTTAAGTGAGTGACAAAAGCACTTGTGTTAATTTAGTAACAAACTCAACACTCGTGTATTCATAAGTCACTTTGCACTCGGTGCAACAATCTCCTATTACCAATTGCCTGTTTTTCCATTTTAACCTTAACCTGTTATCAGGTTCACCAACTAGTTTTAATTTTACAACGTAGTTTTATTCCGCAGTCGAACACAGACTACACCATAGATTATATTCTATTTAAAAGACTAAAGTTTAATTCACTACGATTTAAGTACCTACGTTATATCTGTTATATAAACGGCAGTAATCCGACCGCTTGCCTTGGCAAGAAATGTACGCTATCTCTGTAATTATTATCATGCGTGTTTTATCTCCGATACAGCAATGTTACGACTCTTATTGTTTTATGAGGGCCATTACTGCAATGTACGAAGGCAGGATTATTAATCGACATGAATATGCGAAATACTTCT
This sequence comes from Charaxes varanes, assembly GCA_024363005.1. Taxonomy (NCBI): domain Eukaryota; kingdom Metazoa; phylum Arthropoda; class Insecta; order Lepidoptera; family Nymphalidae; genus Charaxes; species Charaxes varanes. The sequence continues at coordinate 1,820,730 of JANCMC010046990.1, read as the reverse complement.
CAAAAATTTGTTTTGATAATGTGAAACAATGTTATCACCATTGCAAAACAACATGAAAAGTAAGTTTAAAATATGTGTAAATTTTTTATTATTTTCTTTACAACTAACATATTGCGTATTTTGTGATTGCTTTAATAATTATTATCGGTAGTACAGATTCTGTACGGCTTTTGTTTCATGATATTAGAGCACATTTAAATAACAAAGGAAATAATTTTGACTACTTCTATATTAAAATAGACTAACGAAGCCTTAAGAACAGCTATTGTTATGTATTTATTTTCGTTGTTTACTTATCCATATTTCCATGTATCGATGGAGTTAGAGAGATATTTTTCAAGTTTTAACATACCGTGAGAGAAATACAAGCTATTTTCATATTTTTTGTGTTTGTTACCTTCGATGTATTACATTATTTTCATTGTTTTATGAAGTACATTACCGCTATGTACGATATCAGGATAATGTAATGACAAACACGCGATGTTCTTTTAAATATAATGTATGTTTTTTTTTAATATGTTCGTGACACGCATTCCAGTGTAATAACTTTTATTAAAATATACATTGGGTAATTTTGTATTAAATTAAATGTAAGTAATTAATCTTTCATACATGAAAGTAATAATTTAATACAATTCATTATTGCAAAAAATCAACATTTCATTTTTATTTAAGTATTGAAAATATTGTAAAACTGTAAAATATTGTAATGATAAATTTAGTTTTTGTTTCATTAGTCACAATGATTAATGAATTATAGCGCATTGGTGTTTTTTTTTTAATTTTGCAGTTACAAATAATTTTGACACGTAAATTACATTTTTAACTATACATTATTTTACTTCGATAATACCATTGCCCTATTGCCGTTCCATAAATTGTAGTAGGAGCTTTGATTTGCGTAACTTTTGTGATATCTTATCGGGCTTTCTAGAGTGTGGTTGGTCACGACATCACTGCAAGAGGTCTGCACGATTACGTCACTAGTAGATAGTGGCTTAGAAACCCTAATTTAGACTATGCCCACTCAAGTTGGCATATGACCCTGCGCAAATGACTTTCTGAAAACTAGATATTATCTAAAATAAAATTGATATACTCAATTTTTTCTGAGGCTCACTTAGGTTTATAACTTATTCTTAGCTAAAGAAGAGCTTAACTTATAACATATTAAGTGAGTAATTAAGGGGTACATTGTATTTGCGTCTAAATCGTGTTTATTATTCGTGTGTGAAACATTATTTAGTCGAACACTTAACGTCCTATATGTATGTCTATCTTTTAAAAAAATATTATATTAGTAATCTTATGTACTTCCATTTGAAATTAGATATACATGTTTGTAAAGCCTCTAATATTACCTGTTTAAAAAATTTAAAAGTAAAGTTATCTTGTAATAAACTTCAAAACTATATTAGGTTTTAGTAATTTCTTTGTAATACATATGTTAAAGACAACACTATAGTAATTTGTAGAGCCTCTTAATTAGAAGTTAGATTGAATTTAAAAGTAAAGTTATCTTGTAATAAACATCAAAACTATGTAGCAATTAGGTTTTAGTAATTTCTTTGTAATCCATTTTTAAAGACAAAACTATAAAAATTTGTAGAGCCTCGTAATTAAAAGTTGGATTGCATTAAAAAGTAAAGTACTCATGTAATAAAATTCAAAACTATATGGCAATTAAGTGGTTTTTTTTTTGTAATATGTAAAAGATAAAAAATATAGAAACTTGTAGAGCCTGTAATTTCACCTGCTGGATTGAATTTAAAAGTAAAGTTATCTTGTAATAAACTTCAAAACTTTGCGGCAATTAACATTTAGTAATTTTTATGTAATATGTAAAAGATAAAAAATATAGAAACTTGTGGAGCCTCCAAATTATCTTTTGGATTGAATTTAAAAGTAAAGTTATCTTGTAATATGAACTTAAAAACTTTGTTGCAATTAAGTTGTTGAAAACGAAGCGATCAATCATTTTGTAGTACCGTAACTAATTAAAATAACAATCCGCGCTAGAAGTGAATGCACTGAATGTATTTCTTACACAAATTAGGAAATCAAATCAGACTAGTTTTTGTATAGCCGCATTACAATATCGGGTTGCAATTGAAAAGTTACAAGATGGTAATTACGTGCCGTTAATTTTGCAAATGAAAACACTGTTTCTTGTACTGGGTTGTCACTTACGAAATGTAAAAAAACTATACTTTACGTCAATTATGTACTAAATAAGTCTTACCCTCGGCTTCCCTCGCGTTACTGTTTCTTTGCATAAACTTTAACATTAAATTTTATGCCTCTTCCTTCAAAAGAAATGATCTAAAAGTTAAACCACTTTCGAGAAAAATTTTGAAAAACACATCTTAAATTTTTTGTTGTTCGTAAATAGCAGACTATGTTCGTAAATAAATCCAATTATTGCGCTCCCTTACTGGCTCTGTTTATATTTTTTAATTTAAAATAATCGCCAATTAAGAGCCGACGATAGGCTGAGGCGTCCGCTAGAATTTGGAACCTGGAGCGGTCGCTCCACTCGCCCTGTGTGTAATACCGTTTTAAATTATGTTTTTGAGTTGAGATTAAGTATAAATGCGTATACACGATTCATTAAGAGTTTCCCAGGTGCAGAGCCCGAGGTAATGCATCTGTAAAATTGGTAAGAACAAGCACGCAATAAAGTCATTACTTCATCAAGGCTAAGCCGGTGCCACACTTAACTGCATCATTTTGTTCACTGCTAACGTGTTAGTACCCTCTTGTATGATGCTTAAATTATACGTTATACATCGAGGAAGTCATCCATTTGAAGTGTAGCTTCTTAAGAACTTACTTGTATAGTCGACCAAGAAAGTGCCTGACCATTTTGGACGAGAGTTCCTAGTTATAGAAAATTTTGCCAAGTTCAATTATCCAATTTACCCAATTGAAGACGTTTACTAGTTTCGGAACGTTTAATAGACGCGCCGAAAAAGAATTGACCCCAAAAATTGAAAGAACATCTTTTTAAAATAACACTAGAGTATAAAAAAAGCCTCTAAACAAAAAATAATAATAAATGTTGCAATTAGTAATAGACCAACGCTTAATAACAATTTCAAATATTCATAATAGGAAGCGTTATTGCCTAAACTTTTTACTTCATCCAAGGTCACCACCAATTTGTTCAAATTGTTACAAATTAAAGTAATTGCTGCATGAGTGCATTAATGAAGAGTTCGTTCGTTCGTGAGATAATGCTGTTTATCGCTAATGGAGCGGTGACTAACTGACTAGCTAATGCTCCTGTCGTTAACGATAAGCTGCCGGAACAGAACTATGGAGGTATGCTATTATCCATGGAACATTGGATGGAAATTACTTCAGCTATGGACGTCTGGAATAGGCCGATTTTCGAATAAAACGAGATTCACATTCTTTCGACTCGGCAATGCGAACTGATATCGTTCTATTTATTGCTAACCAACTGTTTTGCGCGACTTTGTCCGCGTAAAATTAAATTTTCTAGAGACCTCCTTAATATGGTCCTATCGAAAAATCAGTTCTTAGCGAATGTCTAGCATATACAAACAATCTCCTTGCCAAATTTCATTATTGTACGTCGCGCAATTTTCGAAATTTCGTGTTGGGTGACCTTTCGCTTTTATATATGAAGACGTAGATTACCGCAAATTGATGACTTCGGCACCTTCGATCGCAGAATTTAAGTTTCGAGATATACATTATCAAATAATTATTTTAGAAGTAGGGTCGAAAGCCCAAGGGTATAATAATAATTTAAAAACCTTAGCTTAGCTTCTCATAGCTGATCTCTTGTAGAGTGAAAGCGACAACACAATTTGCATCAAGACTGAACCAAGAGTATTTAAAGTATTAATCTAATTCTAAACACATTTTAAATAAAATTTGTAAGTTCAAACGTAACGTTTATTCTAAAATATTTGCATGTCGTACTGGTGGGGTAAATTTAAGGCATTTTTAATTATAACTAGCGGACCCGGCAGACGTTGTCCTACCCGAACGTTGAGTTATTTATTATATTATTCCCGTTCCGTTTCCGTTCCCATGTAATAATTTTCCGGCCAATTTTCTTAGCTTCTTCTTTCATAAGAACCTTCTCCTAACAATAACATACAAAACAAAAAAATAAAGAATTAGCGAAATCGGTCTAGCCGTACACGTACAGAACAAGGGAAATTGGGATTAATTTTTATATATGTACATACATATTAACATCAATGTACCGGTAAATGTATACTCACCCTCGGCCCTGGCGCGTCTCTCGAACTCATCAAATAGTCTGTTGACGTCATCGATCTCCCTCCGCAGCCTCCTCAGCTGAGGGTCCGCTGAGTCCCCTTCTGCCAAAAGCTTCTCCGCGTCTTCGTTGAGAGCGCGCCGGATGGCCTGACGCTGTTCCGCGCCCATTGCCGCGAACTACGCCCAAAAAAAACATGAATATTTGGTGCCTATGTATTAATCACTAGCGGTCCGCCTCGGATTCGCACGGGTTGTCATACGGATACCCCTAACGTTATAGGAAAAGTCCTATCGCTTATGTTCATCAGGGATAATATCCAGCAGTTTCTGAGCCTGTTTAATGCAAAGAAAAAATCAAATCCTTCTGTTGGCAGTGATTCTGCTTTCCTCTGTGGGGGTAATGGGTTCGATTCTCATCTCGAGTCTAGGTGTATTATCTATATGTATGTATTTATGTATTTCTATAAAAAATGTGTATACCAGGCGGCTGTTACCTATAAAAAAGTCATTAAGTTGTTTTCCTTATAAATAGACGTCCATATGTCATATAGTCCTATGTATTTTTTTATTATAAGGCGAACCTTACCTTATTGAAGTTCATTGGAGTTTAATCCTTAGAAAACTGTATAAGGCCCGTGGTATGAAAAATGTGGTTTGTGAAATCGAGTGTGTCAGATTTTACGAGTTCCAGTGTGACGCTCCCCACTGAGTAAACTCCAGTCGTGTGTCGGAGCTGGCACACAATTTTTTTTTTTATAATTGACTGTTCAACTCATTATAAAATATACGAGCATACTCTTTTCTTGAAGGTTCATAGGTCGTATTATTTCGAAAACATCGCAGTCATTAATCACTGGTTTCATAGACACGTTGTGATGCCGAAACCAGACATAGCTTCGTTTGAATGATCAATTCAATGATCATATCATGAGCGGGGATTTTGTTTAGCTGCGCAAAGTTTTGTAGTACTTTGTAGTCTTCAAGGAAAAAAATGCACAAACACTTTGAGCTATGTCTGGCTCCGTCATGAGGAATATAAAATTCTTTTCAAGTCCCATAATTGGGATTGAAGCGGATGAGTGTTAGCATCGTAGTAAAGTACTGTCAAAAATAATATCAAATTTTTTCCACTCAATACCGTTTTCTGTTTAGTGTAGTGTGTGACATAAAGTGTTTTAGTGTCGGGATCCTATGGAATTGTGCACGATGATGAACGAACAGCTCGTCGCTAATATGACTTATTATGGTAAGTTTTATGTATTGATAAAATAAGATTTTATTTTGCAGAAAACCATGACGAGCAGGAAAACTAAGTTACTTTGCTTAAATACACAAAAAATAAAAAAGAAGCCGTGAGTGTTTCAAGACACGCTTATTTAGAACGGTTCCGTGTCTGATAGGCGATAAAGGTATTTGTTAAATAACTTCAAAAGTTATTATCCCATTTGAAAATAATTTTCCGAATGAGTTTTTAGCTTGTCCTATAAACATGAAAGTTTAAAGTCTGTACATAGTCACGGACAGAGCCAAACTATTGGGGTTCCTAGGACTACGGAACCTTAAAAATTATGTTGTCCCCTGAAAACACGTTTCGCTTCGAAATCGAAGCATCATCAAGAGATTGACTCTACAAAGGTTATTCGTATATTTTACTTAGTTTTCCTTTCCTGCTAGTTATTTTATGTATTACTAATACTATACTCGCGACTTTGTCCGCGTAAAATTAGGTGAAAAATTTTAGCGTGATTATAGCCTATAGCCTTCCGCGACAAATGGGCTATTTAACACTGAAATAATTTTTGAAATCGGACTAGTATTTCCTGAGATTAGCACAAGCAACAGAGTTCAAGCAAGCAAACAAACAAACTCTTCAGCTGTACATATTTTTTTTTATTTATTTTTTAAATGAAACGAATTCCACAGACCAATTCGTCCGTGCTCTTTTTTACATTGGTTATTTATTTACTTATGTTCTTTATTTAACAGCCTTTGGCTCTCATTTGACAGTAGTCATTGCTTAAAAGCTAACTTAAGACTAGTTGAGTCCACCTCAGACTCTTTTTATTTATTTATTTTTATTATTATTGCTCATGTGAGAAAGAGGTACTGGTACCCGGACGCGCCGGCCCAATTCGGCTACAAGCATGGCGCTACCTCTAATTACTACGTATAGGTATACTGTCTCGCAGACGATACTGTTCGCCTAGAAGAGGTCACTATTTATAGATGCGGTCGTTGATCCAATCTTCTCCTTCTACTTAGCATTAAATTGCAGCGAATGTGGCTGTGGAGCGAGTTAAGATAACCGAATGCCGTCTGCCGTCATCCCCGGAACCCCCACAATCTCTACAATCTCACGACTAATACCACTTAATGACATTTATAGACTGTACGTGCCGTCCGAAACCAAGATATCGGTTATTTCAAAACTAGTGTTTGAATGCATCAGCCATCCCTAAACCACCCCTAAGTTAATTAAATAACCTAGCGATCGATTTAAATGGCAACCATTGATTAAACGACGACCTTCTCAATTGTCGTTGATTATATAAATAAAGAAAGTTTATTAATAATAAATAATTGTGTATAAATGCGACCGAAGTCGTAGCCAAAACCTAGTTTACTACTAGCACCACTATGGCGTGCATGTAATAGTTATTCCTTCATTTCATCACTTGCGCGTATCTCGATAACGCGCTTAATTTCTCCTTAGCGAGAAAAATCGCGTGTTTTAAATTCTTGACATACTTACCGCAAAAATATTGTGTGTGTTACATTGTCTAATGTTACCGGTTTAACATTGGCCTGTCGTGTTACTTAGTAATTAGTTGAGATGAGGTCTATTTAGGCATATACATAATTTCATGTCTACTTAAAAAAAATGATCTTGGAAACAGACACCTACAAAACCTAACGGAGGTAGAGACACACTATTTGAAAAGTCATATACAGATAAGGTGTATTATGCCGGCGCCAGACATAGCTCATAGTGTTTGTAAATTTTTGTCCTTGAAGACTAAAAAGTTCTACAAAACTTTGCGCAGCTACACAAAGTCACCGGCCACGCTACATGATCATTCAAATGAAACTGTGTCTGGCGCCGGCATTAGACCACAGTGGTTTTGGTTATAAAATGGAAATTGTTTAGAAATCATTGGCAGACCATTTCTATATAAAAAATGGTCCATAGCGTGTCAAGACACGCTTATGTAGAAGAGTTCCGTATCTGATAGGCTATGAACGTATTTGTTAAATAACTTCAAAAGTTGTTGTCCTATTTCGTTCAAAATTATTTTCCTAATTAGTTTTTAGCATGTTCTGTGAACATGGAAAATTTTAAGTCTTTACGAATAATAGTTTGGAAATGCTAAGGGAGGTTCCTTGTAGTACTACGGAACCCTAATAAGTATTAAAAACAGTGTACTATATTCTTGACATGCATTTAATGATAGGTAAGGATAGAAGTGCGATTTGTGGTATTGAAGCATGCACGCAATTTTCTGGAAATCCCATGACTCGTCAATGAATCGTCAGTAATTAGAGGTCAATGAACTTCGTAAGTTGCTTCGTATGATTGCAACTTAAATAATTTTAGTAATTAAAAGTACGTAGTAGACAATTGAAGAGATGTTGAGAACGTCAAGGAATCCTTCGCAAATCGAACGGTTGTGTGTTTATATATAATTATAAGAGGACCTGGCAGACGTTGTCTTGCCCTGATGTCTTTCCCATGAAACGTGATACTGCCCCTATGTTTTATAAAATAACAATTTTTTTCATGGGACTCAGTCAAAAACTCTAGTACGAAAGTTACAGGCCAAAAGGCTGCAATGGTGACGGTACCTCTACTTAGATAGACAGGAGTAAAGGAAAGGGATGGAGTAAAATATGAAAAGGTAGATGGAGAGAAGAGAAAAGATGCGGATACTACTGTCACGGACGATGCAGGGGATGTAACAATAGCACTGGAACAACAATAGCACTACCGGGTCGCGTACCCGTAGTGGATTTGACCAGTTATCTGACAGATAAACGATAGATCCATCCCCTGGATTCATGAATTTATATTGTAATTATATTTTTTTAATTTTTTATATACATATGTTTAAACACTTATACATTTACTTTATTGTACGTCCTAGGGTAGACTGGCAGAAAATGCTTTTAGCATTAAGCCCAACCTCTGTACAATATTTTTTTTAGTTGTACAATAAAGAGAAAACAAATGGAGAGAAATTTACTCAAATTTTCTTTATGTTTAATTCGCGTATTTTTTGTACTAGTTACTATTAGTTTTAGTTATCTTTATTTTCAAGCTCCGTCTCCAGCCGTATGTTTTTATATATTTATTTAATTAATATTAATTTATACAGCAAGTTAAATATAGCTTCATATCCAGAAACGCTTAATACGTTTATGGGGATATTGCACATTCCTCAGTAAAATATTACATTAAACAATATTAATAAGGTGCTGTACTTTACGAATAACCTTTGTAGACACTATCTTCTGATGATGCTTCGGTGTCGAAGCGAAACGTGCGTTGAGGCACATCGGAAAGTCAGTGTAGTGCTGTGCTTTGCTGGCGGATTCGGTGGTGTAGCTTTCGGGTTGCAGCATTGCACCGATTTTCCCTCGTATATTCATTCACGGATTAAAGCAAAGTATTTTAGTTTTTCACGCATGTCATGGATTTCCGCAAAGTAACGCCTGATTCTATCAGTTATTGTCAAGGATATTTTCTTGAGGTGCTGTTGTGGTATTTGTGTGTTTGCAAATTACGGTAGGCTTCGAAGGCGGTTATTTTTACTATCAGGTTGGGTATATACGAAAACTTGTTTGCTAACTTTACTTTCACGAATAATAAAAGATAGATATTTTTAACGAGATTCATGATTCCTATTTCTATGATGAAACATTTCGACGTATATTTTGAGTTACTTGTTTCTAAGCTTATTGAGCTCATGTTGAACACGACGTTATAATTAACTCCGGTTTCGCGCAGCTACTTCAACGTCTGCCAACTTTGAGAACATGTTGCTTTTGTTTGGAAATCTGTATTTATGTTGATGTTAAAAGTTAGACGTACAAACTCAGCTCACGTTTGCAAAACTTGTGGTGAATTCACTTCATTTTATATTTTTTTTAATTACTATTTTTTTTTTGCAATGCATTTAGAGACTCAGATGGAATGTTAATAAGATTCATGATTTAGTAAGATAATATATATTATGTTTTTTGGTTTTGCAAAAGCGTAAATGGCTCTCGTTTTCGAGATGAATGATTTTTGTGATTTGTTGAGTTGAATTTAGCACATTAAATGTAGCTTTACCACGAAGTTTGCGGTACGATGTCTTCTACACGCTGTATTGTTCTGTTCATGATTACGCTTTACCATCATTCAATACATGTGTGTGTGAATGATGTGAATCGTTTAGCATTGGTGTGTGCATTTAATTAGAGGTAGCGCCACGCTTGTAGCCGAATTGGGCCGGCGCGTCCAGGTACCAGTACCTCTTTCTCACATGAGACTATATACGTAAGTACGCTTCGGTGTCAGTGAGGAAAGTGGGCGGTATTGTATGAAAACAGCGGTATGCGGAAGAAAAGTGCTTGTAAAGTATGCGTAGTATATAACTGATAGAGATGGGCAGTGGTATAGTATGTAGAGGTAGGTGTAGTAGTGAGGCGCGGATTTAGTCTTCAAAAAAGGTGGTGGGCATAGCTATACAAATTTCGGTTGATTTTTGGCCAAATGCGTAGTTATAGCTAGTTTGTACTGCGTCGCTCGCTTAAAAAAATGATACCAGAAACGTATGATCCTAAAATGCGTCTAGCATTCTTGGATCAAAATTAGGTACACAGCCAGAATAATTTTCGACAACAGTCAAACAAAACAAATTTAAACAAATCATTCCTATTCTTGAAATTTTGATACATTTCCCAGATTTTGTAGATAAATAAATAAACAGTTATATATATGATAAGATATAGCAATTGTATATCGCTCATATCTTAAATAGCAATTTATACGATAACAATTTACGAAGTAGCTATTTAAATAGATCACATTAAGCAATAGAATGTATAGGTCATAACTTGTATAGAAATTATTATGAAATTGCTGATCATATTTATGGTTAAGAGTCAGGGTAAGGGCGTGTGTATATGTTTGAATGTGAACGCAATAAGAAATGTGGAAATATTTATCATCGCAAGAAGGTCATTTGGCTTAATTGACCAACAAACTGTATATAATTACTATTATTACGGTCTATAGATTATTATTTTCTAGTACTTATTGCCTCTTATATCTTTATTTTCTTTTAGTCAGCTTCTATCTACAGATATGGATTTGAAGTCTCTAAAATGTATTATTCTTTTATTTTAGGTTTGTCGCGAGATCGTTTCCGATTGAAACAGTTTGATATTAGCCCAAAAAGCATCTGACATGCAGCACACATGTTCGGTTCAATGTCATACACTTAAAAGTCTTAATAAGAAAATATAATAAATTACGTAAGTTTCTTCTGTCTTGCCACTATTACGATTAAAAAATCACCCATATGTACGTTGCCTAACAGCTGTTATTTCGGCTACTACGTTGACGGCATCTTTTAATAAAAGTTCCGTCTAAAAACCGAGTGCTTCTCAAGGCTGTTTAATTTTGTAACTCATTAATTGTTTGGAATCAGTGCTCTCTGTTTAATGTTTTGACATCAGCTCTATACAAAAAAAATCGAAAAGTGGAATGTTAACATATAGCCACCCCTACTATAGTAATAATATTATAAAGTAATGGTTTATAGTAGATTATTGTACCGAGTGGAAAGTGAGTCATTAATGCAAGATGAGTGCTAAGTTGATGCCCGAGCGAACGCGAAGGCACTTAATTGATACAAGTGCATTAATTACTCACTTTCCACTCGGTGCGTAATCTACTCTCCTTTCAACTATATCGATGTCTATTGCCATGTTTTAAAGGTAATTGATAATATGTAGTATCTAAAATATATAGTGGTATAGAATGCGCGCCATTTGATATTTTTTTTCTAATTTATTGGGTCGATCTTTGTTTTCAGCCTGTATCTTTTTTATCGAATGCATACCTTTTGTATGAAACTTAACGGGAGACATTAAGACTGTGGTAATTTATATTTAAATAAAAAACATTGTACTAACGAACAACGATCGATTTGTATATGTTTAAAGATAAACATAACATGTACAAAATCTTGATTTTGAAGTTTATGAGGTCGAGCATTTGAAAATTCTTTATTAAAATTGGTCCCTCATCTATCACTCGAACACGATAAGAGCTGCTTAACCTAGCGATGTTTGAGCGATCAAGTGCCAGCCATTGATTAAGTTATGATCACCTCTATAAGTAAGTCTGACATTATTGACACAAAAGATCGCCAGCTGGTCGAAATTCAGCAACAAATCTTAAAATTTTCGTTTTATATTTTAAGCTATATACAAAAAAATTAAATTTATTTTACTATAACATTGGTATATTTGACAATTAATATAAATACACTGGTCATGGCTACGCTTTGAGGCAATCCTGTATTAAAATACACATATATAGTATACATGTGTGTGTAAATCGCTTGGTATTAGTGTGCGTGAGGTTTTATTTTAGTCATTTTATATATTTGAAATGCATATTTTATGAAAATATTAGCATTCGCACACCATCCTTTATAATATAAAGTATAATTGTTGCAAATTTCATACTCCTCCTTCAGCTAATGTTTTTGTTTTCCATATTAATATACAGAATATTATTATAGGTTACCTCCTGTGGATGTCTGTCAAAGGGTCAACGACCCCGCGGACTACAGGTACCGTAAGTCGAGCAGACTAATCGAGGCCAGCTTCGACCCGGTGCAGCCTTCGACCAGCGCGGCCGTGAAGCGCGGGATGGAGAGCACCGTCGAGCTGGACAGGAAGAGGTATCGACTGACCGCGCAGATGTCGCAGGTCGTGCTCTGATCCGTCGGGTAGTCTGTAATTGTGGTGACACAAATGTGACTTACGATACTTTACGCGGGAGCCATCAATATGTATAAGTGTCGTAAAATTTGGCATTGACGTTGATGTATGTGATGAACCCATAGATTTGCATATTCTACTTATTTATTTTATTCTTAACTAACGACCAGCCCCGGCTTTGCATGTACACATATAAACATTCCTCTAAAAATCACTCTGTTTTGCATTGATGAAGACTGCATTAAAATCTGTTGCTTAGTTTAAAAGATTTTAATAGCGTACAAAAACGTGAAGCGACTTCATTTTAAATTGTTTAAAAATAAAGATTCTATCTTTAAAAAAAATCAATTATGTTAAACATTAAAATAAGTATGAAATTATAGTTAAACAAAATCACCATTATTAAAAAATGCTAACTCTAACTTAAACTAAAGAAAGAATTTTTCAAAAATTTCTAATATCCTGTCACTATCGCCTGCTAAGAGATATAGTTTTGAAAAATTGCGTATACTTATGAACTTAACACTTTTTAAATCTCTTCTCAGAATTAAATCACGATTCTTCTCCACTGATTTTAATTAATACAGACAAAGCACCCAGATAATCCTTCTTTCTTAAAAACTAGATAAACTATCTAGAAGACTAAGACTATACCAATTTTAAATAGGACCACATTGAAAGCATCAGCTTTCAAATAAAAAACGATCATCAAAATCGGTCCACCCATTCGAAAGTTTTGTGCTGACAAACATGAAAAATACACAGTCGAATTGAGAACCTCCACATTTTTGAAGGCGTGCAACAGATTCTGAGTTAAATAATTAATTTTTATCAGTCAACTATTAATGTAACAATACATAAATTACAGTCACTTAAAAATGGTCATTGATTGTGTGAAAGCAGAGATCTAAATCGTCTATCTGGTCTGATATATGATCCAAATCCTTCCTAAGTGTAAAATATACTACAGGTATCTCCAGTTACATTCTCTGCAATTTAAACAGACCTGGTACTAGATCAGGATACGATTTCGTTTAGTGAAATAGTGCATTAGGAAGAACTAAATTCTGACAGGGCTTTTTATATCATTCCCTTATTTATTAGACAAATTTAAATAGATATGAGAGATATATACATATAGAGAGTGAAATATAAAGGTAAACACATATAGTCGTCATTTAAGATTTTTTTTTTAAATCCTTGCGCGCTGAATTTTTGTATAATACGACATTGCAATGAAGATGTGGAAAATCGACATTTATATCATGCCGGCTAAATAGTTATAAATCATAGTTAAAAAACTCAAGTTCTTTGGCCATGTCTCCCGGCGTGGGAATAATTGCATTGAGCGACTCGTGGTACAGGGAAGAGTTGAGGGCACTAGACGTCGAGGCAGATCACCAATGCGATGGACCGAGCAAATTCAGACCGCTGTGGGCGGTCCCTTACATGAGTGCACCAGGCTATCGGGTGGCAGAGAGAAATGGCGAGCTGTCATTGAGAAACTGACGGCTTCTTTTGACAGTGTGACTACGCGATGACCACGACCGCTCTACCAAGAGTATATCGAAGAAGAAGAAGAAAAAATAGTTATAAAGAGCAAAAGGTCACGAAAAGAAGTTTTTTGTGATTTTCAGCTAAACAATAACTTTTATTATGAATTCGTTCAGGTAAGAATCAAGATCACATAATTATCTACAAAAAATGTATAAATACTTTTTCCTAAGAGCCTGTGTTCGTGAGGTATAAGGATTCAAAGAGTATAAAAAGTTGCAATATTTACATTTAAATAAAATTTAAGCGTATATACGATACCTATAACAAAAACACAAGTTAAAACATTTATATTTGTCTGTGTGTCTGTTATTACATCTGATATTTTTTTATTCTTTATTTCTAGACTAACCCATTGGCGCAGGGGGTCGTGCTCGGGGGTCATGGGTTCAATTCCCGCCTCAAGTCGTATCGATCGTCGTATAGTACTATATATTTATTTATTACCCTTCAACGTTCATTTTATTCGCAAGGATTTATCGAAACATGTGTATCGTCTATTGAGAATACTATGAGGTACAGGATTACATACAATGGTACAAAACAGGGCTTAAAGCCTGCCTATTACACGAGTTCAATATCCTTATATTACTTCTTTGCATAGTACAGTCGACAAAGAAATTGGTTTGCCACGCTAAGGTCGAAAGTCGTTTGCACGTCAATTAGTTAAAAGGCTCATTTTTGCTTGTAATACATTATGTTAATATCTAACAATAATGCTTAGCAAAATTGTCTATCAGTAGGAACTGTCGTCCAAAATGGTAAAACACTTTATTGGTAGACTATACACAAATAATGGCACATGCACCTTTAATGGCAAATCGTGCAATTCTCTAGAACATCCATTTAAGGCGGGAAGCAAATATTTATGTTAGCAATACATGTTAAAACGCCTTAATAATAATAGTATTGTATGATAATTATTCTATTCTATTACATAGTTAGAAAATTGTAATTTTTTTTATTATTATTTTAATTGCAATATTATTTTATACAAATTTACAAAAAAAATATTAAGGAAATAATAAGACTTAATTATTATTATTTCATATTAAAATGCAAATATAAACAAATAACCTTTACAAAAAAAATAGATCACCATAAACGAATGACCAGACAGGCTAACAACATATATTTAAGAGCACATTACCAATTTTATATATCAGTTCCTCTTTCTTGGTGTGAAGTGGTGGCAATGCTGTCACGTCAAGTGATGGTATTGTTGTCGCGTTTCGTTCGGTTTGTGGGACTTCCCGGCGTCCTCCACTTGTCATTAAAGGCCGGCAACCCATCTGCTTGTCTCCTGGTTGTGCAGATGTCCATAGACGTGAGTAGACACTAAGCTGCCTGCTGCCTGCTCGTTTGCCCCTTGTAACATAAATATATATATTAATTACCTGTTTTGTGCTTAGCCGGTTTTCTTTACTATTTTTAACTTCCGACGGAAAACGAGGGGTGTTATAAGTTTGACGTGTCTGAGTGTGTGTATGTGTGTTTGCATATCCTTGGCACTATAGCTCCCGAACGGATGAAGAGGGCACAGCTAGTATAGTAATATATGAAGTATGCATACAAAGTCGCGGGTAACAGCAAGTATTTATGATACATATCTCATATGCTGAAACAGTAGCTACAGATCACATGCGGCCCCCCGTTATCGCTTCCTGCACGATAGCGGCTCTTTCTCCTAAACCGATATGTTTATAAGTATTGTCAGTATAATGAGAAAAAGATATATATAAATAATAAATATATAATATATATAAATATATAATACGTATAAATCTTTCATATAAAAAAAAGCAAAATGCTGTATTTGAGAGTTAAACTCATAGTGAAGCACTAAATTGATATTATATCACATTATTATTATTATTATTATTATTATTATTATTAATAATAATAATAATAATAATAATAAATTGTTTATTTCAATCCTAATTACATTTTTAGATACATAGTGTATTATTAGATGTACCCCGCGAATTCGTCCGCGAAGACCACTTATAACATTTAGGAGCTTAAAAAATTGGTTTTGGATAAGGGTCAATATCATGTTTATAAAAACACCTTCGCAAAAAATGCATCATTTTAGAACAAATTTGTTTAGCATAAAAAAAGTTATGGTGTGCCAGCTATAAAAGGTAGACATATGCTGTCGCGGACTTTTATTTAGAACTTTTAAAATGGACCAATTCCGTCATACATGATTTTTGCGAAACTTTAACCGTTTACGCAGCGCACGCAGCGGAAGCTCTCAAAAGGGGGAAAAACCGCCGATTTCGAAACATTCTTCATTGGTGCTCCGCTCCTATTAGCCTTTGCGTGATGGTATATAGCCTATAGTCTTCCTCGATAAATGGGCTATCTAACGTTGAAAGGATTTTTCAAATCCGACCAGTACTTCGGGAGATTAGCGCATTCAAAGAAACAAACAAACTTTTCAGCTTTATATATTAGTATAGATTCTCTTATATTTTTAAAGATTAAGTTTCATGTTTGATATTGTTTTTTGTTGTAAAGTTTATATTTATGGTTACTTCATCTTTTTGGGGATCCATTCAAGCTCCTATTTGAATTCATTCGTAAGACATGTTTGTGGGGTAAGATAAAAATCTAGCTTACACTCTTGAAATAAACTCTTGCAGAACAATTTGGAACTGTTAAATTTTTTAACAAGAGCCGCTATGTTTTTGATTGGTCACGTGGTCAAAGTTCTGAGAGCACGAAGCTCGAAAGCGCAAGTGCTCACAATACAAAAATGGCAACTATTTATGACGTCATACATTTCCATAGGGTACTGCGGCAGTATACTGGCAGTGTATAACGGAACGATTTTATCACCAGCACTGAGCAGTGCTCGCAGTGCCTAGTTAGAATTTACATGCTTTAGGATAAACTGGTACGTCCTAGTCGGAACTAATTTCACCTAGTTTGTATACTCCTTAAGCTCCTCAAAGTAAACTGATGAAGGAATAGAAATTGAATAGTCAATATGATTTCTATCTGCAATTTGCTTATTTACTTATTTTTGCAAGGTTTACTCTGGTGGCACTTAGAATTGCAAAGTACTTTGTTTTTCTTACAATTGCATTTGTTTGTTCTACAATTTTTCATGCAAATGCATTTCACGAGGCTTGCCCTGATCCAACAGAATGTGTTATGGCTGCAGTCCTTAAAGCTAACCTATCCTGGTTAATATCCCTCAAGTCTAAAAATTTCTGAATGCAGACGTCAAAATCAGTTCTAAAAAAATAAAAAAGAATATAGGACAAATATTTTGAAATGTTTTATTACAGATAATTATGGAAAATTTTAATAAAATTATACCTGCAATAATGTTTTTGAAGTACACCAAGTTTGGTGCCAACTTTGTAAAGACTCTCATCTGTGTTTTGAAGTATTACTCCAATTATGTTTCGAAGGTCACCTCTGCCTTTGTCTACATCTGGAATAGGTATGGTTACGTTGTCTCCCATGTTGGCTGGTGGACGGGATTTATCAGAGGAAGCTTTAATTTTTTTAGCTTGTTTTTCTAAATTTTCTGTCGCAATTTTTCTAGCAATTTGAATGTCATTTGTGGCAATTATCACAATGTTATCATCGTCACTATCTGCGTACTGTTTAGTATTGCTGTCATCTTCGATTCGATCTTTAGGTCATCTTCATCCTGAATATCATTTATGATTTTTTGAGGTAACAAGGAAGTGGAAAGTCCTACTCTAGGTTCGATTTTGAATAATGCTTTGTAAGGTGATTGTTTTATGCCAGAGTGGTAAGCTAGATTTTTCTTGAGTTGGTCATATCTTAATCCTTCCGACCACTTCGTCGAATTGTTGTCTTTTAACCAAAAACTTATCATATTTTCAATGTCTTGGTTAGTACGTCCAACAGAACCCTGACTTTAGCTGTGCCTTTGTTTTCCATGCACGATTTTCAGTTCTGACCAAAGATTTGTGAGTTCACTTATAACATTATTGACAAATTCTCTACCATTATCAGATTGAAGAATACACGGCGCCCCTAAGGTTAGGAATATGTCATTCAAATGATAAGCCACTTCTTCAGCCCTCTTTGATGTTAACGCACGAAGGAGAACAAATTTTGTGAGATGGTCTTGGTAAACCAGAATGAATTTAAAATTCCCGTCTGGTTGTGTTTGGAAATCAATCAAATCGACTTGGCATCTGCTATTCATATCCAAATGAAATTCCATGGTGTACTTCAAAAACATTATTGCAGGTATAATTTTATTAAAATTTTCCATAATTATCTGTAATAAAATATTCCAAAATATTTGTCCTATATTCTTTTTTACTTTTTTTAGAACTGATTTTGACGTCTGCATTCAGAAATTTTTAGACTTGAGGGATATTAACCAGGATAAAGAATGAT
This sequence comes from Charaxes varanes, assembly GCA_024363005.1. Taxonomy (NCBI): domain Eukaryota; kingdom Metazoa; phylum Arthropoda; class Insecta; order Lepidoptera; family Nymphalidae; genus Charaxes; species Charaxes varanes. The sequence continues at coordinate 1,802,520 of JANCMC010046990.1, read as the reverse complement.
CTTTAAGGACTCCAGCCACAACACATTCTGTTGGATCAGGGCAAGGCTTCGTGAGATGCAGTTGCATGAAAAATTGTAGAACAAACAAATGCAATTGTAAGAAAAAAGAAAGTACTCTGCAATTCTAAGTGCCACCAGAGTAAACCTTGCAAAAATAAGTAAATAAGCAAATTGCAGATAAAAATCATATTGACTACTTTAGAGGGCAGTGTGACATTCGAATTACAGCATTGTCCATATTACAAAGTAACTTATAGCTATCCTGCAATTAGCGCCTGATTCGGCGAATTAACACCCTAATATTGAATGACGCATTGAAATTTCGTGTTAATGTTATGGCGTGTGAATTCGTAGACGTATTGGCTGGAAGGTATGCCAAAGTCGTGAACTCGTGAGGTAAATACGAGTCACGAGCGGCCTTTGCGGACACACGGCCGTCATGTGACCCGACAAACGCCTACACACACATCTGTGATCACTCTGCAAATATACATTAATACACCTATCTTAAACCTTTTTATCTATAAACCAACTAAAAGCCGTGAATTCAGCGCTTTTGTGTAATTGTTCGGTTTTTATTTTTTTGTACGGAACCCTAGTTTAATTTATAACTAAAGTACCCTCTGCAATTCCTTATAACATCAGCTATCTGCAAGTCCCGCTAAAATCGGCCTTCTCTATAAGCGTGTCTTGACACGCTCTTGGCCTTTTTTACTTTTGGTATAAACCGCATTAAAATCTGTCTCGCCGTTTAAAAGATCTAGGCGTACTAAAACGAGACGCGACTTAGATTCATACTATGTAAAAATACACACATATATATGTATACATAAATATATACAGGGCTATATGACACACGGATGTCTGTACCTAAGGTAGATAACTTAATGCCTGTGTTTTTGGTGACAGCCGCCTGTTATACACAATTTTTTTTTAGAAATATATAATTACATATGGATAATTCACCCAGACTCGAGGTGGGAATCGAACCCACGACCCCCGGAGCAGAAGGCAGGGTCACTGCCCACTGCGCCAACGGGCCGATGTAAAAATACATAGATAAATTACATTAATATCGACTCCATCTAGATGCATCATTATGCAGGAACAAGCGCTCAATTTATTTTTTATCCTACGCGTAGGAAATGAGAAAAATAATAAGCAATCAATGCACGCTCGTTAATTATCACAAAGAGCCTATAATAAAGTGCTACAGTCTTAACACGTATAAGCTTGTAATGGTCTCACTGAGATGCAATTAAAGATTTATCGGTAGGTACTTTACGATGTTTTTTTAGGTTATTTACAACACCTTATTAGAGGACAAAACTCTTATGATAAACTAGTGGCTACCCGCGATATTCGTCCGCGTAAGATTAGGTTAAGAATTTTAGCGTGATGATATATAGCGTCTTCCTCGATAAATGGGCTATCCAACACTCAAAAATTCTTTCAAATTGGACCATTCGTTGCTGAGACAAGCTCATTCAAGTACTTGAACAAACAAACTCTCCAGCTTTATATATTAACTAGTTGTGCCCGCGACTTCATCCCCGTAACATTAGTTGAAAAATTTTAGCCTGGTGATATATAGCCTATGGCCTTCCTCGATACATGGGCTATCCAACACTCAAAAATTCTTTCAAATTGGACCATTCGTTGCTGAGATAAGCTCATTCAAGTACTTGAACAAACTCTCCAGCTTTATATATTAACTAGTTGTGCCCGCGACTTTATCCCCGTAACATTAGTTGAAAAATTTTAGCCTGATGATATATAGCCTATGGCCTTCCTCGATACATGGGCTATCTAACACTGAAAGAATTTTTCAAATCGAACCAGTAGTTCCTGAGGTTAGCGCGTTGAAGCAACCAAACAAACTCTTCAGGTTTATATATTAGTATAGATATACAATCCCTCCTTTTTGGAAGTCGATTAAAAAAGGGGGAAAAATAAATATTCATGAACGATTGAAATGTTAAATAGGTTTTCGATTAAGTATTGTTAGGATCTTGATTATTAAAATCATTCTTGAACCTCTTACCGTGACGAAAATTGCAGAAACAAGATTCTGTTTAGAAAATTCATTAAAGTGCCTGATCGCTATTTAATATAATTAGACCGGAGAGCCAATTTACTGAAGGCAGCGTTCGCTGAAGGGTTTATTTTGTGATATTAAATATAAAATCTGTCTATATAAAAAAATCATAGCGTTTTTACTAATATTTGGGTTCTATATGCACGTAAGAATATTTTAACATCACAGCCACTGCTAACACAGGCTTTATAACAGGTTATTTGGCGTGGTAACGAGACTAAATATTAATGGATTGTACTGCACTGATGATTTATTATTAATCTAGTTAGAAGAATCTTGCAAAATGCATTTGTATAATAATATACAAATAATTTATGAAGTGAGGGCGTGTGCGCGCGTGTGTGTGTATGTGTGTGCGCGCGCGTGGGTGTGTGTGTGTGTATGGTGTAATACATTTCTTATCCGCTTCAAAACGTATATGAAAAGCACTTAATAAACCACGCGCTATTATAAAGATGAAACAATACATTATTTATAAATCGCCGAACAAAATTCTCGTTTGCAGTACGGGTAGCATCCCGCAAATACATTCCTGTGGGACGTGTCACGGTGAAATACGAAGAACTTATTTCGCTGGGAATATTAATATTTCAAATACCTCGGCGTGCCACATTATAAAACATTCTTTCATACTAGATAAGCAGCACTACACGGACCCTCAATAACCCTCTGATATCCTCATTATGTGAACACCAACTGAGTCCTGACTCCTGACCCCTAATCCTCTCGACAGTGACTCAAATAACATTTCCCTATGGAAATTAAAATATAAGGAGTGTTTAATTTAGTGCTGGTCATAAATGAACGACTAGTGAAGTATATAATAAAGAATCTAAAACCAAGAAAACACAAATTACAAAGACTAAAGTATAAAACAGAATGGACTGTCGCGAGTGGGGTCGCTTCTCGCAGTCATGGTAAAACAGTGTGGCATCAGCCTGGCCTCAGTCCTCAGATGTGCCTGCGTCCCGAGCCCTTCATCCCGTGCCTCGTAACTGTCCGCTATCACGCGCGCTCCTGCAAAAGATCCCTTTTGGTCCCCAACATGCGATCCGTAGATGAGCCACGCATTCACAGCCGGTCCCACTAGATGTTTAGGGCAATTCTTACACCAACAAGGAGTAACATCTCCTATGGGAGAAAAATTGCAAAAGTGTCCAACATTATAGCTCAGATAATGTTAGACAACGCTGGTATAGGCAAATAGTATGGTATAAGTGTTAAAATAGTAGATGAATTGACTAAATAACCTTACAGAATGGCGCAGGTTGTTGTAGACAAATGTAAGGTATGAATAAAATTCACTATGAAGCAGATATAGCGTCCCCTCATTTTTTCGTAATTCGACGGACATTTTTAATATGTAGAGATGTTACTCCCTCTATTCTAATCTCCATACTTTTCCCACTACCTCAATAAAATGGCAAAACAAGTATTGTCATTGTCAAGATGACATATGATACTCGGTGTTACCAATGTGAATATATCCGGAATCAAACCGAAAGCGATCATTCTAATACCGGAGCCAGGCAGCTTCATTTGAATGATCATTTCAATGATCATGTAGTGTGGCCGGGGACTTTGTATAACTTCACAAATTTTTGTAGAACTTTTTAAGACTTCAAGGACAAAAATGTACAAACACTTTGAGCAATGTCTGGCTCCGGCATAAAAATAATAAAAATGAAGGGTTGCCAGGAAATTAATTAACTATCGATACCATCAAATGTTAATGTCCTAAATTCGGTCATTCTATCAAAAACTATCGATAAAATTTGATAAGAATTAGAGTCAGTTGATTGTATTGATTCAAAATTGATCGAAATCTGTAAATTTAACGCAGACGTAGTCGTGAGTTACAGCTAGTATATAAATAAAATGGTTTCGTATAATTAAAAAATCACAGGCTTCACAAAAAAGAACTGTAATTAAATGTACCGTTCCAAATCTGTAAAGAAAACTTATCGAGTATCAGAAAGATCAGAAAGGAAAGATCAATCAATCATAAAACGAACAAATTATGTATGTATGCAGAATGAAAAATCTTTTGATCAAGGAAAAGCGGATATTCGATAAATCATAATTACCATTACAAATCTCCCGACCTACAGAATACAACCAACTTTGATACAAACGTTGCGGCTTAGATATTCGCTGCTCGTAAATTTTAAATAGAATTCTGGAATAACTTTGTGGAAATTAGTGCCAAGCAGAGAATCCTTGGCTAAAATGGAAATGAATTAAAGTACCTTAACACTAGAACACGGAATATGACTTTAAAAAACACTTGATCAGTATCGCCTTAAAAACTGAAAGCCTGACTTTTGACGTGTCTTTTAATCGATGACCGCTGGCTGCAAGTACAAAAAATCATGACATGTTGTCACGTTCCTACCGAGCCGAGCGTGCCAGACCACGGAACAAGCTTTACATACATACAATCTTTTTTTTGTAATTAATTACATTTTCTACTTTCAACTATCCGTAATAAAGAAGAAAATACTATTTAAGTATTTTTTGGGAAACAACTATCAGTTGTTTTAGGTAAAAACTTACTCTTCAAATGATTTACGCAAATGAGTAAATAAAGGTGCTGGTATGAAATAAAAATACGCAACAATATATTAGAGCCTGCCACTAGTAAATGGCAAATTCCTCTCGTGAACATTTAAAAAATGTTTTTTAATGTTTTAACCATTTTTACATCGCATTACTCAGCCGTTTACGTAGAGCTATATAATTTAAAGCATCTCAATGTAAAATGCATGCTCTGCATAATATTTAGAGCGCCGCTGCGCTCTCAATTTTATTTGCGCATAAAAATAGGATAAATAGTTTTTTAAACGAAATTCAGGCTGATTTTTATCAGGCCGCTTAAATCCGCTTATGGAATGGCCTGTTGACTCACCAACACGGTGTTAATATTTCAATTTTGTAATTTGTACACGCTACAATCACCAACTCTGTTTTCAGTGTGTTCTAATATATACTAGTGCGTTCAAAGATTTATTCTATCAGTTAGTTATTTTATTGCTCTTTTTTAGTATTTTAAGTGAAGTTAAAGACATCAATGGAGATGAAAGGATATAATTAATATATTGTGCGAGATATTAAGAATAGAAATACTTGATCGCGTCCGTCTTTATTGATCTTAAGGATCTAAGTTAATAAGCACGGATATGTTTAATAAATTATTTTATAGGAACCCACAAATTCCATCTCATTGCATCCATAACAACAACCAATAGAAATTCATCATACAGTTATCAATGATGGTAACACTTCAATCGCGATATGTCACTAATGCCACCATTGCAATCGGCTAATAACATTTATCTTATGCCGGCGCCAGACATAGCTCAAAGTGTTTGTACATTTTTGTCCTTGAAGACAACAAAGTTCTTCAAAACTTTGCGCAGCTGTACAAAGTCGAATTTGTACAGCTGTCGAGGTGTGAGTTCGAGAGGACTCACTACATGATCATTGAAATGATCATTAAAATATAGCTGCGATTGGTGCCGGCATTACGTTATGATTATCATGGTGGCAATACTGATAGACACTTAACACAGATTACAATGAGCCTTTTTCTGATGCCGGCGCCAGACATAGCTCAAAGTGTTTGTACATTTTTGTCCTTGAAGGCAACAAAGTTCTACAAAACTTTGCGCAGCTACACAAAAACCCCGGCCACGCTACATGATCATTCAAATGAAGCTATGTCTGGCGCCCGCTTAAGATAGACAATACATCTACCTTTAATATTATTATTATACTTAATAATATGATTTTAAATTAACATGTCATAACAAGCAATCCGTGACTGTGAAAGTTTGTAAGTACAAGGAGCTGAGTGGACTTCTGAACGCGAAGCCTCATTACTCAGGCCCATATTGCCTGTCTGACTAATAACACTGACCCTCATCACATGTTGCGTTCACGTAAATTACTCTTCACAACATAAATTATGTTGACTTAACGTAAATTATATAAATATTTTTTAATTTACTCAACATTTTATAGATATTTTTATTTATTGCTTCTATTACCATAGAGGAGGGAGTAGTCATTACTAGGACCTAGGATTACTCAATGTAATCGGCATTTGACTTAAGCAGTAGGTCGGTAACCTCGACCGAGTGATAGATGGGTGACCTATTCTAATACTGGTGTTCTCATATCCGACCTCCTCTGTGTTTCAAAAGTGGATCCCGATTAATGTCACTGGGGATTCCAGGGATGACGTCAAATGGTAGTTGGTCATCTTTAAGCGCCCCATAGCCATGTCCCTCTGCAATTTAAGTGGGATAAAGCTAAATAGCAGACATTACTTTTAATAAATTGATACTTTTTAATAATTTCAATTTATCAGCAGTCTTACTATCAAGAAAATCGTCAAGAAATTGTAGACCCTTAGAAGCTATTTTTATATATTTATAAGAACCTGGTACCCTATTACAAATTTCCCTACGCCTGCATAATTTAAATTTAAGGATCATGTATCCCGTAGAATATGCCCTTCTGCGAGTAGCTTGATAAGGGTCAGTGTAAGTAATATTCATGGAGTACACCGTTATACGTACATATGTTGTATAATGCTATATCGTTAAGTCTTAAATAATGTATTAGCTCACTGGTAAGCTCTTTACTTATGCTTATGCCTACGTCTACGCATACGCTTACGCCTACGCCTACGCCTACGCCTACGCCTACGCCTACGCCTACGCCTACGCATACGCCTACGACTACGACTACGCCGACGCCTTCGCCTGCGCCTGCGCCTACGCCTACGCCTACACCTACTCCTACGACTACGCCGACGCCAGCGCCTGCGCTGGCGCCTGCGCCTACGCCTCCGCCTGCGCCTACGTTACTGCTTATGCTTATGCTAAGAGAAATAACTGGGTCCAATATAATTTACTTACATTCCTACATCTACATTTACATATCTTGAGTATGACGTATTTTTTACTAAAATATTTTCTTTTATCTGTCTTCAGTAATACCGATCTTTGTAATATGCAAAGGCAGTTCCAAAGGTCTACTATAAAAATTCAAGTTTACGTTAAATTAATAACTATCGCCGTCCGGTTTTCAATATACTTTCGGTGTTATTCGTTGTCCTTATTAAAACCAAAAAGGGGTTTATTCAAAGAAAACAACTTTATTTTTTGTATTGGTTTGGATGAAAAATCGGTCAGGTAGTTGCAGACTCTATAAGCGACTCACATCATGACGTAGGACTTGGATACAAATATAAAAAGATGTGTCACATTTATAAAAAAAATGTTTGCCTAATAATATTTTCTCTCCTCAATAACCTCGTGAAAAGTTAAAGCTATGAAATATAGGGAAACCGAGCAACAATATAGTGCATATATCTTCAAGGATGGGTACACAACACTTACAATATCCCATAGCGATCGAACAACAAAGGGGAACGCATAACGTAGAACATTTTACAGGTAATATATGAGGGTACATGGAAGTGAAAAGAATAACTGAACGACCTTCCATTCCATATAGAAACATTCTCTGTTCTGATTTATACGGTAGCGTAATAGAATCGTCTAGAAATGTTGTTTTGAAATTTGATGGTTCCATGTTCATCTGGCTACTGTCACGCCCCCTATATGGTCCGTGACCTTAGTATTCGCATCCTTTTTTTCCTTTCCATCTACCTTCGTGTGCTCTTGCTCCATCCCTTATTCCTTTAATTTTATCTACTTATCTAATCAGCGGAAGCGTCACGCTTGCAGTCCTTTTGGTCTGTAGCTGAATTGGGCTGGCATGTTCGGGTACCAGTACCTCTTTCTCACATAACATCAATGATTAAAATTTTATGTTCATTTATTTATTCAAACTATAATATTTCAGTCAATCTTTTCTGTTAATTGAGGCATTCGTAAATTTTAAAAATAATACATACTTTAAAGGATTTTCCGATAGGTCACGCTTCAAATACCATGGAATATTGATGATTTCTTTAGCATCTTCAAGCAACGCAGACAAATTAAACTGTAATTTCAAAAAACTATGTTTAGAGCTATTGTTTTCTTTAACTGTGTCTATTTTGGGGTTTCATTGCACAATAAAGGGGTTTTAGACTCATTGCCTCTGAACAACATGTACTCATAATACAGTTAAAACAGGTAATTATAGTGTAATGTTCCAAAAGGGGATGACTGGTCAGCGATGTATGTAACCACATCTGTTCGTCAGAAATCAGCCTATTTTATATATATTAAAACCTTTACCTCTTTTATTTTATTTGTGTCCAAGGATTTGACAGTATTCAAAGTTCTCTTTGTCTTCTTAATGGCTTCGGTGATGTCACTTTTGGCTTTTTGCAAAGAGTTCCTCTCGCATGACTTCAACTCATAGAGTTTATTAGTGATTTCATCCTTTTGCTTTTGAATTATGGAATTAAGTTTGGAGTAATGTTGTTCAATACTATTGAGAAAAACTGTGTAGTCGGATGAAGTTATTTCGTCGTCAATTTTAGTCAGTAAGTGGCCGATGTCCTGGAATTAAAACATATATACTATTACTAGCGTACACAGCATATTCTGTTATGCCCGAATTTAGCTCATATTGTGACCTTAAAGGTTTTTGACTCAAAGGGACTACAATAGAAAGTTGAACTGGATTTAATTGAAATAGTACCTCACGGGAAGAACCAGCTTTCAATTAAAAAAGAATCATCAAAATCGGTTCACCCAGTTAAAAGTTCTGAGGCAACAAACTTAAAAAAAACTGTCACATTGAGACCCTCCTTTTTTTTGAAGTCGGTTAAAGAAAGGCAAAGGCAAACAACTCTAAAGCTTTTAAATCAAATTGATTAAAAATATAAATCCTTTCCAGTTATGGTAATATTCTCATTACATACAAGCTTTTTGTACTATATTCAAATTCAACTACTTACCACAGCTGTTTTTGTAAGTCTACGTAAAGTTTCATCTAATTTCGGTGTCATTTCCGCAATTTCAGTCAAGAAACCTTCATTCTGCAATTTAGAAATAAAAATGACTTTGTTTAATTTCACATATAAAATTAATATATTATTAGGATAATTTCCATTTAATTTAATTTCGAATGGACCCGCAAAGGTGGGCCTATATCGCGACTTCCTGGATGCCCACCAATGGGCGACACGCCGAGGAAAAGGTGGCGTGACGATTTGGATACCTTTGCGGCGAAATTGTAGATGAGGTCGGACCAGGAACGAGGAAGATGTATTAAGAAGGGGGAGGCCTATGCCCAGCAGTGGGACACAATAGGCCAACTAAAAATAAAAGGATGATTTACAAATTATAGATTATTATTTTAAAACTTTCGTATCTTTACATCATTCAATCAAATATATTCAACTTTTTTTAAAGAAAATCGTGAATTTAAGTTTATTAATACGTGAAGCGAAAAGTTTTGGTACCATTTAATAAAAATTGCGCGGGCGGAGGAGTATGTAACGTATAATCATAGTGGAAAGTGAAAGGGCTTCCCGGTCTTCTACGGGCCTTTTAATCTACGCAACGGTTTTTGATGCGGACCATTATAGGCATGCATTATTTATTATAAGTTAAAATAAATTTTGAATGTGAATATTTGCATTGTTTATCAATAGTTCATATTATTAACTAAATCACCTATACCATAAAATAATTCACCAGATAATAATGTCAAAATTAAGCTAAAATTATACGTATCAATATATATAAAAAAAACTTCTAATATGCTACATGCAGACAAAACCCTCAGCTTAGACTCACTTTTTTGTGATAATTAATTATATTTCTTTGTGATATTAATTAATGATGTTGTTCTTATCAATATTTTTTATGAATTTATGTTGTTACAGCTTCATTTATACAGTAGCAATCTGTGGTACTATTTTTTGCATCTGCAGTGGTCTTAACCCTCTCCAGGATTTCAACCACAATCCACAGACCACGCAATATATATAGCAACTAGAAAGCAACTTGCTCCGCTTGTTTTCAGCTGTTTTGACCGCAACCACTGTGCACACATTGACACAGCTTTAAAAATATATAAACACAAGACGCACAGTTTTCAAAGTAATTAGAAAAAATACTTGGAACTCTTTTGATTACATTATATGTCACATATTCTAAAATGATTCCTTGGCGTTTGCATATCTGAATATAAAAACCGGAATCAAAATTAAAAAAAAAAATTAAAATAAAAGCATTTTTGTCCTGATCAGAAAGTTTTGTGGCGAACTTATTTGATGTCGAAAGAAACAATTGATTTTGACATTGTCAATAATGAAAAATACATTGGGAGATTTTTCCTGATGTAAAGATATATAAAGTTTTGCTCATAATAATTAAATATTGTAAAAGGGACTGCTTTAATTTATACAATTGCCAAAGTGGTGACACCGATGTGAGTTAAAATCACCCTGATTTGGAATCAAAATCAATCATGATTTTGACACTAAATAGGCTCACCACAATTTCATAATACGTATTATGTAATAAAATCTTCATAGTAAGCATAAAGTTAAAAAGTCCGTAACATAAAACCTCATTCCAAAATTCAATCACGTTCATCCCCAAAGGGGGTGGATCGTCGACCTCAGAGCTATGACTTTAGAAGCGTTAACCTCATCTGTTGAAACTTTGCGGCAAATTAAATCTCGCGAATAGACTCAGTGCTCTGTAAGCTGTGTAAAACGTACTCTTTAAATTTAATATTCGTGCTCATGAAATGATTAATTTCTTGTTATTTGCGTATTTTCTGAGCATATTTACTTTTAGTCTTATTTCAACTTTAATTAACAACGACTACTGAAGTGGCTGTTTGTAATTTCTCAGTAATTTGCTTTGTTCGATGGATAACATTGTTTTTATAAGAGTAACGTACCCAAAAACACTATTTAATTTGTCTGTCTGTGCGTCTTTTTGTTTGCATGAGAAGAATTTTAGGGTAGGGTAGGATAGTCCTCGAAACGCCGTATCAAATTTTGATGTACTTAATTGTCACAGATAATGGCTACATTAATAATTATTTAATAATGGATATTTTCAGTTCTTTATGGAAAGTTTAAAAAGCCCCTTCATTATTAATAGATATAACCTTACTTGACTCACAGAAAAAAAGTATGAAAATAAGTATGTATGTTTTTTTTAATTGGCCTATCCCGCTGCTGGGCAAAGGCCTTCCCGTTCTCAGTCAACTTTCCTCTTTCTATGGCCAATCTCATCCACAACTTCCCCGCAAAAGCATCCAAACCAATGCGCCGCCTCTTTCGAAAATTTTAAAGCTTTATACAATTTTACTATAAACATTAAAGATTGTTTAGTTTTATGGTCAGAAAAGCAGCACGTTTTAAATATAATCCGTTTCTAATTCTATAAATCTGTTACTACAAAATTAATGTTTGTGCGCCGTTGTCATAGCGAGTATAATTTAAAACTAATTGGTGTATCGATTGAACTATTTTAAGTTCATTTTTTAGGGTTCCGTACCTCCAATGAAAAAAGGGAACCTTTATAGGATCACTTTGTTGTCCGCCCTGACGGCTGACAAATGTCAGGAATCTTTTTTCTCAGGAGCGCGTTGACGTATAAAGTTGAAATTAATTCTTATTACCGAGGTTTGCGGTTTCTTAATGCTGCAAAAAATCAACCTTCTAAATGTATGGCTATTATGTCGCAATTAAAAGATATGGCTGTTATGTCATATTTTCCACATTAGTCCATTCGAACAAGGAATCAAAACTTATAAGGTACCGTTCACCTAGAATTATAAAATTTGGCAAAATGCTTTTTTCCCATACTCGTGGTATCTTATAGCACAACGATTTTTCATAAACACATTTCGTTAAAACTGCTCAGTTTTAACGAAATGTGTTTATGAAAAATCGTTGTCGGTTAAAATACACCACGGGTTAAAAAGTCGGCAAAAATCTCAGTTTTTTTCGCAACTTTTTATCGATATGTGTGAAGCGGCTATTAGACAGAAAATGGAAAGAGGGTAGGGAGACACCTTACCACCCTCCACCGGCCCTACAGTGGCGAAAAGTAATTAATATATATATTTTTAATTAGCCTAATGTGTCCCACAGCTGGGCAAAGGCCTCCCCTTTCTTGATCCATCTTCCCCTTTCCTGGGCCAATCTCATCCACTAATTGCCCGCAAAGGTATCCAAATCGTCGCACCACCTCTTCCTCGGCCTGCCTGGTCGTCGGTGGCCATTGGTGGGCATCCAGGAAGTCGCAAAAATAATATTATTATTATTTTCGTTCATTTATTTTTTTTATTACTGCTATACCAGCAATAACTCACGCTTTTGTGCCTCTATCCCGCCTTTCTTTTTTTATTCATTTTAAATACGTTACGTAATTGAGAGAGGAGGAATTTTTAGCGTTATCGCTCCCCGGAGCTTTACGGAATTAAAGGTTAAAACGTGACCATCGCGAAGAAAGACGAATTACTGGAGAAACTAATTTCTCATTTTGTTTACATAAATCTCGTTGGTGCGACATCACATAATCAAGAAAACTGCAGTTTCTTTTTATTATTGTACTAACGGACCCGGCAGACGATGTCTTGCTCAAACGTTGGGCTACTTACTATTTGCTTCTATTATTCTATATCATTCCTGTTCCCGTTCACGTTCCCGTTCTCGCTCCCGCTCCCGTTCCCCTACCCGTTCCCGTTCCCATATTATTAGAGATAACGAATGACTACGAATCGTTTCTGCTTTGTGCAGCGGTAATAAAGTGCAAATTGACTCTTTGACGTTGGGAACACACCTACATTGCTTAGACAACAGTGAGTGCTTGTCATTTAATATGAACTTTATTGAATAACAGTAAAGTTCAAATTGACTCTACATTTCAGATAGAAAACGTTTGTATGGGAAGAAGAAAATGGCTGTTTTTAGAGTTTTTTCGGCAATTATCCGAATTTTTCTCGCCATAAAAACCACCCTTGGACTTCAACTAAGAGAGCATACTCATTTCTCAAAAAAATAATCGAGATCACTATCTTGGATAAAGGTATCGGGTCTCAAATGCATCGATATTGTCTCACATTGTATATGCGTCAGTTGTAATCTCTCCAGCAGGTATTTAGTTTCTCTGAGGAAAAAAAAAACATATGTGCAATGCATAAAGGCGAATCAAGAAATTTATATTTATTTATTTAAGAAACTGTGAATAACATAGGTATTACAAACAAATGGAAACGATGATCCGGCAGAAGTAACAACCGTGTTGCGGTAATCATCGCCTTCCTCCGTAAAAGAAAACTTTTTTGTTCTTAATTTTAACTTATGACAAAATACTTAACTTATATAAATTAGACTATTACAATTTTTATTACTCATTAAATGTGTAGATGTTATGAAATATTGAAAAAAATATTCTATCTCATTATCTTGTATGTTAAGTGTAATAAATAAAAGTGTTTCTCTATTTTTAATGTCGATTTTTTTTTTAATTCCCGGAGACACTAACACAGTGGAACAAAACTGATTTTTTAAAGAACTAGCGGCCCGCCCCGGCTTCATACTGGTATTTACATTATAAAAAATTACATAGGATCCTTTGAAACAACTTTTTTGAAAATATTCTATTGTCTATGTCCATCAGGGCTAATGCAGGTTTCAAATCCTCTTTATAATATTAGTATAGATAAAACGTTACTTTAGTTTAAATAAAATTAATAATAATTGTCCTGTGAACAAAATCATTGATTTCGTGGATGCAGGCGTGAGGAACAACTAGTAAAAAATATATGTACCTTAGAATATGAACGGCAAGCCTTCGCGGATACGCCTTGCACTGGCACAGCATGACCAGTCCCAGAGCCTCGGCCCCTCTGATGACGGAGGCCAGGGGTTCGGGTTTGGGCGGTGCTGATGTGCTGGGCTCGCCGTTCTTCCAGCTGGTCACCAGCTGAAGAAGCATGCGGAGGCCGTTTTCCACAAGTTGAGGTGATGTATCCTATTTAATAAAAATTACTTTAAATCATCTACATTAGCTAATAATATTATTGTGAAGAGATTTTTTTTCTATGTGACGTTATCAGGCGTGAATGAGTCAAATTCCTAAAGTGTCCCTTGATGATGTGTGAAATTCCTGAACCGTAAAAGCACAGAATTCTCTACTTACGTTATCCGTTAAACTTCTGATAGGATTGATAATTGTTTATGAGCTATATTTTAATCTAAACTAACTAGTTTTAATATAACTACGAAAAACGACAAAATAAATACGATTCTGGCTTTTGTATTAATAAAAATCAATATCTCAATATTATAAATTACTACATCTGTTTAATTTTGAAGGTATGATATATGTAAATGAAATAAAACATATGAAATATAAATTATGTTATTGATACCTGAACTTCCTTCGCTAGGAACTGCGTGAAGCCGGCCAAGACATCCTGTCTCCACTCTGGGAAGTCCACGATCAGGGTTTGAAGGCTCTGAAAGGAGAGACCGCGCAGCTCTTCGTCCATATGAACGGTGAGCCGGCACAGGAGGTCCACAAGCTCATTGGGACTCATACCTTCGGGTATAAGCCTGGAAATTAACATTAATAATTATAAACTAGATAGTTTTAACTTAACTACTGATTGTTTTATAACCGGCTGGCCCGTTAGCGCAGTGGCCAGTGACCCTGCCTTCTGCTCCGGGGGTCGTGGGTTCGATTCCCACCTCGAGTCTGGGTGTATTATCATCAAAAGGAATGGTCTTTGATGTCACATGTTCCATACCTAGTACTTTTGCAAAGGGAATCTAAATCTATAGGATACTGTCTGTAGACCAATAGTTATGTAAAGCATGAAGCTATATATCTGTCGAGTTTTATATATAACGTACAGATTGATAATAAATCGGAATTTTATAAAAATCAACAATACCATCAGCGCAGAGAATTATATGTCTATTTTTTTCTGTTTTCCATTTTTATCTTAATGGTGTTTGGGTCACTTTACCTTAATTTGTTTATATATTATATGTATCATTTTTAATCTTCACTATCAACCACACAAGGGCATACAATATCGATATGGAGAAAATATTAAAAACAAAACGCATGCAAAAGGAGTTCTTACATATCACCTCCTTTTTTTTTTCTTTTTGAATTATAATTATTGTAAATATATTTTTAAAATTATCGCTTTAACCAATTATTATTATGTTATTTATTTTAAAAATAATCAAATTTCAATTTTAACATAGACTATCACACATTATTTAAAAAAAAAATGCTCAAAATGACTAATGAATAAATTTAATTTGATTTAAATAAATATCGATATATACTAAGATGCCAATAAGTCTGTTTTAAAAGTAGACATGTGTTTTAAATTTTTTTTTTAAACCGTTGACATTTTAACGTCTCGTGAAGATTGAAAATAAAAATATAATCTCTTATTAATTGTACATTATGTTTATAACCTATGTCCTATACTATGTATATTCATCGTTTTACATTATTATATCTTTATATTTTTTCTTATATATTTTATTTTAAGTTTGACAAATCACTGCCACATTTTAGGTTAGGTTTACAAGAGGATAGGATATAAGTCATTAAATGTTATAATTGCAGGGGAAAACCGGAGTTAGTGTGGTGAGGCATTTTGCGTTAAAGCATGTTTTTTTTTTAAATTATTTATTTATTTTTGTTTAGGAATATGTAAATGAATTTAACGGAGGGAATATATCAAATAGCCACAGTACACCATTTTAAAGAACAAATTCTCGATAAATAAACTTTTATATCTGAAGAATGTATCCATTTTGAAAGTATATGACTTTTTTATGATATACAATGCGTATTAATATATATTTTTTTGTCATAATGAGACATAACTTTTGAACCCCTAATTCCAACTGGATGATTATTGGCCTACCACCGCTTACATAAGCTTCGAGCTTAATTATACAAAAGACATTTCTCTGATTACTTTTAAAGGAATAAAATGTTAATTCTTTTTTATAACACTCCATAATCATACGCAAAAGTTTTTGATATTGTAAAAATAATATATTTTCAAAGATTTTTTAAAATATATAAATAATATATTCAAAGATTATGGAAAGAAAACATTTTCTAAAATTATTATTTTATATATATTTTCAAATTTACGTGAATATTTTTCAATGAATATGAAGAGAATATATTTTCAAAGATAATTAAAAGATGAATATATTTGTTAAAAGAATATTTTGTTGTGACCTGCCAGGGCAAAGTCACAAATGCGCTCAGGCGAGCGTACTTGGGTTGTAAACACGTCGCTCACAGTAAGTGCGTAGATAGGAGCGGCTCGAGACGCCCCAGCGGCCGCCGCCTCGAGCGACCTCTTAGCGTTTTTTTTTATCTGTACCGCTCGCTATAAATGGAACCATTAGGGCTACCATAGACAATTATCAATAACATTACAATAGACGCATCTAATAACACCACAAAAAGATAAGAATATTTTTTAAACGGACAGCTCTATGGTCAAGGCTGTAGCCAGTCAGTGAATAAAAATATTTGAAGGAATAAATTTTAACATTCTGGAAACTAATTCTGCTTACGTACTATTAATAAAAACTAGCGGGTTTTTAATTTTTTTAAGAGATTAATTTATGCAGTTAATTTAAATTATTAACTCGCATTTTTATTAACGCGCCAAACTATCAGGAATAAATTTTGCCTTTATTATTCATGAAATAAGCCATGAATCATCTTTGCTTAAGCCGGCACCAGACATGATTTCATTTGAATTATCATTTTAATGATCGTGTACTGTGGCCAGTGACTTTGTGTACCTGCACAAAGTTTTGTAGAACTATGTAACTTCTAGGACAAAAATGTACAAATACTTTAAGGTATGTCTGACGCCGGCATAAGAGATAATGAATAATGAATGTGGGTATGAATACCACTCTATAATTAAATCAAACATTATGAACCGTCATCCCCTGGAATTTTTTTTGCTTATGACAAAAGTGCAAGCCTGTAATATTTACTCTTTGTCAATAGTCTCTTTGTTTGTATTTGACAAATTGACTTTGAAGTGTGGCATTAGAAATAATAAACAATAAAATTTAATGCCTAAACTCTCTAAAAAATTGTAAATTTAGTACTACTAGTGCTAATTGTCGGAATTATCAATGTTTGTATTATTTGTTTTGCTCTTAGCCTTTATGTTGATTCTTTTTAAAATCATTTCATTAGTTTCTTTGCGCCTACCAAACCCGTACCTAAAATTAATATGTATGAATAGGATAGATTCCAAGTTTTGGTAGTGATAATTTATGCTTAGTTTTTGTTTAATAATAAGTATAGTTTACATATTTAGCAATAAATATGAATATCGAAAACGCTGCAATAAACATCCTTAAGCGGGGAGTGGAATTGGATACGAAAAAACGATATACCGAAGCACTTGTGTGTTATCAAGAAGGTTTGCAAATATTGGTCGATAAGATGAGAGGTATGTATTGTTTTTCTTGTTAATCATTATTAACCACAGGCTAAATGCCTGTGCCATTTTTAAAGTATTATATCATGTTATATTCTTTCAGTCCTCCTTTATACTATAGTTCCATTTGAGAGCTATGTATTTCTATGTATGTACGAAAAACTATAGCTAGTTTTTTCGTTTTTAAATTCTGGTTAAGGCCTTCTTGGTTTTATTATATTTAAAATGATTATAAATGTTTCTGACTTATAACAGAAACCAATAGCTTGTTTTAAAAATCTAATGCTTATTTGCAAAGTCACATACCTTTATAAGCAGCAACTTAAACTTTGGACGATAATTACAATAAAGTATAAAATTTTAAGAAAAGTAGATTTATAACTCAATAAAATCTTTATTAAAGAATGTTACTATGTGTTAAATAAATTGGAAGTGTGCAATCTTTAAAAATATTATTCCTATAAATCTTTTTATGGTTGAAATCTTG
Source organism: Charaxes varanes (assembly GCA_024363005.1). Taxonomy (NCBI): domain Eukaryota; kingdom Metazoa; phylum Arthropoda; class Insecta; order Lepidoptera; family Nymphalidae; genus Charaxes; species Charaxes varanes. Next base: position 1,784,476 of record JANCMC010046990.1, on the reverse strand, counting down.
AAAATCAACCTGAAAATGAACTTTAGAGTCTTGACGCTAAATTAAGCAGAGTAGTCATCCCTTTAAGAAAACTACAATACTATATTTTGTTAAACATTAAATTACATTTTTGTAAACTAGACTTAACTTGTTAACTGAGCGGGACGTCTAAATACGTCAAACATACTGGTAGGTCCTTGAAATATATGTTGCATACTGGAGCAAGTGGGATGTTGCTCTAAGCCGAGGGCCTATTGTTGACGCGGATTCATCAAATGAATTACAAAGGTTAGATATTTTAAATATTAATGTTGATGATTGGATAGCAACAGTACAAATCAATGATGAAGAAATTAGTAGAATCAAGGATATATTACAATCGGAAAAAACTAAGGATGTTGTAGATATTTATAATAATTATAAAGTAAAAAATGGAAAAGTTTATAGAATCGTTGAAGATGGTTTAAAATGGGTTGTCCCTAGAGGAGTACGTTGGCAAATTTTACGCATGAATCACGATGATTTGGGTCATTTTGGCTACGAAAAGACTTTAGATCGTGTAAAGTCGACATACTGGTTTCCTAAGATGCGAAAGTTCGTGAAGAAGTATTGTAATTCATGCTTAGAATGTGCTTATCATAAAGCCCCAGCGGGTAAAAAGGAAGGAATGTTATTTCCTATACAAAAAATAGAAATTCCCTTCCATACAATACATGCAGATCACCTTGGTCCGTTTGTTCGTAGTCGTAAAGGAAATACCTTCATTTTAGTAATTGTAGACTCTTTCACAAAATATGTAAATTTGACAGCTGTTAGGAACACCAAAACTTCTACTACTATTAACGCCTTGAAAGAACATTTTAGTTATTTTGGAAATCCAAAAAGATTAATAACAGATAGAGGAACATGTTTTACAAGTAAGCAATTTAAACAATTTACGGAGGCACGTGCTATTAAACATATCCTAAATTCAGTTGCAACTCCAAGGGCAAATGGGCAGGTAGAACGTTTTAATAAAACCATTTCAGATGCACTTAGTACTAAATGTCATGGATTTAAAGATAATGTGTGGGACGAGACTTTGCCGGATATACAATTAGGATTAAACACCACAATACATAAAGTAACTCAAAAAAGTCCGTCCGAGTTACTGTTTGGTCATAAAATAGTAAGTAATACAGAAAATATAATTAATGAAGTTTTTGACGAAACCACTCGAAGGTTATCAGAAAACGAACTCTCTAAACTCAGGGAAGGCGTAAGTGATAAACTAAAGAAACAACAAAACGTTATGAAAGATAGATACGATAAACATAGGAAATCAGCACATAGGTACAAAATAGGTGATTTAGTTAGAATAGAACGTAATTTTAACGAAAAGGATTGCGTAGGTAAGCCAAGAAAACTTTTACCAAAGTTGCAGGGGCCATACAGAATTCTTAAAGTGTTAGATCATGATCGATATGTAGTTGAAGACACTCCTCTAACTCGTAAAAACAATAAGCGTTATGAAAATATTATTTCCGTTGACAAAATTCATCCCTGGCTCAGTTTCCAACGAGATATTTGTAGTTCCCAAAGTGATGATGACGATACCAAGACTGATTAGAAATGTGTAATTAGTGTGTTGATTGTGCGAACCGTGTCGAGAAAGACCTGGTTTATATTACAGATATTACTTTGTGTTTAGATAAGTTTAGGGCACAGATGGTAACAGTAGCAGACTACAGCGTAGGCTACTCTGTTAGTGCGGCGCAGATAACTTAGTGGCAGACTGCGCAGATGTAGGCCACGAATGTTACCAGTGCCAAAGAAGAGAGGACGCAGATGGTAACAGTAGCAGACTACAGCGCAGGCTACTTTGTTAGTGCGTTTTCGGGCATAGATAACTTAGTGGCAGACTGCATGTAGGCTACAGATGTTACCAGCGTCAAGGCACAGATAGTTACAGTAGCAGATAATACTAGGGCAATTACTGGGGGAGGGGGAGTTAATAAATCGTAAAATTCGTATGACAGATATACTGTAGTTACTACATAGAAATGAAGAGAAAAAAATATTGCCTGTATAAATCCATACACGTATATAAGCTGACATAGCAACAAACAATGCCACGGTCCGTTAAACTAACTAGAAAGAACATATGACATATGTTCCTCAGCCATAAATAGGGCTGTCACTTACTATGTACAAAATATTTACCATTTCTTTCATTTTCTATAACACAACGGACAAACTGCCAGGCGGTTCGCCTAAGTGACTACCGACGTCAATAGGCAACTTTAACACCAGAGAGCTCGCAGATGCGTTGCCAGTCTTTGAGAAATTTAGAATACGAAGGAAAATTGGTGCAATGTTGCAATCCGAAAGCTACACCACTGAATCCGCTACCAAAGCGCAGCACTACACTGACTTTCCGATGTGTCTCAACGCACGTTTCCCTTCGACACCGAGGCATCATCAAGTATATAACATATTCCAAAAGGTAAAACAAAAAATTAATCTAATATAATAAAATTAAAAATTAAAAACTATTCTTTAGAAGTTGCGGAAAGTAATTGCCGCTTACATATACTGTGTCGTATTGCGTATATGTATGTGTAGGTGTGAGTACGTGTGTGTTTTATGGAGTTCGTGTGTAAGAGATAAATTTTATGTATGTATATTGTGTGAGTAAATGTATCATCATACCACAATTAAAAACTTTTCAGTGTCATCGTCTGACATCGAATTAAGCCAGGTGAGCACTTTTTGTTTAAATTCAATATCATTCAACGGTCTAATCTTCTCAACTGTGTTACATTGTCATATTATACATAATTAATTAGATAACCTACATATTAAACCTAATGAATATACGAATCAATAGTTTAAATTTCACACATGCATAAACATGCACGCGTGAACGAGCGCTTTTAGGTTTTCTTGTTTTTGTATTTCTTCTTCACATGCTACTGTATTGTTGTATGCGCTGTATGTCATAATAATACTTTACTGTTGCTATTTGTTAATTTTAAATTTATGTATGGGAAGAGTGGGACCTCCTGATTTCGATACTTACTAAGAGAGCGATACAATATGTATCTAGCAATGTAATGTATGTAGAAATAAAGAATTATTATAAATAAATTTCACTTTCGTCATAATCGTTATTCTAAAATATAAAATCTTTAGTTAATCGCGCCATCGCTTTGGGGAGCGACAATACACTCTGCGACTTTCGTCACTATTCTATTCAAGCACAGGATAACGATAAAAGGATGAAATTAGGGGAAGATCTTTACCAAGTCTTTGAACCAAATATATTAGTTAAAATACATTGGCTGTCAGTATAATCGTAAAACGGACAATAATTTGACGTAATAACTCCGAGTAATGACTCCGATCGTGCCTCTATCGCTTGTTCTGCGTTCCCGCTTGCATGCTCGGCTCATTCGGAACGTGACAGTTTTTTGTGCGTGCAGCAGGCGTTCATCGATTTCTAAGAGTTTACCACGTCAAAAAATATAAAATAAAGCGTTAAGTGAATTTTATTTTATCTGTCGCACGATTGTCGCGCCTATGTCGCCTGCATCTCGTAGCCTTTATTTACAATTTTTCTCATAACTAGCAACCCTATTCGCGATACGAGACGGGCCTGCATTCGATTCCTATCACGTGCTTCCTCTTGCGTGCATTTGCGGATCCGGCTTTCAAAAAAGACGGTGGGCTGTGGGCCGGTTTTCGGCCAAATGAGAGCCCGTATATGAACTTGCTTATCTATATAATCTATACTAATATGACATTTACATTGTAAACCTGAAGAGTATGTTTGTTTGCTTGAACGGGCTAATCTCAGCAACTACTGGTCCCATTTGAAAAATTCTTTCAGCGTTAGACATCCCATTTAATCGACTAAGGCTATAGGCTATATATCATCACGCTAAAATTTAATCTATTTCTATTTTACCTAATTTTACGCGGATGAAGTCGCGGGCATAGCTAGTCATCGATATAGTGTGTTGCGATATCTCTATAAATATTTAATTTTGATGCATTTTGTTTGTAAGTAAGGTATTGGATATATTATTAGACTTTTAATCTGATTCAGTGAAAGTGTGACGTCACAAGTCATCAGGATTGATGGCATGCCCATCATGGCGAATCCGCGTCTGCGCATCTACGATACAAATTCTAAGATATGCTAGTGTACGGAAGATTCATTTAAATGTTTCGCGATTCTCTCAGTGAAAGTAGCGCAGGGCCACTTTCCATTCGCCCTTTATGCTTGTCACAAATTGCACCCAATTGTCCACGACATAAATGTCATTTCCCCGTAATTGATCACACCGGCATGACTATTTCCGTTTTAATCAGGTTTCTGATATGATATAAACACGTCCGCGAATGTAAGCATTCATGCAGATTTAATACTTTACGACGACATATTGACATATGAGAATATTACGAGACTCGTTAGCAAAGTGAAATGATTTAGCATTCATTCCATTGCAAACTTTTGTAGAACTTTGAAGGACGAAAATGTACAAACACCTTGAGCCACGTCTGGCGCCGGCATTATATTTCTTGTTTTCTACATTATATTTAATTAGAGGTAGCGCCGCGTTTGCAGTCCTTTTGGTCTGCGCCAAATTGAGTCGGCGCGTCTGGGTACCAGTACCTCTTTCTCACATAAGATCGGCGTGAAGTGGCGGCAATGCTGCCACTTCAAGTGACGATATAATATAATACCGGTTGGTGTCCGTTGCTTAACTGAACTGAGGAAGGGAAGATTTACAGAGCCAGAAGTAGTAGATTGGCTGAAGGCATTACTACAAGAGTTAACAAGGGCAAGTGTGTAGTTTCACAAGCCCAATGGCGCAGTTGGTAGTGACCCTGCCTTCTGCTACAGGGTTGTGGGAAGAATCATGGTGTGTTATCTCTTTAAATATGCATTTATATATTTATACAAAACTATATATATTTCTGTATATCAGGCAACTGTTATTTATAACATAGGCATTGAGTTGTCTACCTAAATACCTTAAGGAACAGAGGGCCTAGCACAAACTTTTCGAACCAATGTAAGATGATGAGTCAACCTGACCTAGAATGCAATTGTTCGAGCTAAGCTCACAGGAGCCAAGTCTTAATGGTGTCACGCTTTTAATCAATGCTAATGCAACCGGCGATGACACAAAGAAGGGTCCGCTGTGGGCCTAGCACGAACATTTTAAGCCCAAGTAAAGTCGACTCGTCAACTTACTCTGGTTCACAAAGTATGTACTAGGCTCTCAGAAGATTGCATGAAATAGACCTATATATACTAATTTATATTTAGTGTTGTAGAGACGAATTTCTTAGCATTCCATGGATTCACCGTGCGGGTGCCGGGTCCATCGCGTTGCAGAGGAAGGAACCATAGGGATTACAGTAATAAGATGGAATCAAAAACAGAAGATAACTTCGTTATATTACACTACAGATCCATACTAACATTTACTTTGCTATCAATAAGTACCAAATTTGTGTTTTAGCACCATGTTTTTAAATCGTGGTAAACGGGCAGACGGTTCACCTGAGTGACTACCCTTATGTGAGAAAGACGTACTGGTACCCACGGACGCGCCGGCCTATTTCGGCTGCAGACCAAAAGGACTGCAAGCGTGGCGCTACCTCTAATTGATCTCATATCTCTAACTAATGTTTTAATAATAATAAAAGTGTTCTAGTTTTAAATCCTTGGAAGGGGGGGGGGACCTTGCAGGTGGACAGACGGACGGATGGACAAAGAAAAGCTATAAGTATTCCTCATACGGAACCTTTAAAAGGTGCTGAATCACCTAAATGATTTGCTACATGTCGCAACCTCACATAGATACACTCTGAGAGATTCTTTTAACGAACCTTTTTTGTGATATAATGAGGCTTTGTTGTTTTGTTTCGGGCTGTCTAAAAGCCCTTAAAGTTCCTACCCCGACTGAATGTTAAGTGAAAAAGAAATTCGGTTATAATAGAGTCCCCCAACTTGTAATTTATGACGGATTATGAAAGTAATGTGTAAGGGGTTTTGCAAGTTGAAAACTCATATTAGAAAAATATATACCTAGGTATATTCATTTCTCATGGACCAGAAAGCATCTGCCAATCTTCTGGAAGTAATTTTGTCCATGACGTATCTGCTAGCCTTTTGGTAGTTCTTCTAATCGATTCGATGGCAAATACATTGTTATAAGTTTTTTTGGCTGCTTTTTTGAGGCTATACTTTGCTTTTCTGTTTGCCTAGATAGTTTAAATAGTCCAAAGATAACTTAGCAGTAATCTTCAGCCAAAAAAACTTATAAATAGGGTCCGTCTTCGTCGCAAATTACTATGTCTATATGTGAGAGATTCTTGTTTTTCAATAGAATGCGGTAAGCGGCGAACTATCGGTGGTGCGAAGAAGCGTATTGTGGGTGGTGTCGAAGCGTCTCCTGGAGACTGGCCCTTCTTGGCAGCTATCCTCGGCGGGCCCGAGGAGGTGTTCTACTGCGCTGGCGTGCTGGTCGCTGATCAGTGGGTGCTCACTGCTTCGCATTGTGTAGGAAAGTAAGTACAATTACTTACACTTACGATGTCTTTAACATGTATTGCTGTGACCTCGTTACTGAGTTGTCAGTTACGGATAGGTTAAAAACGGAGGGCATTTTATATGTTTCTGAGATTATTATTTTTTTTTGTGTCCAGTCACTCGGATGTCAACGGATGGACCATACAGCTGGGAATTACACGACGAAGATCACACGCTTACTACGGCCAGAAGGTGAAGGTCCGTCGGGTGGTACCACATCCGCTCTACAACGTCGGAGTCGCCCATGACAACGACATTGCTCTATTCCAAGTAATAATTTCCATTTTTTTAAACATAAAATATAGTAAAAATGGCCAAGAGCGTGTCATGACACGCTTATATAGAAGGGTTACGCAACTGACACGCCATAAACGTATTAGTTGAATAACTTCAATAGTTGTTGTCCGATATCGTTTTGAGTGGTTCCTAATGAGTTTTTAGCATTTTCTATCAACACGGAAAATTTCAAGTCTCTACGTCTTATAGTTTGGAAATGCTAGGGGGGGGGGACCTTACGGGCAAACTGTTGGACGGACATTAATCGGGTCCCACTGTTTTACGTGCCTTCCGAAACACGGAGAAGGTCGGATATCAAATATAAACCAGTGTTAGAATGGGTCATCCATCATCATCATCCAGTCGCAGCAAGAGCTGCTTAACCTACCGATCGATTCAAATGCCGACCACTGATTTGGCCACGACCACCTAGTATATTGTACAATTATAAACAAAATAATTGTTTTAACTACTTAGGTATGGGTTTTCAATTGTTTCCTTGTACGTTTTTCTTGTGCCATTGAATTAATTAACATTATAAAAGGTAGTACATAATATAAGATATTAAGTAATTATATTCATAGTTAACTGAAACCCGCAAATTGGCAAGCGTGAATTAATTCCACGTTATTCCTTGTAACATCGTCTATCAACCAGTGAAAGTCTCTTTGAAATGGGCCCAGTAGTTTAGGAAAGTACCCGGAACAAACAGACAGACGGACAAACTGTTGTAACTTATGTATTTGTTACAGGTATCGTATATGTAGGTACTAGCTGTGCCCGCGACTATGTCCGCGTAAAATGAGCTAAATAGATTCAATTTTAGCGTGATTATATATAGCCTTCAAACAAACAAACTCTTCAGCTTTATATATTAGTATAGAAGTACAGATTAGTAATAAAATTAATTTAGTGACAAACAGACACTTCAATTTCATTTATATGTATAGATTGACACGAGATAAATGACCTTCGCTGCAAGTATCCAGTTCATACTGAGTTAATTATTTACTGCTAGCTCCGAGTCGTGGTTTCGTTCGCGGCAAAATACTATTCTTGTACAACTCCCCTTATCTTTAAAGAAAAATAATAAAACGAAATAAAATCCCCGGAATCCCTATCTCTACAATCTCACGACTACTATCAACTAGATAGATTGTAGAGATAGGGATTCCAGGGATTTTATTTTATTTTATTATTTTTCTTTAAAGACACAAAACAAGACTCAGTGACATTAAATGACATCAATTGTTGTACGCGCGAAAAGGAACACCGAAACACGGAGGAGTTCGGACATTTGAACACAAAATGAGAACGGGTCACCCATCTATTACCCGGCCGCGGTAATAACTGCTTAACCTAGCGATCGACTCTAATGCCGACTACTCTAAAACTATGATATTAGAAAGTAAACGATACTATAGAGTAAAATGAGCAGTGTAATATGTCCAAATAAAAATGGCTAAAAGCGTGTCAAGACACGCTTGTATATAAGGGTTCCGTATGTGATACGCTATAAACGTATTTGTTAAATAACTTCAAAAGTTGTTGTCCGCTTTCGTTCAAAATAATTTTTCTTATGAGTTTTAAGAATGTTGTATCAACATGGAAAATTTCAAGTCTCTACGTTCAGTAGTTTGGAAATGCTAAGGGGGGACCACCTTACGGGCAGATGGACGGACGGACAGAGCGAAATTATAAGGGTGCCTTGTAGTACTACGGAACCCTAAAAATGTATTGTAATTGTAATGTCAATATAATTTTAATTTACAAAATGCCTAAGACCGTACACATATACAGTCGCAATAACAAAAAAAAATTTAAGGGTCATCTTTGATTTTGACAGAGCATTTTCTAACAGATAGCTGACTATGTACGGAATTAAGTAAGCAGAGTTAAATGTAATAGTTCCAGGGCCACAACTGGAATCAACTTAAATCAATCATGTTTAATTTGTTAATTTAATTATGAATTATTAATCCTTTCCAAATGTATTACCTCTTTTCTTTGTTATTTTTGTAAGTGTCATTTAGTGATTTAGACTATTTTGGCCCAATTGATGTTTTACATTGTATAACTAGTTGTCATGTATAATCGACCACGAAATTGGTTTACCATGTTAAGGTCGAATGTCGTTTGCACGTCAATTAGTTAAAAGACTCATTTTTGCTTGTTATGCATTACGTTAATTTCTAACAATAACCCTTACGACAATTTCTTTAATAGGAGCTGTCGTCCAAAATGGTGACGCACTTTCTTCGTCGACTATAGATGTAACGCTGTAGGTTCACTAATAAATAAATATCCTTTTTATTTCCATAAAATATTATTATTATTAAATATTTCATAATTTTAATCTAAAATACATTTGGTTTCACATTTATTCATTTTATATACACTAAAATGAATGAAATAACCTATAATACTTTTAGACTCACTATGCATTTTCTTTACATAGTGTGAAACAAAGTGGCTTTCCGTTCTTGTACGCTTAGATCTTTAAAACTACGCAACCGATTTTAATGCGGTTTTCATTAACAGACACAGTACATACATACACATGCATCTTATGTACATCGTATGCGTGTAAAGCCTGGGTGGGACGCTTTTTTTTAATAATAAAAACATGCAGTACTTTGGAGTAATACATGTAAAGCAAGCGAAAAGAATTACCATACCCGTCTCTCATCCTCCAGACATACAAACGGTCCATTACAGTAACTTAACCACGTTTAACACTTAATTATCACTATATTTAAATAAATACTCATTCACTTTAGGAAAGATCAATTGATTGGTGAATCGACTATACGTAACGTCCAAGTGATTCCACTTTGAATTTTCCACTTCCTTAGCTTCTAATACATTTGGCAACTCTTGTATCAACCAAAATATATCTTTAACATCAACTAGATTATCACTTTTCCCATATAGAGCTACAAAAGGTACAGTCACTGCACTAAGATTGTATTTTGGCGGCTCTTCAGCCCCATAGACTTGGAGATTTCTCGATCTTCCATAGTCAAATTTTCTGAACTGGCTAGTCTTCATACTCTGACCGTAACGCGCCATGTTGTGTATGGAGGTTCCAGCTGGTAAATGTCCTGACAAAACCTGCTGCGTCTCATCAACTATGGACCCTGGATGTAACGAATCCAACAAGCCTTCAAATGTACTGCACATGGTCTCCATGTTCTTACACAACAGACTGAAGATTTCTTGACCCAAAGCACCCTTCGCAAGAAATTCGTGAAACCCCAGAGAAGACAGGACTCCTTCGAATTGCGCAATTGATATAGCGGTGAATCTATATATAGGAGATTTTGTATTCGTCTGTCTAGCTGCGGGAGCTAATCCAATAAGAACATTTGCTTTCTCACAGTAGCCAGGTCTTTCTGAACACATTATAAAAAAGGTACCAGCACCCTGAGAATATCCCACATAATTCAATTTAGTCTCTTTCGTGTAGTTCAGAACGTAGTCAATTGTAGCTGGTATGTCATACAGGCCTATTTCATCAACAGAAAATTGCCAAAATTCCGGGTTAGCATCAGGGTCCAAACTCACATGTTTTCTAGAATAGTAATTCCCGCGTTGATTTCCAACCCATAGATCGTAACAGGCATCTGCTATTAGATACGCTAATCCTGCGTTGGGACCAGCGTCCAACCAAGCATCGGAGCTCTGGAGAAGTCCATGCATGAGTATAACTGGAGGTCTTCTCAACTGGTCACAATTTCTGCCCCTTATCCGAAATATTGTGAGCACGTATCCATCTTCAGTGATTAACGTATGTTCCTTAGAAGTATAACCGTATCGACTGCTTAACTCTGTGAAATTGAGTAGGGAATTTTCGTGATATCCCAAGTAGCGTTTTGCACTATTATTTATTGGTAGAATTTTTGACCTGATTAAATTACTTAAAATAAGCGCGGCCGATACGAGAAGAATATTCAAAGTGACGTTTGCCTTTAATGCCATAATAATAACTGACGCCACTACAGGTTGTAGTAGTGTGTATTGTAAGCGTTTATATGGAAAACTGACGTGGTATGGTCTCTGGGTGTCTTTTGGTCGATTAATAAATACATTCAGTGTAATAAACATATAATAATAAACGGAGTAATGTCCAAGGTTAACTTGTACATCGGCGTCACAAAAAAGTAGTAAACGTTCGTATATATTAAGTGGACGTGTAACTGAAGAATTTAATTAATTTAAATTAAGATATTCAAAATGTTAAAATGTTAGTTATTATAAAAATTATTTACACTGTAGTCCTCCATATAACACGGTAGATATATTCCGCATTATAGAAAAAACGCGTTGTAGGATTATTATTGAACAACGCCTTTGTACGACCCCGAATGCGAATAATATAATATTATATATTATAAATTATATCGTGAACATATCATGGGGGTAAAGGGGTAAACAAATCTGAATGGTTTTTTTTACTAAGGGTCTTGGGACTGGTCACTGGACATTTAGGTAAACTGACTTCGAGGCAAATTAAAGTCTAGAGAAGACTTACACAATATATTATAGAATAATATTAATGCGTTATAAGTGCAACGTGTTATAGGGGGGATTACAGTACTAAGTAATACGTTGTATGAAATTTTTATTTTTAATTTCTCATTTCAGGATAGAAGATGCGATTTCTTTCAGAAGGTAGTTGTACCTTAAACTATGGCCGCAGCAAGCAATTCAGTCAATCGCTATGTAAAACAGTTCTTAGTGATAAACGGCTGATAATTGGATGTCCCAATTTTTTAACGTGGTTGTTAAATATCCCACCTGCTCCGTGTTTTGGTAGGCGCTTAAAACATTGGGTCCCGATTAATGTTGCTGCGTTATATTAGTCGTAAGATTGAAGACATTGTGGGGATTCCGGGGATGACGTCAGATGGCAGTCGGTCAACATAACACGCCCCACAGCCACCTTTGCAATTTAAGCGAACTACTACTAAATCGGGACAATGCTAGGTAGAAGATGTAGTTTTTTTTTAGAAATAGTATGCTTGTTTCTATCGTTAGTTTTTTTTTAATTTAAAAAAAATATTAGGAATACTTTTTAGGTATGTTTAAATATTCCCTTTTTGCCCCTATTACTAAGCTTAAATTAAAAGCTTGTATTAGGAGTGGGTGCGACAATACCCCAAGGGCGGTAGGGTTTAAACCGGGTGCCTTGCGGATTTCAGTCCGTACCTTATACCGTTGAGCTATTGAGGCTCTAAAATACTTAGAAGTGAGTTGTGATCTTCATATCCTTGTTGTGGTGATGGGATGCGTTTCTGCAACCTTTTATTGTGCAATAAGTGCAAGTTTGATTTAACGCGGAGGAAGACGTTAGAAGCAGCTTATTAAGTATATAGAACTTGAACAAACAGCTTAGAAGTGCATAATACAGTGGTTCAGTAACAGACCGATATATATTTGATTTGATTTCATGACTAAAAGTAGGTATAGAGTATTTTTCCGTGATTTTGCCTCGTTTTTATAATCAATAAATACCTAAGTAATGAAAAGGCTCTTTGACTTTTATGACACCTGATAAACACGTGGAGGTTCTCGATGGTTATATTATCCTAATTATCTCAAGAAAGTAGAACCAGAACCTTCCAAAAATTCGATGCTAGAAAAAATATGTCTAGCATATTTTTTAGTTTATTTATAGCTTCTTACTCGTGTATGACTTCATGTATATTTATTTATATATGAATAAGCGAGAGAAAACAATTCAGAAAATTTATCTCAAATGTTTGATTCATAGGTTCTCAAAGGGGGCAACAGCAGCCCCTTTGCCGCTCCTGGGGGTCTCCAAGGAGATTTAAAGGGGCTATTGAATCTTGAAGTAATATTTGAGTGCGCTAAATTGAGTATTATTTTTATAGATTCAGTAAAAATTAAGCCCAGAATTCAATACACGTTAAAAATCGGCCTGTCTATACATTTTAAGCGATAGATGTTTTTTGAATTAAAATAATTCTCAACAACATTTATGTCAAAAAAAATTACTACAGGATTTCTGGGTATTATGAGTACTTTGGGTTGGGTTCGGTATTTTTCCAAAATTGGGCGCTACACCAAAAACATCTAATAAGTACATTGTTTGAGAAATATCGGGTGAGTCCAAAAAAATCGATGGCATTTTATTTTTATTTTTTTAATTAGCCAATACTGTCCCAATGCTGGGCAAAGGCCTCCCCCTTTTCTAACCACACCTTCCTTTCCTGACCCACTTGAATCCATTTCTTTCCCGCAAAACAAAGGCGATTCTCATTCTTGTACGCTTCGATCTTTTAAAGTAAAGAACGGATTATAATGCGGTTTTCATCATTAGCTGTTTATCTTAAATAGTTCTACAAAAAAAGGCCGCGATAGCATTTACCTATCTTTCATGTTAAGGCGTTAGCGCCAAAATAGTGAACGATTATGGAACGGGAACGGGGACAATATTATAGAAAAATAGAATATATATATGATATCCTTTCTAGTAATGGTCTTATAATATCTTGACAAGTATGTTAAAAATGCATATGAAATTCGAATTTTAAAATTTCTTTTAGTTTCAAAGAAATTGTTCTCCTAAAGTTTACGTGTCCCAATGCGATGGTTAAATCGATATGTTCAGAACTGCCATTTATATTATTCAATATGCACGAATCGTAGTGAAAAGGTTGTGTATTAAGTCGAATTCACCGTTCCGTATCCTTTCCTAAACTTAAGCTCCGCCTAAACCCGTATTCTCTAAGCCCAGTATTACTTTTGTCTGATGTATTTCAATAAACATCTCCTTTATTTTAAAGCCTCAACAGCTTAACGATAATGGTTATGAAATATGTGCGATAATTAGAGGTAGTGCCACGCTTGTAGCCGAATTGGCCCGGCACGTCCGGTTACCAGTACCTGTTTCTCACATGAGATCGGCGTTAAATGGCGGCAATGCTGTCACCTCAAGTGATGATATTGTTGTCGCGTTTCCTTTGATTTATTAGACTTCCCGGTGGCCTAAGCTCGTCATTAAGACCGACAACGCATCTGCTTAACTTCTAGTCGTGCAGATGTCCATGGGCGTCAGCAAGCATTTAGCTGCCTGCTGCCTGCTCATTTGCCTCTTGTAACATAAAAAAAAAAACGCGATGGACCCAGCACCTGCATGATGAATCCATGGTATGCTAAGAAATTCGTCTCTACGGAAACTTAATATTTCTTTTTAAGCGCTGACTGGCTGGCTGCAATGAAATTGTATTATGTGAACTTGTATTATGTGACATGACAGACGTCATGGATATGATTTATATTTTTATTACACCACAACCATTCCCCTGAGTCTGCGATGTAATGGGACAATGAATACGGGCGATACGTATGGATTCTTACCATTTTATGGGTCATTTATCATGTTTTATGTACAGCGGGGACACTTCGAACAGGAAAAGGTTTTTGGGTCAGGTAACTTTTACTTGTGCCGTTTTTTTTTTACATAAATGTAAGAGTGGTCCCAAATGAAAACACATTTTTCCTGTTCTTATTTTTTTTTTTAATTAACTTTAACGGAGTTTGGTCTTCTTATTAATTATCTTAATTTCCTTTAACGTAGAGAAAATCTAATTTGTGATGGCGTCCTTGCTTCTCCTTCCATCCCTCCATCCCTCAATATCAATCGTTTTGAATTTTTTTCGTTCTTTAATCTACTATTTATGTACAGTGGCAAAAAGAGCAGAGGTAAGCAAGAATTCGACTTAAAAACACTTAAGAGGATTATTAAAACCAAAAAAAAAACGCACCTCGCACATCAGAGTGCCTAAATCCTTTAAAATTATAAGAGATACATTACCAAATTTTTTTTTAAAGAATATTTGGTCCTTTTAAGGTATGTATAATATTCCCTTTCCCCTCCTACTAAGCTTAAATTAAAAGCTTGTATTAGGAGTGGGTGCGAGAATACCCCAACGGCGGTGGGGTTAGAACCGGGTACCTTGCGGATTATAAAACAAATAGAACACATACGTTTATGTTTTTATATTACTTTTATTGTAAGTAAAAATATATTAGTATATATGGGGCAACCTTCAGACTAGACGCAGGTCACGTTGGATCTGGCAAGGTCTTGGTCAACGTTCATTCATTGGTTTATTTTTAAGTTTCGCTTACGTGCGGTAGGGGGCGGAGGAAACACCTGCTGGTGGGCAGGCATTTAAACTTGTCTATTGATAAAATTGCCGATCAATCGGCTGTGGGTACGCGTGGACGTTTCCATAATAAGTTTCCACAATTGATATTGGCTTTGGTTTTTCACACTTTTAGACGTTAAAAGCCTTGTACAATATAAATAATCTCAATAGCTCAAAGGTATTGAAATCTTGACTTCTCTGACGCAATTGATGCACCCACACCTTTAAGCTTAATTTAAGGGGAATCGGGAACTACCCATACGTAGAGCAGTTGTTCGCATTTTTATGTAGATAGGTTGTTACGAGGTAAATAATATTTTGGGATGATTTGGTATCTTTATACACAAAAATTGAATGTACAAGCGTTTGTCATGCTACTCCTAAATCACTGGACCGAGTTGGATAAAATGTTGTGTATATCTTCAAAAGTTTCGTAGAAGGTTTGCAGAGAATTTGGAGCCGGTAGGTGGCGCTGCTGTCCGTATATAACCTAAATGAGATATGTCTCGCTATAAATCTAAAACGGAATGTACAAGCGTTTGACATACTACTACTAAATCACTGGACCGAATTGGATAAAATGTTGTGTATATCTTCAAAAGTTTCGTAGACGGTTTGAAGAGAATTTGGAGCCGGTAGGTGGCGCTGCTGTCCGAATGTAACCTAAAATAGATATCTCTCGCTATAAGTCCAAAACGGCTGGGCCTTATCTCCTGTTTGATTTTTTTATTTGCATTATTTCGGAGACAGATTTAGTAAAAACAAAGAAAGGAAAATTCAAAAAAAATATTCAGAAGAAATAAATAATAAGTAAAAAATAATCAATTAACGATGTTGGTCTCAATTTCGGAATACTTACAGTAGATGTCCTTTTAACTGACCGTAAATTGGGTAAGACAATGTTTGCCGAATCCGCTAATAATACATTTTATAAATATATATTTGCAAATAAAGTGAAAGTTCGTTATTAACACGTAACAATTGTCTTCAACGGTCATAAATAACGAAGCGACGTAATTATACGTAAAATGTTAAAAGAGCAAGCACGATTATTGTAAACAAAACAATTTCACGTCCCATTAGGTATTTAATTTAATCAACAATCTGCAACACTAAATGTACGTTAATACGCGGTATTCAGAGGTTTGTCTGCGGAATCCTTTTCTTGTATTCAATTTTAATTCAAGTGCAGATTTTAGGCCAAAACATATCATCACTATGACATAAAAATGAGGGAAAGTGTATGCAGTACTGAAACTAAATGATACAGAAAACTAACAGCGCGATTAAATCATTGCGCTGATTTTCAGTCGTGCCACAACCCACGTCAGAAACTGTAGCATCGTAGACAATAAGCTGTTCACGATATTATGCAAAGGAGTTGATTTTTTAATATGTTTTTGTAAATAACGTCTGATTATATCACTTATTGTTCCCATGACTTCTTGTTCCTAGCGTTATTCCGCTTAAGTACCAGGGTCCCCTTAGATTGCAGACGATATGGCTGTAGGGCAAGTTAAGATGACCGATTGCCACCGTATAGAATAAGGAAAATAGTTTTTTAAGGAATTGTTGTTTAGCCATAGTGTACATAGTGAAGGAGATAGCTAACTGTTGCTGGAATAAAGCGGATGTAGTGCTATCTCGCTCACGTAAACTCCTTTACAGCGTACACTAGTGTCGGCCTACGATTAGTTCTTAAGGTGTACCTGATTATCAGTCGTCACGTTTTTTACGACGCTACTTGATTCCTATTGTTAAATTGTGCTTGTAAATACAGTTCGTGAAGAAAAGAAAAGGTCGGTGTTGTATTGCCCCGTCAATATAACCCAGTTACGGCACCGGTCCCCAACAAATATTATGTTTATCAAAAGACCTTCACAAACGATGCATTATTTTAGAAAAAAATTGTTTAGCATAAAAAGGTTATACTGAGCCAACCTTAAAAGATAGACACATGCTTCAATGGTGCTCCGCTCTTATTGTACTTAGTGTGATGATATATAGCCTATAGCCTTCCTCGATAAATGGGCTATCTAACACTGAAAGAATATTTAAATAGGATCTGTACTTCCTGAGATTAGGGCGTTCAAACAAACAAACTCTTCAGCTTAATATATTAGTATAGAAGTTATAAGATTAGGGGTTCACTTAAGAAATGTTTGGGAAACAGTGGTATTACTGGTATTAGCATGGATTTACTATATCAAGTATTTATTATCTCAACCGTGCGCACATTGTCCGTGTCATACAATGTGCGCACGATTTTATTGAAATCGCACCAAATATCGTCAATGTGATATAGATATAAATTTAGCCTACTATCTTAGATCAGTATCTTGTATCGCATATAAAGTATTGAAAATCCTTATAAGCTAATGATAAAATTATATCTTGAAGCACTTAAAGAAATTCAGAACCTCGGTATAGATACCTGAGTGTTTCTCCTTTTGAATCAAAACAAAAAAAAAACTAAAAAACTGGAAAACTGAGCGAGTGTTCAACTTCTAGTTTTCCTCCTCCTCCAGCTTTATCGAAATCAGCCAAGCAACTTTGAAATACATGAGGAAAATACACACACATTGATTTTTTATATTACAAGCAAATATTGTCCTGCTCGAAAAGGTTACAAGCCCGATAATAGGTCAACTTGATCACACGGACAAAATTATATAAAAATCGGTTCAGGCGTTTTGGAGAAGTTTAGTCACGTAAAAGCTCACACTAGAAAGTTTATAAAGACTAAAGAAATTGTAGCCCGCGGCTTCGTCGGCGTTGAATTCAGTTGCATTTTAGACACAAGTACTCTATATCCTTCTCCAAGGTTCAATCTAACTCTATATCAAATTTCATCAAAATTTGTTTAGCGGCTTAGGCGTGACAAAGTTACATACAGAGTTACTTTAAATTTTTAATATTAGTTAAAATTTATATTTACTATAAAACGGCTTTTAAACTCACGCGTATTTTATATGGGGATCGCCGTGATTGTTCGAAACTAGTCGGTGCCAGACATAGCTCAAAGTGTTTGTACACTTTTGTCCTTGAAGTCCACAAAGTACTACATAACTTTGTACAGTTACACAAAGTTCCACACTACATGATCATTGATATGAACATTCAAATGAAGCTATATCTGGCTTCGGCATTATAAGTATGAATTCCGCTCACGAAAGTGTACGTTTTAAAATAGTTAAAATTTTTTAAAAGAAGCCAATTTTTTTCCTCTAGGCAGCCAACGGGATTGCCAATTTGACCGGGACACACTTTCTTCTAACATTGGTTGTTCCCTATATCCATCCAGTAATCATATTAATTTGTTATTTACAGCCCATGTCCAATATGTGGTGATAAGATAAGCGGTTTCCACTACGGTATCTTCTCTTGCGAGTCCTGTAAGGGTTTCTTCAAGCGAACAGTGCAGAACCGCAAGAACTACATGTGCTTGCGCGGCGGCAACTGCCCAGTCACTGTGGCGACTAGGAAAAAATGTCCTGCCTGCAGATTCGACAAATGTTTGGGATGCGGGATGAAACTCGAAGGTACAATAGTTGGTTTCGTTATATTTCTTATTATTCATTCAATAATGAAGATAAACATGATGCAGTCATGGTTACTGCAGACGGAATTGAAAACATCCAACTAATCTATTGATAAATGACACAAGGAGTCATTTATGCTCTCCATTCAAACCTGCCTGTGGTGAGCACAAATAAAACGACAGTAAGCAGGTATACAGCCCAAATGGCACGTCTGCTCACCACAGATGACTGATCGTGAATGGCTGCCCGCTAACCTTTTGATCTGTCTTTTATTGACAAATAAATTCACATCTACCCACAGTTTCACTATGAGTACATAAAACTGCGTGTAGAAGTTGTCACATCAAAGATGTGCAAAATAATATAAGTAACGTGGTTAAACTTTTAATATTATATGCGGATAAACTTTTATTGTATTGAGGTTTATTAGTCATTTTATCAAAACATACAATTTCATGTCGCAACCCAAAATGTTGTCGGGGATAAAATGCAATATAATGATCAACCCCTTTCAAGTCAATGTCCCCTTGGAATGTGATTGAGAAAGGACCCGGCAATGGATTTATTTACATGATATTTATTTATCACTTGTACAGCGATTAGAGAGGATAGAACTCGCGGGGGTCGTTCCACGTACCAGTGTTCGTACACGCTGTCGGGAGCGGCGTCGACCGGCTCGTTGTTGTCTGCGCACGCGCCTACTACACTTCGCCACGCTTCTAGCCTCACTTGCGTAAGTTGTCAGCACTTTTAAGGGTTCCGTAGTACTAGAAGGAACCCTTAAAGTTTCGTTCTGCACGTCCGTCAGTCTGTTCATCCGCAAGTCCCCCTATTGATTTGTCGTCACCCTATGTTCCAGCTATTTGATGTAGAGACAAAAATTTTACATTATGCTAGTACATGATAAAACCTCATTAGGAAAATGAATTTGAGCAAAATCAGACAAAGGCGTTTGAAGTTATTTTAAAAATACCTTTAGCGTATCAGATACGGAGCTCCCTCTATAGCGTGCTTAAACACGTACTTGGCCAGTGTTATCTTTTTTAAACAATATTAGGAATACTTTTTAGGTATGTCTACGTGTGTTAGGTATGACTACGATGTCGAGTGGAAAGGTTACACCAAAGTAAAGTATATAGTACTGTATGGACAGAGCACGAATGCGGTACAAACGTTAAAAAATCATCATACAAATTAACTCGCGCTAGCAAAGTTTCTATATACGATCACTATATATATAATATAATCAATATTTAAGTTTTTAAATATTGATGATATTTTGCCTTATACTAATAAAAAATATTTTCAGGTAAATGGCCCAGGGTCGTACAATAGTAGAGGAGAATCGAGTAACAGCCGACTCACGCCTGACATACCACCGTTATTACAGGTAACGTCTTACATGTTTTTATATATGTAATACATATTGTGTTGTTAGTACGGGAACGGGAACGGGACCGGAAACTGGAACTTGAAAGGTATGGGGAACGGGAATAATATTATACGATAATAGAATATAATAAATAGTAACACAATGTTTGGGCAGGACAAAGTCTGCCGGGTCCGCTAGTTTTAATTAATAAATATTAACACAATGGAGTTAACAACGTAGACACCACTCTTTTCACAAAACTCAACGCAACCGCGTATAAAAACACCGTATTGTAGAATTCTCTATGAATTTGACGTGACGACTTATATACAAAAAAAATCTATTTAGCTAAAGAAACTTGCAAAAGAATGAATTTGGCTAAAGTCCCGTTTATTTCTACGCGCACATGTTTGAAACTTTATAGTCCAACAGTTTTCAATAACATTGACAAGACTTGACTAGGAATTCTGGCTTATCAATTCCCGCCCAATCGTCGGTACTTCTCGGTCGTTTTCCCCGAACGAATATTGGGACCCATAGTGTTTTTAAATTATCAATAACCATTTCCATGGGACTTTCACTGGATAATACAGACAAAAGGTAGCTTTATGGAACTAGGTAAATAGTTATTAAGATGTGGGGTCGAAGACTGTGGGAAAATCGTATGGGTTGGTCGCGCAGGGTCATCGAATACCGCACGATGCGCTGCGTCAGCTCCTCGACATTTCCAAGTTAAAGGCCTCTTTTACAAATGACGAGCGAAATATGAAAATAACAGACTAACTAAGCATCTGTGTCGGGTCTATCACGTTGCAGGGTGCCCAAGAAGAGGCTTGGACTTACTCAGGCGAAGGTTTGATTAATTACTAAATTATTTTGCAATTAGGAACACATTGGGTGAATATTTCGAATCCCTCACCCAGAAACCTACTAACTAACCTAGCCGACAGTTTTTTAAGAGTTTGTGATCTCAATTTTTATACAAATATCTTATTTTTTATATATCAATTTACAGAAATTTCATCTGTGGTCGGCATTTGAGTAGATTGCTTAGTTAAGTCGCTCGTGCTGCGACCGGGTGATAGATGGATGGCCCGTTCTAATACTGGCTGATATTTGTTATCCGACCTACTCCGTGTTTCGGAAGGCACGTAAAACAGTGGGACCCGATTAATGTCACTTTGTCATATTAGTCGGAAGGTTGTAGAGATCGTGGGGGTTCGGAGGATGACGTCAGATGGTAATCGGTCATCTTAACTCGCCCCACAGCCAAATCCTTTGCAATCTAAGCGAGCCCTGGTACTTAACCGAGATAACGCCTAGGAAGTAGATCCAGAAATTTAATAATGAAAGTGAAAAATCAAATAAGGAACGTAAAAGTTGTTAAGTAACTAAATTTGTTCATTCGATCAATTATTTTAAGTGCATGAAAAGGTTACAAAATTTCAGCATTAGAATAGTGGCAATTAAAGCATTTTTTTAAGCTTTATAAGTTCATTAATTGCTTAGTAAGTCAGTGCTAAACATTTAACTCGCCAATTGTGAAGTAACCCTTTATAAACCACACCTATGTGCCGTATTGAGTCGTTACTTCACTATCGGTCGGCGTTAAAGTGCAAATGCATGTCTTGCAAATAGTTCTGGGTTCGATTCCCGTCTCGGTCAGCTAGTTTTAAAATTTTCCAAGGGTTGTTGCTAATTACCTCTTGGTAATTTGAACTGTAAATCCATTTTTATATAGACGAATTTGTACCAAATTGTTGTAATTCATGGAGTCGGTAGTTACTTTGAGCGCCATCTAGTTTGCTTTGGTGTAACCTTTTCCACTCGACATCATTGCCATCTTGTTATGTAGCGGCAGCTACAAATGCCCGTTGTTGAGTCCCAAAAAACTACGTCCCAGGGGCGCTGTTTAAAAACCACTAGTAAACTATTTAATTTTAAAGGATAATGATTTTTAACTTGTGTAATTTTAGTTTAGTGTAGAAGTTACCGTTTATTAAACTGCAGTGCTAATAAAACTGGATTATGTATTCATTAAAATGTAACAATTTTAGTTAATAATTAAAATTAGTTTTTCTATCAGTATTTTTTTAAACGATTATAATTCCATTTTTAAACCTTTTTTTTTTTTGACGTGCACAGTGTAATATCAATATTTTATGAGTACGTAAGAAAGTTATCGATTTAAAAAAGTTTGTCGCTTTTGTAAGAAGACTAATGTTTTTTTTTAATTAGATGGACCGTCAAATGAAACCAGCAAACGTTCCCGCTAAACCCGTAAGTATTTCAACATTTTATTTTTACTTGGTCCTCTTGGAGTACACTAGTTGAGAATATCTATTAAGAAAATATGCTTATATGCATTTTTTTATTT
The DNA here is from genome assembly GCA_024363005.1 of Charaxes varanes. Taxonomy (NCBI): domain Eukaryota; kingdom Metazoa; phylum Arthropoda; class Insecta; order Lepidoptera; family Nymphalidae; genus Charaxes; species Charaxes varanes. The sequence continues at coordinate 1,762,161 of JANCMC010046990.1, read as the reverse complement.
TGAAATCTATGATTACTTCTATAAAAACGACATCTTCTTGTTCTTCCTCGATGCTCTGACTATCATTTCATTCTGCCGCCTCTGTAGTTTCCTTTTTATTTGTCTGTCTATTTGTCTGCTTCTCCAGAGTAATTTTTAGTTTTATCCGTTTTCCTTTTATACGACACTGGGTGATAAGGAAATACAAAGGACTTCGTATCTCCTTCTTCATTTGATATGGTTCTTTTTGTAACGAGCACAAAGAATACTTCAGGTTCAGGTCTGCAGATATTTTCTGTTTTTCTTCAATTAAAGTAGACGGTGAAGGCTTGTATCAGTGGGAGCGGGTGCTAATACAGCAATGGACTGTGAAATGAATCTGAATATAGATTTCAGTTCCCTTGTTCTACTGATGAGTTGAAGCATTTAAATTTGTAACTCATTTAATCATTCTTTCAACTCAATTAATACAAGGATATTTAATTGTTTTCAGATGTCGTCTCCAGAAATGATACAGAAAGCTTTAATGAGAATTCAGGTACCTGACTTTTATATGTAAGCATACTTTATAATACGAATAACAAAGACTTTCATAGTCTCTATGCTTGGCAAGTTGTTGTTGGATGCTAAGTGACATCTTTTACTATGTCCAAAAGAGTAAATGAGTGATGCTAAGCTGATATATTATGTTCTTATCGTATCAGTAAGTAATATTATTTTCCGCACCATGTCCTGAATATTTCAATTCATTTTCAGGAAGCTGATCTAGCCGAAAAGCAACACGAGGAGATGAATAAACAAAATCTCAGACAATTAAATCAAGATGTAAGAGTAACTTAAATTAACGAATTCCTTATTCCATACGGACAAAATTATGACTTCACCTATAAATAAAATTTAAGGGTCTGTAACATCAATTTTTTTTTACTAACTGCATAGAACTATATGTTTTTTTATAAAACAAGGAGACAATTGCAAGCCCAGAGGGATTGCAGATGCGTTGACGGCCTTTGAGAAATGAGTAAGCTATTTTCGTGAAGGTCCCTGAGTCGTTTCCGTTCGGAAATACCTAAGCTGGCAACTGATTCCACAAAGGGATTGTGCGAGGTAAGAAGTTCCTAGAGAATCGCACGGTTGTGGACGTTAGGACATCGAGGATCAAAGACGCTCTAACAGACGAAACATATATGCATGTACACAGATAAAGCAAAAATTGCATCCCGTATAGATAAAGTTGCAAGCGTCACATATTCATAGAATTTAGTTGCAGATTTAAGCAAGTTGCGGCGGCAAATGCAACAAATTTCCAGCGCACCTTGTAGTCCGGGGGCTCCCGAGGGACTTGTTTATCTTGTTAAGGCAACATGTCCGCATCTGTACACCCCCTTAGGGCGTGCAGCACTAGTGCAACAGTCTAAGGGTCAAGACAGACTGGCGACTTGTAGCTATTCGAATGTAGATGTTTCAACTGCATGCATATTTTCACTCTCTTTATCTCTCTCTCCCCCTTTCTCTCTCACACTCCCTTTATCTCTCTCTCCCCCTTGCTCTCTCTCTCCCTTTCTTTCTATATCGTTCCTGCCCCGTGTTCTAGTAGCGCGGTTGCCTATAAAAGTCTGCAATCACATAAAATTGGATAATCCCTCTGTCTATTTGCCCGTTTTATAAAGAATAAATTTAACTAGCCGTAAACAGCTGGAGCGATTTTGGAAAAAAAAATTAGCATGGCATTGTTTCTTTGCCTAGTTGTAAACAGTAGAGAAAGGTATTCTTGTCGCGTTCCGTTCGGTTTGTGAGACTTCCCGTTGGCCTAAACTCGTCATTAAAGGCCGGCAACGCATCTGCTAGCCTTCTGGTCGTGCAGATGTCCATGGGCGTCGGTAGGCATTTGAGAGCCTGCTGCCTGTAAGCTTGTATCATAAAAAAAAGTAGAGAACGCCTAGTAGTCGAAATTCTGACAAAATATTTTATAGTTGCATACTATATGCTTACTTAAAGATGTATACAATCTAAATCGTTGTGACCACGCTCTGACAAATCGTAGTAAAATGAGTACATGTGTGTGTAAAACGTTTTGCAATGGTGTGCGTGAGGTTTTATTTTAATACTTTAATGTATTAATTATGCATATTATAAAAATATATTTGCATTCGCGCAGTCTCCTCTATATAAACTATAGTTGTGCCAAATTTCACACTCCTCCGTCCGCGCAATTTTCGCAAAATGGTACCAAAGTTTTCGCTTCATGTATAGAGATTTTTGGAAATTTTAATTTTGTATACGGTACTCGGGTAAGACAGACTTTTATCTATATCTTTTCTGATATAGATAGAGTTGGTGTTAGAGATTTTCCAATAAAAATACATGAAAAATTTCAAACACAAAATTAATATTACTTCTGTCATAAAATTTTAGTATCAAATTCATATAATTTAGCTAGCAATCGAAATTGAAACCAGGAATAGATCGCAATTCACACATCCAGAGCTACCGAAACCGCAGACCGTAACCGGTTCAAAAGGGCCTTATTGAATTCATAGCTACCCGCAAACTCAGTTCCATACGAAAGTAAACTTTACAAACCTTTAAATACAGTTCATATTTCTATTTAACAATCAAATTCATCACTACTCTCAAAATAAGGTGCATACTGAAATGATCTCTATTTGTATTCCGATACAGTTCATATTTCTATGTAAACCCCAATGAGGGTAACTATCCACTTGAAAATGAACTTTAAATCAATATGTATAGAGTTAGATTTGCTGTGTATGAACTGCGGGGTATAGACGCCATCTGTCGGACGGTAATGGTAGCAGAGTTACTGGCAACACATTGAAGCGAGATTCGTGCTATGCATTTTATGGCCCCTACCATTGGCACCAAATTATTAGATTTAAAAAAAAATAAATGACGTTCATAAGAGCTTATAAAAAAGTCTATATGAATAAATAACTCTGACTTTGATTTAAAGTAAAGAATTCGCTGGCCACCCCTTTTTCCCCATCCCTTTCCCCTACTCCTGTCTTTCTAATTAAAGGTAGCGCTACGCTTGTAGCCGAATTGGGCCGGCGCCTCCGGGTACTAAAACCTCTTTCTTACATAAAATCGGCGTGAAGTGGCGTCAATGCTGTCACGTCGAGTGATGGTGGTATTGTTGCCGCATTTCCTTCGGCTTGTTTGACTTCCCGGTGAAATGAACTAGTCATTAAAGGCCGGCAACGCATCTGCTGGTCCAGGAGCCAGTCGTGAAAATGTCCGTGGGTAGGAACTCAACTGCCTGCTCGATTTCCCTTTTGTAACATAAAAAAAATTAAATTTTGTCTACAATTAATAAATTCTATGTCACATGAAACAAAGGGGGCACAATCTCAATTGCTGTTCTCACAAACGCGTGGAAAATAAAGAAGGGAGATAGAGAGAGAGAGAGATTTCCGTTTTGTTTCCACATTTTACTATCCAAAACCCTGTTTCCTGTCAATTATTCACATCCTATTTATTACATACTAGCTGTGCCCGCGACGTCATCCGAGTAAAAGTAGTTAAAAAGGTGTAATTTTTAGCGTCATGATATGTAACTATAGAATTCCACGATAATTGGGCTATCTAGCACTAAAAGAATTTTTCAAATCTGACCAGTATTTGCTGCGATTAGCGCGTTCAAGCAAACAAACAAACAAACTCTTCAGCTTTATATATTAGTATAGAGTATAGATTACATCCCATTAATTAAAAGACATTTCTATAATACACTTCGTCATGATATAGTGTCTAGTGTGCTTCATATTACACTTTAGGATGTGATAACTGAACAAAGTTTGTGTAAAGCAAGTTATGCTGTAACCTACAACTCACAAACCTCTTAAGTGAATGTTTCTGTGGCTTAAATTTCAAGTCATTCGCGAAGTTCCTTCCAGCCGCGTTGACAATTTTGGCTGTGAGTTTAATATTATTAACTTATTTTAAATGAAAGTCAGCAATAAATAAATCACTTCAACCGTATCTGAATTATTGTTAAATGGTGATAACAATAAGTGTCAAAGTACTCGACTGAGTTATGGTACTTTTCAGAGATTGGAAACGAGAACCTAATATTTCAGATTTAGTACCATATTATAAAATATTGCATAAAATTAAAGTAAACATTTATTTTAACAAAGAAGCTGGAAGTAATCTTAATAAAATACAATGCAATATATTAAACAATAATGCCATATTATCTTTATGTACATGTACTGTTGGAGATAGATAATACAAAACCGTGGTTGCACTTTCGTCTTTACTGGTCTCAAGGGCTTAAGTGAATAATCCCAGATACAATTTACACATTGATTTTATAGGCACCCACAAGTACCATCTCTTTGACGTCATAAAAACCCCCAATAACTTTCGTTAACACAATTCTCAAATTATGGTAGCACTGTTCTAAAGACATCTGGTGGGTGCCGCCATTACCGGCAGCCACCAGCCGGCTTTCACCCAAGTGACTACCGGCGCCCATGGACAATTGCAACACCAGAGGGCCTGCAGATGCGTTGCCGGCCTTTGAGAAATGAGTATGCTCTTTTCTTGAAGGTTCCTAAGTCGTATCCGTTCGGAAATAGTGCAGATATCCATGAGCGTCGGTAGGCACTTAGATGCTTGCTGCGTGCTTGTTTGCCCCTTGTAACATAAAAAAAACCTGTGCAGTTTGCAGAATATGTGAGTCATACGACAGTTGTATATAATATGTATATACATATATGTTTATGTAACCGTCATCCATGTTAATATAACTCAATTCGTTTTGCACGTAGAGCTGCCAGTTACTTTTTCTAATCCTTTCGCGTGTAAGGGAATTTACACTTTAAAATAATATGTATATATTTGCCGGAAGGTTCATAATGCCGGAGCCAGACATAGCTTCATTTGATAACCATTTCAATGATCATGTAGTGTGGCCGGGGACTTAGTGAAGCTGCGCAAAGTTTTGTAGCCTTCAAGGAGAAAAATGTACAAACACTTTGAGCTATGCCTGGCTCCGGCATAATGTTAAACCTGCCCTCTCAATTTTAGAACTATCGTGAAATTCAAGAAGCACATTTCCTAATTTGTCTCGAGTCTCAAAGATATATCTTACATCTCCTATTTCCACATCTTTACTCAAGCTGCTACGAAGGTCGTAAAGATTCATTAATATCTTAGTCTCATTTAGAAAGAATTTCAATGTTAAGAATGCTGCCTGTGTGTGCGTAGGAAGCGTTTTAAATAACTATACATGTGTCATCCCGCGTTAATTACCTGCGGGACATTTGCACACCTATTCATGTGTTTTTGTTAGTCACTTCGTGTCACTAGGTATATTTATGTTATAGAATAGTGTTGACAGGTGAACAATTACGCGGGCAGAATAGAGAGTAAACAGGTTGTTGAGTAATCCAGCTTAAATTACTTTAGAACACTATACTCAGATTAGCAAATTTTATTTATAAAGCATGTGTCACACACCTTCTCTGTGGACAACTTCTGTGAGGAATTCGTGGATTTTGTTTATTTTCGAAGGTTTTACTGTTCTTATACTAAAATGTAGCCTATTTTAATATATAAAGCTGAAGAGTTAGTTTGTTTGGTTGAATGCGCTATTCTCAGGTACTACCGGTCCTGAAGGCTATAGGCCATATATTGTCACGCTAAAATTAAATTATTTTTTTTTACCTAATTTTATGCGGACGAAGCCGCGGGCACAGGTAGTTCCTTTAGTTAAATGCTAGTGAAATTTGACCAAATCACTGAATTCAATGCGAACGAAGACGCGGGTTTTAGCTAGTAATAACTATGTAATATACTTTCTAGCAGTTATCTCGTAGGACGTCGGTTGGTTTACATAGCGAATATGAGCGTGACAAGTGGAACTGGTATTTTCAAGGCGAATGTCTCGCCGCCGGACAGTTTCCGGTTATGAATATTACGCTGTATATCATTAAACTGTATATCAACATAGAAATAAAAAAAGTAAAATGGCAACCTGTTATGGGAGAAAGGCTAATAGATGCTTCTCTTGTCGCGCTGATGCACCGCGATTTTTCTTGGTCGTATATTTTGATTCACAACAGATGTAATATTTTTGAGAGACGACGATACGATTTAATACGATATATTAATATCAATTTAAACTGAGGTAGTATTGGAAGTGCTCCCGCAGTCAAGCAGTATCTAAATCACTATTTTTTTTTATATTACAAGGGGCAAATAAGCAGGCGGTTAGTGATTACCGACGCTTTGGTAATTACTTATCACCTGCTGGTAGTGCAGATGTGCATACGTACAGTACTGTACCACCAGAGGGCTAACACAGGCATTAAGTTGTCTACCTTAGGAACAGACGTCCGTGTGTCATATAGTCCTGTATATATTTATTTATTATGTAAGTTGAGTACTGACTATATATGTTGACAATAAGTTATGTTATAAGTTAAGTTAAGACAATAAGTAAAAGCATTTTTTTTTTCAATTTTTTTAATCTAAATTCTTTCGACGATTACCGTCTTGTTGATTACATATAGCGAAAGGAACTTCCATCATTTAATATTCAATTAGGTTAACCACCGTGGAAGGTACTAATTTAAGTGAATGCTTAACTTACCTCTAACATCTACATTTAAACCAAAGATTAATGCAATATTACCTTAACGAACCATGAATGAATTAAAGCTACTGAAGAAGCAATTGTTAAGAATTTTATCAACACACGTTACCCGCAATCAATCCTACATCTCCCAATGAAAAACATTAACATACACTTAATCCCGCACACTTAGAAGCTGGAGGTCGTAAATTCTTTTTCCCCACTTACATTGGTATGTGCAATTAAAGAGAGAAATCGCTGAGTCGTTCCTCGTTCATTTTATGGGCTTCCCTAATAATGTCATCAGGACCTCTGTGGATGGATGTTTTCTAATTACTTTTTGTGCAGGCGAATAAACTAGGAGGATCGACTGGTCAATTGGCGCTCCGGTCCCCGGTATTGAAGCAATTCGTCTTTTTGTTCCCGACAATTATTTACCGCCCGCTGCGCAGGCGCCGAATGGCTGCTATCTTTTACATTCGCCGTAGATACCGTTTGGCTAACAATATAACCTAGACTTCAATCGATATTGGTCAATAATTCAAATTCAAATGATATTTGACTGGTCCGTTGGCGCAGTGGGCAGTGACCCTGCCTTCTGCTCCGGGTAAGGAAGTAAAGGAGGAAAGATGATGATGGAGGTCCATCATCATCCTTCCTCCTTTCTCCTTTCCAGGTCGAAAGGGGCCATAGGAACTCCCTTATAAATTGATATAACTGCATCAATTTTTGGTTCGTTTTCTTCGTCTTGACGAGTTCTTTGTCTTAAGACTGATATATTATTGACTGGCCCGTTGGCGCAATGGGCAGTAACCCTGCCTCCTGGGGTCGTGGGTTCGATTCCCGCCTCAAGTCTGAGTGTATTATCCATATGTATGTATTTATATATTTACAATAAAATATATATTTGTTTATAACAGGCGGCTGTTACCTATAACGCAGGCATTAAGTTGTCTACCTTAGGAACAGACGTCCGTGTGTCATATGTGACAAGTTCTTTTGAATCGTGAAATATTTTAAAAGCTACTACCACTGATTCGGAAGAGTCGAGCCACGAGAAGAATCAGCAAGACTCTCGTTAGCCACTCTTTTAAAAATAGTTCTTACAGAAATGACTTTTTCACATTGTTGCTTGTTAACTATCAAGTACAAAGCCGAAGCGACTCAACTCCAAGCAGTTCTGTCTTTAACATAGTCTTCGACAGTATAATACGCTTTACGAATAAGCGTGTATTTAACATGTAGTTTAAATTTAACTAGAGACAAATGTGATATTGCATCTGGAATTCTGTTAAATGCCAAATTCCATCGACTTACGTACCGCGGTTTAGCTGTTTATAAATAGCCACTTTTTCAACTAGCCCCTTATAGAAGGTGGTCCTGCTTATATTCTAATCTCCATAATATTTATCTCCATAATAGTTATAAACAGACGAAACAGGTAACTCTATTGTTTTGCTATCCCTGAACCTCTCCACTAATACTTAAACTTTAGGTTATGGTAATAAAGTTCAAATTGACTTTAAAGAATCACTACGAATCCTTTGTCATCATTATACTTACGTGGATAAAGCAAATAAATATAATTTGATTTGTATATTGATTGTTATTTGTAGATTTTTCAGGCATTTTCTTTTTTAATTTTTCTCTCCGTAAGAACGCACATTCAGCGATTAATTTTTATGTATATATGTAGATACTATACATATTATATTACTATATATAAATATGTGTACAGACACATTACAAAGGATTTATAAAAAACTCAATTTCGTAGCTAAAAACCTTTTCCAAGGGTTTCTCGTTGCGCTTAGCGCTGTGGGTAAAGGTTTTCGCGTGTGTACATATATTCGCATTTTATTTCCGTACACTAACGGCCAATTAAACCGTAGCATGCACCATAACAACATAATATACCAACCGTACAGACATATGAAACATTCAATACGACTACGAATTCATAGATATGTACGATTTTGTTACCTTATTATACACGTAGTGTTGCGAAGGAGCAGGGTCGGGGTATCGATAACCTGGAATATGTTTTTATCTTAGCATTTGCATGAAATCAGTGCGAGATCTCTTTTGACGGCAGGTTCGGCTTCAGTGTAGTGTTACGAATAAGTGAAAATGATTCATTCACGCGAGGAAGTCGTAGCTATAAAAGCAAAGGCTGGCATTTGAGTCGACCGCCGATTACACAAGATACGATTATGGGATACAATAGAAAGATTTTAGAGATTGTGCGGGTTCGGGGATGACGTCAGACGATCATCTTAACTGGCCCCACAGCCACATCCTCTGCAATTGAAGCGGGTGCTGGTACTAGAGCGGGATGACGCTAGGTAGAAGATTTGCTTGATTTTGTATTATGAATCATCTTTAAGATAACAACAGAGAATAAAATTGAACGTAACGCATCAGAGGACAGCTCGTGAAGTTTTTAAAGATACAAAAGAATAAAAGATGTTAAATTTTAATATCCATTTAGATACTAAAATTTAAAATCGCTTATTCTTACAGTGCAATGTAAAATATATAAAAACGATAATTGTGTAAAATATTTTTAATCAAGTCTTTTTTAAACACAAAATAAAATATTTCGAACTACATCGGCGGATTTCATTAACATGTTTAGGTTGATGAATAAATTTGGACCGTCATTGCATCCCCGCACAACAAAAATTAACTTTAAAATTTATGCATTTTATGCATAGATCACATCAATTTAGTTGGCGAAAATGCTATCACGAATAATAGCGTTCATAACATGCGGTGCGAAATTATTATATGTGGCCTGTACTATATGTGTACCTGAAACAAAGAAATCAAAAGTTAGTGCGGTCGAATTTTTGTGTATCCTATTGAAATACATATAACGACGGAGCGTCTTAAATCTAAGATCAATATATATTGTCAAAATCAAAAGCAACGTAGTAATAGTCGTTTTGGAGTTTCTACAGAATGTAGCCAGTGCAAAAGATGCCTAAAATCAAATCACTGGTCGATTGTTTACGCTTCAATATATATAGGTATTATAACTTGTAAAATATTTTGCGCAACAACAAAATCAATGATGATGATCAATACAAAATTTTATGGGAGGTAAAAGCTGTATAAAAGTCATTCATGGTCCTGTCTGAATTAGAACTTCACGACTGGTCTATCGATTGTGAATCACATCCCTCGGTATAAGACTGGTTTCATAATTCAATCAATTTCTATTACAATGAAATCGTATTAGTGTCTCGGGGACAGAGCGCACGCACATAAGCACAAAAACAAACATAATTTGGATTACCTGATTATTGGCTATTTGCTCGGGAGCTTATTTACCCACAGAATGTTTGAGAATATTTCCAACAAACAGACTCAACTATTTATTTCAATAACAAGCTCGGTGAACTAGCGTATCAGGCTGTAATAAGGTAGACTTCTAGACAAGGGTAACAAACAAATAAATCTTCGTGAATATAATTCGAGCTATGTTAATTGAGTGCTTCAGTTCAGAGTTGGGATTTGCGTTTGGAAGCTTGACTTGTAGTTGCTGTTCAATTCGCTTATAAGACGAAATTCTGACGCTAGTTCACTAAGATTAATCTGGTATGCG
>JANCMC010046990.1:1694186-1750442 GCA_024363005.1 Charaxes varanes | reverse complement strand
ATGAATTGTGGAAACCCCAGAAGTTAGAACATAATTGAACTTACATATAGATATGGCTAAAAATGCTTCGCGGGAATGATTAAGTTTTCAATCAATCAATTATTTATTTGAATAAACGTGGTACAGAGGTCTTACTATGTTAGGTATAACGAGGGCACAAATTACAATGCTATATTGTCGTTTCCGATGTCCAAGAGTCAATATTATACTTAATTTTTAAGATTCTTAACAGAATTGAAACAGGTGATTAAATATAAAAATAATTCCATTTGAAATTGCTTAAAATTCAGCTTTTTAATAGGATTTGATAATCAATTAAAAAAATTTTGGCCATACAATAATAATTTATGCTAAAAATTTCAAAATTTTTTTTCGTTTAGCGGATGTTATGTTTACACCTTTAAGTTATGTATGATTGAGAGTAACTAACTTTAAATAAATTTAGATATTTATATACAAAGACTACGGCTTCAAAAATCAGTTTCAGTAAATGCTTTTCTCTTAATTATTTATTACAATATTATTATTATCTCTACATATATAACTACGCAGATCTCTTCTAGTTGCGTATGGCCGCACGCCTATGAGACCGTCTCAATTTTAAAACATTGAACCCCGCCCTCAGTAGGGGGGGGGGGGGGACAACGACACACGAGTGCAAATTGCACTAATTAAGAGCATTTGCGTGTTGGAAATAGTGATGTACTCCTTGTTGCACGTTATATTTTAAAAGACTTGAAAAATTCAAAGATTTACAGGGCTCCTTTACAATACATACGTACATGTCTGTATAGTATATAGTTGCGAAAGGTTACCTGACGTACAAAGATAAAATTGGTCTCGAAAAATTTATTTTAAAGTCCTTCGTTTTTTTTTGCGATAAACTTGAAATTTAGCACAAAATAGTCTGAAGGCATTCACTAAGGATGGATTCCGCGAGAGGCCAGATTATTTTTTTTTTAATTTTTTGCTACAAACTTGAATTTGACGTAGGTAGTTAAGAGACTTAGATATTCACTCCTATAAGTACACAACTAAATTTCACAACTACTGTTCGTGATATATATATATATAACTACGAAAGGTCACCTAAAACATTGTCTTGAAAACCGTAGGATGTACAAAAATGAAATTCAGTGGGAGGCAATCTAATGGTAGAAGAAAAAAATTTAACCGAATAAAATTACACCTAATATGACGCGGACGAAGTCGCGGGTAACAGCTAGTCTAGATGTAAATAAATATGTGAAGCAAAAACTTTCGGTACCATTTTGCGAAAATTGCGCGAAAGGAGGAGTATGACATTTGGCACTACTATACTTTATAAAGACGATGATATGTGAATTTTTATATTCATTAATACATACATAAAATTATTGAAATGAAACCGCACGCACAGCAATGCCAAAGATTTACAAATTTATGTATAAATTTTACTATAACATTGTGTCAAAGCGTAGTCATGACGACCGCATGTTATAATAATTGTACTAGAAATACTTCTGAAATATACTTAGTGTTCCCGTTTCCTGTCTAACTACGCTTGAAGCTTATGCGAATTGCGTGCCGCGGTAATCCTGTGTAGTCAGGAATCGAACCTAGCACCATTACCGTACTCTTTGAGATATATCCACCCTCAAATAACAAGAGCCCAGTGAAGCGCCGCACTTCACTACGCAGACGTTTCTCGCGTGAACTCCGCATTAGTTAGCAGACGTTGGCATTATTTGTTTTGAGATGCGGGCGACGAAATTTTGTCACAACTGAGAAACTTATCCGTATTAGTTAAATCCTAGTAAGCTTTACATCTCTTCTTGCACCAAATATCCTCGGTACCTTACCACTAGGATGCTCTATGTGCAACGACGCTACTACAGCTGTTTTATAGTCTACAAATGTATATTTATTGTACAGATTTGTAATAAATCCGTCACAGTGGAAACATTTTATTTCGAAACTTCAATTTTATTTAAGAATATTGAGTATAGTTTAAGAAAATCTTTGAAAATTCCGCTTTTTATGGATACAAAGATAGTAAATTTTGAATTTGTAGTTAATGAAACACGATTTTTTGAATGAGTCTAACATTTATAATAACCCTGTATTACGTAATCAGCCCCAATTACTAGCATACACTAGAAAGTGTACTTTACAGCTTGAAGTCAAGTCCTACGTGGGGCGTCTATCACTGTGTCCCTCGGGCTATGGTGAGTTAGTGCCCCGTGTTTGTATACCCCACGTCTAGCTAAACATTCTTAGGCAAGAATCAAACCGCCGTCGATTTCTCCCGAAATAAGGTATTTTCCCGAGAAAATAGCAATTTAATATTAGTTCCGTAATGCATATGAACTATGTAGTTATGCAATTGACATTATGATCGCATGCTATGAGATTATTTTCTGATATATCTAACGTTGTTTTTTCTTCCCATATCAACTCTAAGACATGACTGAGATGGTATCTTTGAAAACATGCAAAAAAACTGCCAAGAGATGTTTACCTGTGCCAGGATTTTCATATGAAAAAAGTATATATTTTTTACAATGCTTTGTAATACTAATCCATTAATTCGTTCGAGAGATGCAATTAACTTCTTTTATGTTTGTCTTTATATAAACTCAAGCGGCCTTATGATTTTAATTAAATTCACATGAAGAAACCCTTAATACTTTAAGGGTTATAAATTTATAATATAAGGTTCTTCAAAACAAAATAATATTCTATCCCGATTATCCTAATTAAAAGGCTTTCCTATTTAATCAAAAAAAAAAAGATTGCATATAAAATAAAAATAAAATAAATAAAATATCATTTATTGCTATCATAATTGTTACAATAAACAGAGCAGATGTGGGAAGAAATAGAAGGATAACAATAAAGTAATTCAATTTCAGAATATTTTTAAGCACCTTTGTGTAGTTGAAGATATCTGTGTTTTTGTTTTCTATAAAATTATATTTATTACGTAAATACGTAATAAATAAAACTTGGCGGATCCACTCCGCGGGTCTTGATACTGTAAGTCTTAGAAATTATTTCCCAAAAAGAGAGTGTTTCGCCTTTTTTTATGCGTTCGCTTTTTCTTCTCTAAATTTATATTTTTAATGCAGAGTTCCATGAAATATGTTGTATTTGCTGTACATGGTCAACACTCTTAATCAGCCTATATTTAATTTTGTTTTATTGTGCTCTCCTTCACGATATAGATAAAAATTAGATGACATTAAATTCTTAGTAACGGTAGCAAAGCCGCGAGCAAAAGCGATATTCAATTTTTAGGGTTCAGTAGTACAACAAGAAACCATTATAATTTCGCTCGCTCCGTCCGTCTGTCTGCCCGTAAGGTGGTCCCCACCCTAGCATTTCCAGACTATTACACATAGAGACTTGAAATTTTCTATGTTGATAGAACATGCTAAAAACTAATTAGGAAAATTATTTTAAACGAAATCGAACAACAACTCTTGAAGTTATTTAACAAATACGTTTATAGCGTATCAGATGCGGAACCCTTCTCTTGGCCATTTTTCTGTGTGTGAATAAATTTCAAATAATTGTGCATTATTTTTACATAACTGTATTTTATCGCGCTGCGCTTGACCGAATCAATTTAGATCTGTGATAAAGACCGCATGGTACTATGAATTTATTATTGTCGACAGTTAAATGATACATAACGCTTGTGTGATATGGCATCGTCTACGGGATGCCTTTGTATTCCACATCCTTTGTTTATCATGAGTCATCTTCCTTTAGGGGGATTTCTCAGAAATTCCCGACTGTGAATAGGTATTCTCGCCCGTTTACCTGTCACCTAACAGTTGGTCGTCTCCTGTCGGTCATGATTAGAATGTTAAGGAGAAGTCATATGTTACTTGTAAAAGAATGATCAATTTTTAACCCTCGAATCAAAAAGAGGGAGGGTCGATGTCTGTTTATGTGTGTGTGTGTGTGTGTGTGTGTGTGTGTGTGTGTGTGTTTACACTCTCGATTGTTTTGGGGTGAGAAAATTCCGTCGGTAATCACTTAGGCGAACACACCCGGTAGCCCAAACCCCCCCTTACAGGCTGGCAACGCATATGGGAGCCTCCTGATGGTATAGATGTCCATGGGCGTCGGTATTCACCTAGGGGAACCACCTGCCCGTTTACCTTTGTCCGTTCTACCTTTTAAAAAAAGATGTACGAGAAAAAAATAATCTTGAGAAAGCATACGGTTGTTGACTTTTTAACAACGAGGTATAGGGAATGTTTCCAGTATTGCTACGATATTCGCTGCTGAATCTGAGCTGGCGATATTAGAACCAAACTAACTAACTTTATATTATTCAATCGGTATTTCATTATTAGAGCAACAAAGAAAACTGATTCAAAATCGGGGGTGTTCTCTTCCTTTCCAGAGCTTCCTCTGCGTGCGCTACGTAAATGGGTAAAGGTTCGCAAAAATCACGTACGACAGAAGTGTTCCCCGTTAAAAGTTCTAAATTAAAGTCCGCGACAGCAAAATTGTTCTAAAATAATGCATAATTTGTTAAAGTGTTTTATTAACATTATATTAATCCTTATCCAAAACCTATTTTAAAACCCCTAAGTGACATGAGTGGCCCACGCAAAGTCTCGGGGCACAGGTAATATAACATATACTTAAAAAAAGATGGCAGAATATTCCTCCAGTCTAAGAACTCGGTCCGCCAAATGTGCAGCTCACGATATCCTTACTATATTTTATGTGGCATGGACACTAAATTAACCTTTAAGTTAAGATTTATGTAAATTTACTTAAGTTACATTGAATTTAATTTATATAATATATGGTAACTGCCTCTATTACGAACATATTTGACAGTCGGTTGCTTTGACTTTTTTGTTTAAATTATATACGATGAGATATATCACTATATTATACAATAACTGAGTGATAATATATTCGAGTGATCCAAATGACACATAAGGAGTTGTTATAATTTTATTTATGATAACACTTTGCATTGGTTCATACGGACAAATGGATTTTTAAATTATACACATATATTTTAAATAATCAATTACCAGCGTCTATATTTTCGAACGGATACGACTTAGGGACCTTCAAGAAAAGAGCCCCTGGTGTTGCAGTAGTCCATGGGCGTCGGTAGTCACGTAGGTAAACCGCCTGCCCGTTTGCCCCTTGTCTTATAAAAAAAAAACAATATAATAAAAACAATAATATTTAGTTTTATTCATAAATGTCGAATGCGACTTAGCCCGCGTGGAATTCAGCAAAAAAAATTTGCCTAAATTTATTAGTGGTTTTTTTTGTATGACATTTCTTTTCTGACATTTCATTATGTCATTTTTTAAAACTCAAACTATCTGCCACTTGTAGTCTCTTCGAAATCTGTACAGCAGTATTCGTACCGAAATCGACATACATATAGATGTTTTTCTTAAAGCCCAAGTTTAAAGTGAGTGATGTAAGTAGAGGAAAGCGTTTGCCCTACAATGGGAAATTGCGAAATAATAAAAAAAAGCATTATATGTTAATATGAAGTAAAATATTTTTATGACGACCTTCAGCTTATTTTTATTATTGATTGGTTATAATTTTTATGTATACGTACCGTGTATGAAATATTTATACCCAAAAGCAATGGCATTGATTCATGAGTTTTTAATTAAATGTACAAATATATGTTTATTTTTATTGTATACGCATAAAAGTTTTTGACATACATAAGGACACCTTTATACGACTGTATTAAGCAATGCTCTACATAACATGTATTTTTCGGCCCAGTCGTTGGGGAGTTTTAGGCTGACTAACGAAGGTAAGATATTTTTTTAAATGTTATTAGGGGCAAACTAACAGGCGGTTCAAATGAATCAGTACCGACGTCTACGGGCATCGCGCCACCAGAAGGCTTGCAGATGCGTTGCCGGTCTTTATTGATAAGATTAACCCACCGGAAAGTCTCACAATCCGTATGAAACGCGATAAGAATATCACCACTTGATCTGATATTTGATATGACGAAAAAAATTAACATTAAATGTAAATATCAATTAACTACTACGTGAGATTAAGAGAAAATTGTCTAATTATGTACGGAACGTATGGACACACTCACGTGGACGCAAGATGACGGTCCGTTTTCCCTTCACACTTTAGTCCTGGCTTAGGACAGGCAAAAATACCTATTTCACTCATTCTAATCACTTATTTGTTTAAAATAGTATTGCCAAGAAATGAACTGAATAATTTTTATTTATAATTGATATCGCGTTCAGTTCCGACTGACAGCTGTCATTAAAACTTTTTTATGACTGTCAAATTTTTTTTACGCTGGGAAACGCATTTACGAACAAACTTTTTCTAACAGCAAACGAACCACAAACTTACCTAATTAAGTGTGACCACACTTTATCTAATTTTAAGGATATTTGGTCAAAAATTAAGTACCTATTTTTATTACATAATTAAAACGAGAATCGAGTACCGAGTACCATCCTTAAGTATTCTAAGTGTCTCACCAATTATGTATACGATAACGAATACCTATTTTTGGTAAGTACCAAACTTGCTTCGGGCTTTTTTTAATTTTCAGTCTTATTACTTCTAGAAATAGATACAAATACACGTGCGAAGTCAGATCGGTTCGCTAGTTTCATATAAAAATAAAGTATTAATGAAATGAAATGAAAAATCACTCTTTTAAATCTCCTTAAGCATTCTAAGTGCCTCACAGATTATGTATACCATTGTAACGAATACCTATTTTTGGAAAGTACCAAATTTGCTTTGAGCTTTTTTTTAGTTTTCAGTCATATAACTTCTAGAAATAGATATAAATACACGTGCGAAGTCAGATCGGTTCGCTAGTTTCGTATAAAAATAAAGTATAAATGCTAACCTATAATTAAATCACTCTTTTAAATGTAATAGCACAGTAGCACAATGAATCACAATGTTCATGTTTCTACTTCTTTGTGAGCGTCATTCGAACCTACGACCCTTGCGCTGGGCGGGACGAGGGCGGCAACACCAGATGCAAACGCGTGTGCCATTCAGCTGTTTCCGATAATTACAATTGTTACAAAAAGAATCCGAATTATTGTAAAATGTATCAGATTAAAAAAGGAGGTATCAATTTTTTTTTGTTTTTTTTTTTAATAATATTAGCAATACCTTTTCGGTGATTCCGTAACGATTCGTGAAATGTATTATATTTGAAAAAATGCAGTTATCAAGTATTTGCTTAGTTTTTTTTATATATATAAGCAATACTTTTCTGTCATTCTGTAAAGACTTGTAAAATGTTTCGCGTTTGAAAAAAATAATTATCAATATTTCTTTGTTTTTTTTTTTTAAGAATATTCATTATTCCGGCGTTTAAGATGACCGACTGCCTTCTGACGTCATCCCCGGAACCCCTACAATCTTATACAGTGAAATTAATCGAGACACGGATGAGGTCGTATATTAGAGAACCAGTGTTAGAATGTGGGACCTGTTGCTCTTCATGTGTCATCCGTCCGGGAGAGACCCTCTGTCTCTCCCCCCCCCCCAACTACCGGTGACGCTGTCGAGGCCAATAGGGCCAACAGCAGAAACCACACAAAAAAAAAGTGTCATCCGTCCGCAACAAATAATATACAAACTAGTTAAACCCGATAACTTCCTCTGCATTATAATCATTCAAGTTCAATGCAGACAAACTTTTAAAGGCAGGCGTCAAAGCATGTCCGCATCAAAGGGATCGTAGTATTCAGTGTATTGAACGCCCTACACCTGCGTCCACTTATCGGAATTGTACGCATCCCAAGACTGCCCCGCGGCAATGCCGATGGTGCGATGCGTGCTGTTGTCATAGGGAATGCTAATTTCAATAGTGGCTGCGGCATTCCGATCGCTGCTGATATTGTGTACGTTTGATACGAAGAGTGCGATCCGGATACGTGCCTGCCTTTATAGAGAACCCATATTTTCTATAACTAAGAATTTTCTTCGGTCTCCAAATAATTATTAAAAAAAATTGCTTTAACTGGACTATCCGTTCTAAAGTTAGAGCCTTAACCCACCGACACCCTGGCGTCGTCGCCGGCTACGTACAATTTGGCCACGTAGCCATGGCATCTCGCTGAGGGCTATTATGGTATGACCGAGGAATATATGTATTAAACTCTATGTATATTGATTTTACCGGTGCGTATCCAGGGCGGGTGGCTAGTGTAAAATAAAACACCCTTCAGAATTTTATTGTCTATATTAAATGTTACATTATATATTGCAAATAAATGCTGGTTGAAGTGCTTTTCTATGGTTTTACACTGGAACAAAAACTACCTAGTTGATAATGGTGCATCACATGACGGACACAAGGCAAGCAATACTTATATTGCATTATTTGAATAAAAAAATAATATTATATCAACCCACATTTTCTATTCCACTGGCACATTGACTGAAATTATGCAATTTAAATAAACAAATTCAAATTTAAATATGCACGACATTCATATATTTAAATAAAATTGGACACAATACACAATGACTCGAGAAAAATATAAAATTACTACGCCATGTAAAATAATTGGCATGCGTACGTAATTTCTTTATTATAAATTAATAAACAAAAAAGTGCTATAGATAGAATGACATCAATTGTCAGAAAAAACTCCTTATACAAAAATGAATCAGTATTATGTAATTGGACGAGTAAAATTTAAAAAACTTACAAATAAATTATACTAATCAATGTAATTTTGCTTTACTCTCTTACCTTATTAGGTTACATAATAGAAACAATCTAAGAAAAAATAGCGTCGCAACAATGAGTAACGTACAGACAATCCACTACTGGATCTCCGTTTTGCAATATATTTATTGTGATACTGAGCATACAGCTCTTTTGGAATAAATACAAACAATACAGATACAACGGTTAAATATAACAATCAAATATTTAACCAGCGATTCCGGCGATGGCTTCGGATGCAAAGTACTTCACGTCCACGTCAGGATCTACATTCAATTTCTCCAGGACGGGTTTGACTTGTGGTTGGATGACAGTGGGATCTAAGAATGGCGCCATCTTCTGTAGCGTTTTAGCAACATTGAATCGCACGTTGGCGACATTGTCATCGGCCATGGACAGCACGGTGGGCAGAAGGAGGCCAAGGTCCAATCTACCTCTATACCGAAATTCATTAAAATTGATTCAGCTGTTTGTGGCTTTCCAGCAGTCAGTTGTCTTTCCAACCATCAGCTAACTTTCTAGCAGTCATCTGTCTTTCCAGCGTCATCCCGTCTCTCCGGGCTGTCTATTTATATTTTCCCAAAAAAGTCGTAAAGTTTTCAGAAGCTTTACCTCTAAGCTCGCGCGTTTTTCCCAGGAGACGTAGGTAGGAATTTTTCGACCAAACTTTTCAATGATGTTTTTCAGTATTTAGTAATTTAGAACATACATGGGGGGTTTGTAATTATATTTATTTCTCATACTATAAATACCGGTACTGTATTATTACTAAATTATAAAAATAAAACCACACACACCAACACCAATTTTACTATAGGTTGGTGTCAAGGCGTGGTTATGACGGTCGTATGTATATTAATGGTCAGATATAAAAATGCCGTTGTACAAATAATTAAAATTTTGTATAGTGTTAAATAAGCATATGGTACACAAAGCTGAATATTTGTGACCGAATTTTAACCCGCCCACGCGATCTCTAGTAAGTTAAATAATTCTAATATATAATATTACCTGTGCCCGCGATTTCGTCCGCGTAAAATTAGTTTTAAAAAAATGTTCAATTTTAGCGTGATGAAAGAATTTTTCAAATCGGACCAGTAGTTCCTGAGATTAGGGCGTTCAAACAAACAAACAAACTTTTCAGTTTTATATATTAGTAGAAATTCCCATTTACCCTTCAAGTTTTCCGCGTTGAGGTTTGAATTGGATATTCAATTGATTTAAAAATATCTAAATTTGAAATTCATGCGAAGTCATATGAATCAAACTAGTTAATAAATAAAAGCGCATTAATAAATATGAAGCCATGGTGGGTCTAGCGCTTGGGTTAATAATTCATCACAGGTCTTACCGTATTGGATATCATCCTGGTGAGACCGGCATGGTGGATAAAGACCTTAAAACTTCTAGAGTTGTTTGCCAAGTGAGCGGCTGATAATATAGGACTGAGATTTAATTTTAAATGACATTATAATAATTATAATTGAGTAGCGGACACGGCAGACGTCTTGCCCGAATTTTGGCTCATCTGCTTTTAGCTAATTAGCCAATCATCTTTACGTATTTCCCATAAAAGGTGGCTCTGGCTGAATGTTTAATGAGAAAATAATTTTTCATTGCGCGTCAGTTTACTTCTTTAAGTATTTTGAGGTAGCGACTAATTGTGCTTTTTTTAGTATTTTTAAATAACGTTTCTTGCTTTTCTTTTAAACCGTCCCTGAAATAAGGGGAAATTAACAAGCAGAATTTAAATCGGTCCAGTGTTTTTGGAGTTTTAGCGAGCCTTAACAAACGACTATTTACATATGTCGGTATATAGAATATAAAGGGATGTGTATATTACAATATTTAGAATATAAACGTTTTAGTATTCATTCATTTGTATTTTATAAATATATCAGAGGTCGTCGGTCTCCGGTTAAGTGTAGCAAAAATTAAAACTACAATGCAGGTTAATGAGTCCGTAGTATGGCAACACAGGTGGTGTTTCGTCGCTCCATGAATTAACTTAGCAATTCAACGCGACAGCGCTACCGGCATACCTGATACCTTTACACCCAGACACTAGTGTATACTCTACAATAGCTGCTCTATAGTGGAATAAGATTAGCGTGGACTGTCCAAAGCATAATTTGGTAATAAAGAGTTATATAATAAATTTAGTAATGAAAAATTATATTATAAAAGATATAGAGATAGCGGGGCCGCCGGGTCCGCTCGTATAAATATATGCACTCCATAATAAAAACAAACATTCCATATTATGCCTTTAATTTACAGCTTTTAACGTCTGACTAAAAGCTGTCGCATTATAAAATACATGCTAGAGTAATTTCGGAGGCCTTTTGCGCTCGTTGTATTTGTCAAGCAAATTTTTAGGTCAACGCGCCTGCATTGACTGCAAAGAAAATGTTTGGTTTCAGTGAGTCTTTTCGGAAAAATCTGCTATGACTTTACTTTGAGTAAAGTAATTTCGAAAGCATCCAAGATTAAATATTTGTTATCTTATTATTTTTATTAGTTTATTATCATATTATTTTGTTACTATACTTATCGTTACTTTATTCTTGTAAATATTTAGTGCTTACTTACTTACTGCAAGGGCGCACCTACTCAAGCTGGATCTTGACCTCGGCAACTAAAGTGATGCGACTTCTTGTGGTCACGTGCCGTTTCTTGGCCACTTGGCATGGCCTGAAGCTGGCATAGATCCGCTTTGACTTGGTCCTTCCAGCGGTGCTTGGACACTAATTTATTTAATTAAGAATAAATATTAATTACGACATTTAGTTAAATTAGATTTCAATCGCTTTTTACCGTATGTCATTTAAATGGATGCTTTATCATCTTATCAATAATACAACTTTCAGTTATGCATAACTAAAAGATGTCTATGCTAATGTATAAAACTGAAGAGCTTTTGTTTTCTGTGTTAGAAAGCCCAATTATCGAGGAAGGCTATATATCAACACAACACAATTGAATCTATTTCATTTGTACCTAATTTTAATCGGATAAAGTCGCGGGAACAGCAAGTATCTTTTTTTTTTAAAATTAGCCTATAATGTCCCACTGCTGGGCAAAAGCCTCCCTCTTTTCCAACCACACCTTCCTTTACTCACCCATTTGAATCCACTTCTTTCCCGCAAATGCGTCCAAGTCGTCTCGCCACCTCTTCCTCGGCCTACCTGAGAGCCTATACTGTCGCAACATTGGCCCACCTTCGCGAGTCCATACTTGCCACGTGCCCAGCCAATTTCCACTTCATCTTTGCTGACTTTGCTAGTATCTTATATGGGGTAAACTTGGTAACCAATTTTTTCATATTATTTTTAAAACTCTACTTTCGAAAATACATACATATACTTTATTTAACCATTCCTTTATAGAAGCCTATAGAAGAGCGGTATTTTTGTCTGGTAGAGAAAAATGTGTCTCGACCTTTAGGCATGTATATTCAATGTAGCATAACCACAGTGGTATGGCGGGGCGAGCTTTACAAGCTGCATGCATAGACGTCAGGTCCCCGCGGGAACTAAGGTCGTCTGGTATGCTACAATTACATTCCACGTACGCTACCTGAATAGATAAAGGCCTTCTCCACTCCACGACATGCAATCGATGTCTTTGCTGTGAAAACCGATGTTTCATTTCTTTGGATACACAGTAATTTCAAATTGGTTAATATTGCCAACACTTTTTAAGGTTCCTTAGTACTACAAGGAAGCCTTATAATTTCGCTCTGTCCGTCCGTCTTTCCATATGTTTAAGGTTCCTTAGTACTGTAGTACTTAGAACCTTAGAAGCCTTATAATTTCGCTCTGTCCGTCCGTCCTTCCATATGTTTGCCCGTAAAGTGGTCCCCCCCCCCCGACACATATTAGAAGTCTAGAAAGCCTTCTGGAGAGCAGAACACCATGTATCAAGATGCTATTTTTTCTTATCTTTATTATTACTCTTTAAATAGTCTTGTAACAATAACTGCACCATTAAGAAAATCAATGTTTTTATTATGATTTGTTTCAAAAGTTTTATTTAATTTAAATATATGTCTGACCTTCGTCAAGGCTGTTGCAACAAGTCAAAGAATTGGGAATTAAGGTATTATATATCTTTTAAGTATAATTTAGTTGTAGTAGTCTTGTCATGACTTAATCATTCCTGATGTATATATTGAATTAGTTAACTTGTAGTTACCATGATAATATATAAAAGTCATTTTTGTAAGAACTATTTTAAAAGTTTCTTTCTGATTTTTCTTGTAGTTCAACTTTTTCGAATCAGTGGTAGCTATTAAACTGTTTAGTGGAGACTTTTAAAATATTTGATGGTTCAAATGAGCTTGTACTAGTATACTTGATTCAAACATCATTTGATTTGATATAACTGTTTGTAACCAGGATACAGATGCATCATAGTGCTACCTGAAAAGATGTCTGACGAAAAGGTCAACACATTGTTAGCTCTGGGAGCTGAAATCATCAGGACACCTACTGAAGTAGCATGGGACCACCCTGAGAGTAACATCATGGTTGCAAAAAGACTTTCGAAGGAAATTCCTCACGCTGTATTGTTGGATCAGGTAAGATTATTAATTTAATTTTATTATTAAATTATATTATATAGCTGGCCTGTTGGCACAGTTGGCAGTGACACTGCCTTCCGCAGGGGTTGTGAGTTCGCTTCCCGCTGCGATTTTGGATGTATTATCTATATGTATATATACATTTGTGGGACACACAATTAAGTTAGTCTACCTTAGGAACAGTCTTCAATGTAATATAGTCCCTATGTATGTATGTATTATTTATTTGTCACATTCAACAAAATGCAAATAGTCTGGTGTGTGTCCAAGTGAGGCAGAAAATAAATTGGCACGAAATATATGATAGTGAAATTATATTGTGTGTTCGTGAGTAAAAAACTACAACACTATCCCTCATAAAAAAGTTCAAAGTAGTCTTTACTTTTTAATTAAAGTAAACATAAAATGCCTATTAAAATCCTATAAGTGAGAATGAATTAACTTGATTTGTTTATGAACAATAAATATAAATTCAAAAAAAATGATATTGTAAAGCTTTAATAGTTTTATTTATACTAGTGTAAATGTTTCTTGGCTGGGTTAAAATGGTGAATAATCACATTCATTCACCAGATTATTTTTCTGTGCACAATACCAAATGGTACTTATGTAGAAGTGTAGCATAGAAGGAAAGAAGAATTTACGGATGACCATCCATAAATTCTGTCACATGTAGGAGGTGAGGGGGAGGACCAAATGTAACATTGTATATATACACAACAAATAGGGGGAGTCAAAAGCATTGTGACATCACACGTCACAATTAAAATACTCAAAAAAATTGAGAAAAAAAACATAAAACTTCTGTTTTCTTTTAATTATTTATAAACATGCGTATAATTAAAAATATGTGATGTCACAACGAGTGAGAGTGAGTTACGAAAATTCAACAATGTTTGAGAAGGATAGGAGGGGAGTTAAAAAATTCGTGTGACGTAATGTATGTAGTATGACCCCATAGACATATATGTAGGTATTGTTAGTCTGTCACATGACTAACTTCCGCTGGTAAGGCAAAATGTGAAAGAATACGTACATACATATTTATTTGCATTTCCAACATCTGCTGGCCTTCTGGTTGTGCAGATGTCCATGGGCGCCGGTAGGCACTTCGGTGCCTGCTGGCTGCTCGTCTGCCCCCTTGTAACATAAAAAAAAAAGCCAGTAATTTTTTAAAACCTTTTATAATAGCAGTTTACATTAATCTTTGCGTCAAACGTTAATTTTCTTTTTTTTTTTCAAAAAGTTCACAAGGAACGTTGCTTTCCTTTCTGTTCAGATTAATGTATTGGAACTAAACTAAATGAGTATTTGATGACTTTCATTTTCGTATATTGTTCGCAATGTTCGGGAAATTACAAGGGCGTTTAACTAGCAACCGTTTTCGTAAAAAAAAACCGCTAAGAAGTTACTATGACCTTTAAAAACTATTGGAAGTAACAATTTGCAGAATATCTAAATAGCTGGCTGATTAAAAGTTCCTGGAAACTGTAGCCAAACAATCGCAATAGAATGCTGGTTTCTGCTGCTGAAAAGAGATTGCCACGTGTTTGAGGAGGTAAAGTGCAACTGAGTACCAAAGGTTATTTTTCCCATCGTCTATAACAACGGTCGCCAACGCGTGTCCCGCGGGCAGCAAGTGGCCTTGCGGCCCGTGTCTATTTTATGAGGCAATCTAATTATTATAAATAGATGATAATTGCATTATACGTGCCTAAAGTTTTGTTGTGATATATTAAAATTCAGCTTTCGTTTTTTCTATTCCTTATTCTTCATTCATTCATTCAGCTTTCTTATTCTGTTGTGATGTATATGAATTCCGCAGCAATATCGCCAATAAATCTACTACATAAATTTTGCAAGTGTGGTAATTAGACACCAAATTTTGCAAGTGTTGCCCTCTAACATCGAATTTCTTAAGCATGTGGCCCGCCTACATCTCATTTTTTAACGGTGTGGCCCTTGCCTGCCAAAACGTTGCCGAAATCTGGTCTTCCTACTTTCTGGCATGTTATATTATGATTGCTTATCACCTTAGCAAATATTAAATTCCATTTTAATTGTGCTAAAATGGTGATAAATACATCAGATACGATTTTTTTATGTTACAAAGTACAAACGAGCAGGCAGCAAGCAGCCAAGTGCCTACAGACGTCCATGGACATCTACACAACCAGGATGCAAGCAGATGCGTTGCCGGTCTTTAATGACGAGTAGGCCACCGGGAAGCCTCACAAACCGAACGAGACAACAATACTATGGCTTGACGTGACAGTATTGCCGCCATTTCACGCCAATCTTATGTAAGAAAGATTCTTCATGTGTAATACTATAAATGGGTCCGCGAATAAAAAAATATCTGTCTATCTATAAATCAAGGGGCTTGATTGCATATGATCCCAGTATTGGTTTAGGACAACACGAAAGCGTTTGTAAACAGCCGCCTATACTAACAAAAAGCAAATTTACACGTAATTTTATCGTCCTTTGTGTGGTTAAAAACCTGTATTGCCTTTCCAAATCCTCAAAGTTATTGATTGATAAAATTAAATATAAAGAAGATCTACTAATAACTTTAGAGTTTGTTTTCTGATTACTAGGGCTTCTTAGCGAAACGTGCTTTGAGGCAGAACACAAAATCAGTGCGGTGCTGAGTTTTGCTGGTCTAGCCATATTCTTTCTTATTTATATCTTGGATATATAAATAAATATAAATAAATAAATATATACAGGACTATATGACACACGGACGCCTGTTCCTAAGGTAGACAACTTAATGCCTGATGATTATTTTTGCAAATACTTGTAGGATTGATATTCTGATATTATGACAGTGCGAATATTTTTTATTCAACCTTAGCATAAGATCTACGTAACCATCCTAACCGCGACAATGTCACCGTGTATAGGTAAAAATCAAAAAGTCAATATCTACCTTCTATGTAGTTATTGAAAGAACTGATACAAATTGGCTGCAGGTTTTAAAGTCAACCTATTAATTACCTATAAAGGAGTCCGTCTGTAAACACTCGACTTTCTAATTTCCATCGCAGCCCAATGGGACGTTTAATTAACTTGGTTTTTGACTTTTCTTTTTGCAACAATAATAATTACAAGTTTCAGCCTTCTTTTGATGTTATCTTCGGTTTTATTTACTTAAAATTTGCTTCGAAAGCGGGTACTGGCTTTATAATTTTTTGCTTTATTGCTTAAGAAATGTAATTGGAATTTTTATCAACGACTTTAAAGAATAAACTTGACATAAAAGTGTTTTATTTTTGTAAGAAACTCTATCTACATATTACGAGTATATCATTCACACGTATAACGTATCTTCATACGCTACCTAAAAGTTGTTTAGATATTTTTTATCGGTCTGTTTATCCATCCGTGTGTTTGTTTTCTATTCGATTCCTTGTAATTTATAAAACGATTTATCGAATATTGATGGGGATTCCAGAGAGCTACCCTATATAGTACAAATTTTATATATAGAGGATTTTATCCCATAAGCTTGTCAGCGTGCGATGGAGCGCAGCGTTCTGGGAATTAGACGACAGGACTCGGAATACCGAACTGCGTTCCAAAACACAAAGTACGGACGTTTCATCGAAAGAGGCCAAGTTCAAATGGGACTGGACTGGTCAATTCTTTGGCATGTCAGAGGAGAGGTGGGCAAAAAAATCACCGAATGACGCCCTGATATGAATAAAAGGCGACGCGGCCGATCACGGGGAAAATGGCGAGACGAGCTTGACAAATGCCTATTAGGTTGAAAGAGGCCCAAGACCGTGTTGAATGGAAGAAATTGGAAAAGGCCTTTCCTCAACCGTGGGATACATATGACTGGTTCTAATCGTAGTAATATTATAAACGCGAAAGTTTGTACACAATGGATGTATCGATGTATCTTGGAAGCTCATACACGGAAAAATTACGCAATGGATTTTAATAAAACTTTACAATAACATACTTTATGCTTCAGAATAACAAGTAGACTATAAATTATAAAGATATTGTGTAAATTGTCCAATATATAACGATAAGTTTCAAGTAAGTAGGAGAAAATTGTGCCGTCTACGAGCTATTCTAGCTTGCGTTGTAAAAACCGTTAGTGTTACATGTTGTTGGGTTTCAAATTAACTTTTTTTAATCTATACGCACGCACGCACTTGTCGATGGTCTTCCGTAATATATCCCTGCCCCCTACGCACTGCCGCAAACATGGCTGCTTTGACAGGCAGTTGTCAAAGTTTTTACCGCCGCATTCGGACTCCATCGCACCTTTTTTCGACCGAAACTCTCAAGGACTCGAAACCGTCTCTCCGCTCCGGACACCACCGCAGTCAGTCCACGTGGGATCCCACGTGCCTGGACAACAGCCTGGCAGATCAGTGCGTAATTATTTTACCTTTTACAGCTGCCATGTGACTACCGGCAAGTGCTTTTAAGGGGAGATTTTGGGCCAAGCGAAACCTAATATATATACAGTCCACTTAAATCGAAAACAGCTTGTAATTTTACTATAGAATCGAAACTAATATTTTTACGAACTTTAACTTCCTGCTTTGCATTTCATCTTTCCATAAGATCGGCGTGTAGTGGCGGCAATGTTGTCGTGTCGTGTGTCGTGTTAAGTACGGTTTGTGAGACTTCCCGGAGGCCTCCTATTCTCGTCGTTAAAGGCATTTGCCCCTTGTAACATTAATATATATATATAGAGAGAGAGATTATATCTGATATGCAGAATTCTCGTCATACATTACAAAAGGAACTGATTATAAGATAAATGGACATAAATCGTGTATGGATGCAATGACAATAAATAGTGTTTAACATCCCATCATTTTGATACTCTTAGGTATGTTAAAGTCGATTAATAATCAACCTTTAATAACAGAAAAACATTGCTACAAGGGTACATCTAAAGAGTTGTGGGTTCTATTCCCGCCTCGAGGGTGTTTGTGTACGCGCTCGTGTGTCATATAGTCCCTTGTGTTTACTGCTTATTGATTATTACATGATAGTAATATGGTTTTATATTAATAAGTTATTTTTGTAGTATTGTGCTCTGACATTATACAAAGTAGGTATATTCTGTATTATGGCTATATACGAATCTATTCACGCGAGAAAGATGAACTGTACACTTTTTCTGTCTTTCAAATTCCCCAGTCTAGTTCTATAAGTTTTATTAGCATCTGTGATATCTTAATATAAAAAGTCTATAAATACAAAATAACCAGTAAAAGCATGACATATGAAAATAGTTCTTGCTCCTTTGCAATAAAGGTTTTCAGGTGTGCCAAATTCGCTACACTTTTGGTGAGCCGGCATTTTTACAACATGGCTTACCCAATATCCGTATGTCGTAATATAGTTTCCAAACGTGATATCACCCGTATTTCTATTCAGATAGGGTTGAGTATCGACTACAGGTTACCTTGAAAACGCCTACTGTACGTTGCAAAATACCTTTCGTACTTTTGTTCCGTGGTTCGTCAATACCAACGGTAATGTCTCAGCATCGCGCTATCAAAGTTTCTCATTAGTAACTTTTTATGGTGATTTATTCAAAAACAAATTATTGATATTTTTATCATTTAGAAGTATTTATATCTTTGCCCCTTGTTGTATAAGAAGAATAAAATCCTAAAGAACAATACGAGCAAGACTTTTGATGTGAATGACATTATTTGATATGTTGTGATGTATCGAATTTCGGAACATTCTAATATAAGTTAAGGTATAATTTAGATTCTGCCGCCACTGATGTAGGCATATATATATATACTAATATTATAAAAAACAATGTAATTGTCTGTTTGCATTGAAAAGGCTCTGAAACGGTTGATTTTTTTCTTTCACCATTAGATTCCCTGAAATATTATCCCTAGAAACATTATCCCCGATGAACATAGGCGGTAGAATATTTTCAAAAAAGTTAAGGATTCCTTTGAAAACTTTTATAATGTAAATACCCGCGCGGAACTAGGAAGGGTCTCTGGTTATTTATAATCTTAGTAACGTACCACTTCACATTAGGATCTCATAGAGCTTCAACGGCTCAACGGTAGAAGGGATAGACTGTAGACCTTTAGATTCCAGTTGGTACTCGGATACTGTTGGGTCGCAGCCATTCCTAGCACGAACCTCTAAGCTTACTTAGAAACCTAAGAAAATTCTTAATATTTTTAAAGACAAGCTCTGAAAGCCATCCAAATTAAATAAAAAAGTTATCCCAGCAGTTAACTATCCTGTTGGTTTAATGGTTGGTTGGTCAATCATTTATTATTTTTTAAATAAGAACTTTTTGGTATAACGAATCATTCAAACGAAATACAAAATTATTCCACCAATTAACTATGAGATTGATTTAATGGCATTACAATTATAAATATATATATTTTTTAATTTTGGTGTAGCGTTGTCTAACCTGATCGTCTTTCGTCCTTATCCTTATTCGTACATTAAAAAAATATTTGAAAAAAAGTTTTGATAAAAAATCTCCTTATACCTTATATACGGTATATCTATATACTTAACACTCATCTCGACGATTGCGATCTTAAAAGAGTCATTGGCAATCTCTAGGATATCACCTGTGTGATGTTACAAAAAAAAAACACATTTTTATATCTAAAATCACATATAAATACTAGGATCTGGAGCGTAGTCAAGAACAAAATCCGGTTTGTTTATAAAAGGTGTAAAAATATATGTATATTACACAATTATTTCAGTATATATTCAGGCACCCTTTCTTCTCGTCTGTATTATTTTAGGGTCTATAACTTTTTGCGTTTTGTGAGCTGTTAGCCGCAAAGAGAATATTTGAGTTATCGAGTTTAGAAGAGCGACTAAGTTTACAGAGAAAACACGAACGGATACAAGTATAAAGTCTGTGATATACACATTAGGTAGAACGTTTATTTTGACAGATATACTCACAATATATTTCTAGGAACGTTGAATCCAATGTCTTTACATTACTACTAGCTGAAACGCGCGACCTTGCCCGCGTGGACTCAGAGATTTTATTAAACTTTGAGGGCTTTTTGTTCGGAACCCTAGTAATTTGGCTAAAAACATAGTAGCTTATGTTATTTCTTGTAAAATCAGCTATCTACCAGTGAAAGTCCTGTCCACATCGGTACAGCCGTTTCGGAGTTTAAAAAAATAGTTTCTCGTTTGACAATTCAAATAATACCATCACTTGACGTGACCGCATTGCAGTGACTTCTCACCAATCGTATGCAAGAAAAAGGTACTGGAACCTGGACACGCCGGCACAATTCTGCTGCAGGCCAAAAGGACTGCAAGCGTGGCGCTTCTTTAAGCATGGCGATTCAACGAGTGTGTCTTTAACAAGTCAGGAGCGAATTTAAATGGCTTTAGTTAATATTCGTGAAGTATATTTGAAGCAAAAAATATATTTTCGCTTATATCATATATAACAATCCTAATCAAAACTCGACGGGGAGGCCCTCATCAATTTACATTGTTTGTGGATCGTCTGGCCTAAAACATTCGCTGAGGGTACAACTTCAATTGGTTTAGTGTTTACATAGAAAAAGCGTCTAATTGAAACGCTACTTGGTTTGCTTTACATAATGTTATCTAGGGAAAAGTAAAGTTTTATAACAGTTTGCAGATGTACAAAAATAGAAATTACTCGAATATCTGGGTCATATCATGAACGTATGAACTACTACAACTCGTAAATGCAGGGCAAAAAGGGCCACCGAATACCTGACCGTAGACGAATTTCTGGGCTTAAAAACCTATTGTTAATTTAAGTTCCAGATTACCGTTTAGAGCAGTCATGAAAATCCATTTAGCCATGATGATTGCCAAGACTCCGCTAGGAAATGCCACTGGAAGAAGAAGTTGTATTTGTTCAGAAACACCGGAGCTAAGTTCTACAGAGATGTTTTGCGAGGCAAGAAGTTTTTTGTATTATACTTATATAGTCATAAAAAACTAACAAATGGAATTATTAATTTGCAGTGTATCTATCGTGTGTAGACTAAACATATAGAGAGGAAAATATGAGTGTGTGTGTCTGACCGGAAGCTATAATGACGTCACAGATAACAACCATTACCTCCGACTGAGGATGACGCATGACCAGACCAGACGTGAGTTTTATTTTAATTGTTACTATCAATTATTTTATTTTAATTGTTTTTATCAAGTATTATTATATAATTTCTATTTACCACATTCTTATACCTTAACTTCTTACTTCTACTGTCTTCTTACTAAGACTTAATCCTGCTATTAGCTTCTGTACATTGCAGGCATAGAAGTTTTTTAATATTTAAGCCTGCTTTGACAGTAGAATATTACCTAGCCTCCAGAAATCTAAAACCATGATTATTTGACTATGATATTATATGACTAATTTTGCACTTGAACTAGCCGGACATCTATAATTAGAAAAGCGCAAGGTATCACAAAATTTCGAAAACTGCTTATCATACGAAGACGAAATTTGCAATTATATTATCCTACGCTGTTTGTTATATCTCATTAGAAATAAATGCTGTTTTAGACATCCGCTAAGGACGTATTCTTTGGATAGAGCTAGATTATGGTGCTCTCGTAAGTATAATTTTAGGCGGACGAAGTGTAAAAAGTTTAGTTTACCTTGCAAAGTTAGTTTAGCAGCAGAAAGACTATCTGTAAAATCGAATTTGTTAGTTCACGTCTTTTGTTTTATCAAATGCGGGGTTAACATAAATAATGTGCAAACAAGAAGCTGTTAAAAGACGTACAATTGGACACAACCAACAAAAAACAGTTCAAATTTCGCAAAAAAGCATCTGCAATAGACAAAAGCGCAGTACCGTTGCGAAATACGGAACGCAACCATTACGCTGTCAATAAAAATTGCAAAAAAACCGCGAAAAAATGCCGCCGACTCTTTATCCGCACACTTAAAAGAACCGTTTACAGTTAGTTGCTTTTTTGTGCGGAGGGTGTACTCCCGCTACCGGAGGCAGGTAGAGTTTTTTTAATGCACATTTTAAAATTGGGTTAAGCATTTTTTTTTCAGCGACAGATGAACTGCGCGAGGTGAGCGGTGTATCGTTACGGAAACGCGCGGTTTTTTATGCGCGGTGTTACGACCTTAATAACTATTTGGGGCATAATCATTTCACATGTTTTAGTGTTAGAAAAACTTTCAAGTGGTTAAGATGTGGGTGCGCTTTTAATATTTTTTCTTAGTCACGGTTCTGTTTTGTGCTTAATTTTATGAATGGTTTTAAATTGGGTTCCTTTAACAGTTACCAAGTTTATCTTAATTAAATATTTTCGATTGCTTTATTTTGCTTTAATATTATTACCAGAATTTATTAAAAAGTAAATTTAATTAATATATCCGTTCAAAAGCTATTTATTCCATGTACATTTTCTATATTTAAGTGACTAAAATAGATACAACTATAAACTTTATTATATACCTTATACAAAAATCTATTTTTTACTCTATCTCTACTACATTCTCATGTCACTAAAAAATAAATTTACTTATCTTTGTCGATAAAAACACCAAAAATAGAAATCTTTGATAGTAAAATTGTGTAATCTGTGATTACATTATTGTATATACGTTTTTTATTTATAGCCATTTTATTTTGATAATTATGGTATTGAATTATATTGAAGAGATTTCTGCTTTGAATAATGGAATTTTGCCATGTGTCGCTAGGTCGCTGAATAGTGATAAAATTAAGACAGGTTTTGTCATGATTTTATTTGACTTCCGGATGTCTAAAGGCCCAAGACTTAATCCTATATTAAATTACAACCATTAAGGCAATCCGATTAGTACAAAATTAATACGGAAATAAATGACATCATATCATATCAGTGAAAATTTTCAGTGATAGTGCCGAACGCTTAGGCCAATCGTGCCTATTTATGGCTTGTACCGTGCTCTCGTTTGCACGCTCGGCTTAGGCGGAACGTGACAATGAGTCACGTTTTTTTGTGCGTTCAATCGGCGTTTATCGAATTGTAAAACGTTATCACATCACAAATATATCTGTATATCAGATTCTACAAGTATTGAACGTGCGAAAGCGATTTTTATTCACATATTCAAAACTGTCGTTAGTGTTTACTCGACTACTGTACGAGTGTGAGGTCTGAATCTAACAGGTCTGATAGCGTGTTGCGAAACCGAGAAGCCTTGTTTCGCGGTTGAAGGTCGGCCAACATGCGCGCGCGCACCCAATTCGTAGTTGAAAGAGCAACGCACGTTAACATGGCCGCGCCGCCGCGACAAAAACAAGTGACAGTCTAATTAAAAGTTGAAGTCTTAACAAATGACGCACTAATATCTACATAGGTGTTTTCAACCGAATTTTAAAAAATGGCCACAATATTTCGTTCACAATAATTTACCTAATGAGTTTTTAGCGTGTTCTATCAACATGGAAAATGTTACGTCTCTACGTCTAATAGTTTGGAAATGCTAGGGGGGACCACCTTACGGG
This sequence comes from Charaxes varanes, assembly GCA_024363005.1. Lineage (NCBI taxonomy): Eukaryota > Metazoa > Arthropoda > Insecta > Lepidoptera > Nymphalidae > Charaxes > Charaxes varanes. The sequence goes on along the minus strand of JANCMC010046990.1, from coordinate 1,726,615 downwards.
CACACAGTAATTCGAGTCAAATACAAAAACGCCTAGAAATATTCACAAAATTGTTCACGCCAGGAATCGAACCTGGTATTAATGCGACGTATTCAGAAAAAATCCACGATAGACACATGGTTTTTTTTTTATATAAACATCTAAAGCCGAACTAGTAGAATCATACCAGATTTGGCTAGGCAGAGGAGGCCATGGAATGCTAAGAAATTTGTCTCAGTGAGTATGTTATGAAGAGCATTTTTTTAAATTATTAATGCTTTTAAACTGCCTTTAAGATGCCATTTAATAGCAAAAAATACTAATAATTATATTTCAACACAGCATGACTCTAACCTATACATTCTTAAATTTTAATTAGTTTTCTATATCATGGCCAAATGTTCAATAAACAAAATTAAAATTTAATTCAGTTTTTAAAAAAGGTTTACGATTCCTGGCCGTTCCGAACAAGATTACTCTAGATCCTAACTAATTCCTAGTTAACAATTTGTTTAATATTTTCTATATCGCTTACAGCAGTCTTTATTGTCAACTTTATTATACATGTATTGTAAAATCTCTCCTCTCTTGTTCTTGTCGGTGTTGTTGGTATCTGTAAAAATATATAACGTAATATATAAAATGTCGAAATATAACTATTATGCCGGAGGCAGACATAGCTCAAAGTGTTAGTACATTTCTGTCCTTGAAGACTGCAAAGTTCTACAAAACTTTGTGCAGTTACATAGAGTCCCCGGCCACACTACATGATCATTCAAATAAAGCTATGTCTGGCTCTCGGCATAATAATTATAGAAATAAAATTGAAGCATCTGTCTTAAAGAATTCGCAACAAAATATAATGAATTTTTATTAAAATGGAATTCTTTTACCGGCATCTCAATTTTTTTCCATCAATCGCATGTCGCTTTATGCCGGAGCCAGACAAAGCTTCTTTGAATGATCATGTAACTGTGCGAAGTTTTGTAGTGCTTTGTAGACTTCAAGGACAAAAATGTACAAAAAATTTGAGCTATGTCTAGCTCCGGCATTACAGTTGGCCGCGAAGTAAGGGAGGGAAGGCAAAAAGCGCTCGACAGAGCAGCTAAGGCCAAATACGGCGGCGCCTATGGATCCAAAGAAAAAAAGTTTAACTTGCCTCGCGTTTTCATAAAATCACACGTTACGGTTGTTTCATAACTTAAATCACTAACTTAGACTTGAATTGCAAATAGAAATAGGAATAGCGACATCTATTAGAAGGAATAAGTACTATTTGCAAGTATAACTCCCTAGCCTCTGGTTCTAAACCTTACTTTTCGTAATAGTTTATTGATATGCTGATAGATGGCGCTTATACCACAAATGGTATTTTATTGGGTCTGTACATTTGTTACCCGAGGTAGGGTCAGTTATATGACCTACCTTGAAATGTTTGGTGCGTGATGACGACGAGGACGTCGGCGAGACTTGTCCCTTGGTCCTGAACCTCCGCAGGACTCCGCGCTGGAGTCAGTCACCGCACGGAACACTTCTTCAGCTGCAATAACAAAAAAATTACAAGGTCAATGGAGTTTAAAATAAGATACACACGAATGCATCTAATATAATAAGCGGTTACAAACCCAGCTAATACGCGGTAGAGGTAAGAACAAGGAGTATATCAGCAAAATCCCCTCCCATACTTTGCGAACGCCCGCTTTAGGGAAAGTCGAAGCTTGCATTCACTACTTTAATAATTTCATACTCGTCTATTAGATAAAGCTTCTTGCGAAATTTCATGATTCAAAGCCAAAGGGAAGTATAGATTTTGAATCCCTTTGAAAATGTATGGGAAATGTGACATAATCGGCCATATCTCTTGATTGCGTACATTTTGAGGGTTGATTTTTTCACAGTTTTAAGGAACCATAGCCTTAAGTATTTGGTATTAATTTTGTCTTTATACCTCAGCGCGTTCCCGAGAAAAATGATCTTGACAGACAGGCAGACAAACGATGAAGTGATCGTGTAAGGGTTCCTTTATTCCTTTGTAGGTATGGAACCCTAAAAATTGAAACTTAAAGAAATCATTCCAGATACCAATCTAAGTAATCCCCAAAAGGTGTTACCGCAGCCATAAACAATGTGTTTTTTTTAACCATAGACATTTTATATTTTCGTATCGCCATTATGTCATCTCGCGGTACATTCTTAATGAGCAATAAATTGCCTAATTACTATCTGGGGAGTACATTGATGTATTAATTATTTATTTTAAAATACTACGCCCGATATTTGGAAATATTAATGATGGTACACATGTGTGGGAGACGGTTTTTTTGGTCCCCTTCCCATCATAAACTATAAAGAATTATTATGGGCTGTCGAACCAAAACATTTGTTTGTCGGGTTACGGTAGCTATAAATGTGTATGCAGCTCGGTTGTGGCGGTTAAGTGCTGTTTAGAATGGACAAAAGTTACCGGGTGACCGAATAGAAGTTTTGTAATACTGTTATCACTTTTAGATTGCTTGATGAATCTTAATCATGATTAAAGACCCAAATTATCAAATTACAGCTAGTATACCGGAGCCAGACATAGCTTCATTTGAATGATCATTGCAGTGATCAAGTAGTGTGGCCGGGGACTTTGTGTAACTGCACAAAGTTTTGTAGAACTTTGTAGACTTCAAGGACAAAAATGTACCAGCACTTTGAGCTAGGCTGGCTCCTGCAGTATAGAAATAGGCAAACTTCAGTATAGTAATTATTCTAGCGTGTCTATTTTAGTTAAACTAGTTTATTATTAAATAACTTAGTTATATCTTGATATGTATTTAGAATACGGACGCTCCTGAATCTAAGATTACAAAGTACGACTTTAAACCTGAATATTAAGAGTGTATAGGCAAATTCTTGGTAAATGCACTACATCCTAGACTGCATCCTTCCTTCTCGCCAGGTGTGATGACAGTCAAGCGCTGACCATTCGTACATAAAAAAAAATCGAAGCAAGGACGCGTTCGTGTCCCAATTAATAAATGCGGCAGTTTTTATTAATTTTTGTTTTTATCAAAACCCCCTAACCTATTTATCAAACTAATCGTGACAAATTTAATGAGATGCAAAACAAAAAAAAACCGCCAAAAACACGCCAAAGTACAGTATTCTAATGTCGTACGATATCTTATCGAATGGCCGTTATCTGTCAAAGTATCAAATGAGTTTCTAACTCATTTTATATAAATTGAATTAATTCGCACCTGCTCTTGTAAAAATTATAGATCAAGGTTGTCTTAACAGGGCCGTTGAGTATCAAGCAGTCTTAGAATAGTGCCACTTCCCTTTTCACGAAAATTTCATGTAAGAGAAGTAAATCATTTTAATGGTACAATATTCATCTGTATAGAATTAGAATCTTACTGACTAATATCTAACATATCGAAATAAAAATACTAATAAAAGAATAATTATATAAAAGCTGTCAAAAAGCACCCATAGTCAGCCATTCGCTTTGTGTTTCCAGGTCCATTGCGTGAAGCTTATAAAGGTCGTTTTCATCTTGTTTATGTAAAAATAAATTTTCCGTAATTTACTTGAAATGTGGTTACCATATTATCAATACGCTAAGGATACCCTGAGATGGACGTATTGTCTGATTGCGGTGGGGTATTAACCGCCACATTGATCTGTAATGACGTATCTATGTAATTATATATATAATACAGTTAATCGTCTTGGTTAGGATAATGTGCTTCATTGGCACGTTAAATCTTGAGATTGAGTGATAATTAAACAAATTTCTATCCATTATCCGCAATGAAATTAAAATCACTATTATTGATTTAATATTTTAGTTTATTTATACAGATATTTTTGCTATTGTAATATCGCACGCTTAGTTACAAACTGACCTAAGTCCAAAAAGTTGATTTTTAAGAAATCGCAAAAAGCTTCTTGTCATTTACGACTTATTCCGCATTAAACGGCACTATAGTAACAAAATATGTAGTTTAATAATAGTTAATGAAGTATATTGAAATTTTATTTTAAAGATATTTTATAATTAAACAGAATTATCTATTTAAAAAAAAATAAAAAAAAAAATTTACCAGGAGGGTGAACTTTTTTGGGAACAACTTTAATTAACTGACCTTGTTCTGTATCTCTGCTCATCGGGCAACAGTTCCACTCTGCTTTCAACGTCCTTCTTGATGACAACTTGATTTCCGTCAACCCACGTTATCTAAACAAAGAAACATCATAAATTAATATCATATGCAACGAAGACTTCAATATCGACATCCTCTTTCTAGACTGAGAGAGTTAACTTTTGGACCAAAGCATAATACCGGAGCCAGACATAGCTCTAAGTGTTTGTACATTTTTGTCCTTGACGACTACAAAGTACTACAAAACTTTGCGCAGTAACACAGAGTCCCCGGCCACATTACATGATCATTGAAATCATCATTCAAATGAAGCTATGTCAGGCTCCGGCATGAGAGCTAGTTCCTTAAGAACTATATTTGTCCTCGGGCCTTTGATTCGCGTGTTTTCGACCTGTCACTATCCCTGAAAGAAGTTTTTACAAATTAAAATTCTTTATTTGCCAGCATTGTTAGAATGTTTTTATTATTATTTAAGATGTACAATCTGCCATCAGATGGCGTGCAAAATTATTATATAAAACTTTCAATATATAGATATATCAGCGGTCATGTAAACCTTACTTGAGTACAGAAACATTACATGAAAATCAAGTAGTTCCTCGAATCTGGAACTTACGTATTCAGACCCGAAATGAATTTTCAGTGTTTATATTCACGATAACCAAACATTTGCGCCTAAATGGCTCGCCTTCCGAATATCTTGCTGGGATTAATCATACGCTATTTCCATTACGGACGTTGAACTGAATTTGTTTAGAATGCGTAATGCATGTGTAATTGCATGAATTATTATAGTTATAAATTATTTTACTGTAATTTCAGTGTTGACATCGAAGAACATAAATAGAAGTTATATCGGTATCCTGCCCAAACCTTGGGTTACTTACTATTTACTACATTCTATTATCCTTAGAGGTAGCGCCAGGCATGTAGCCGAATTGGGCCAGCGCGTCCGAGTGCTGTCATGTCAAGTGATGGTGTTGTTGTCGCGTTTCGTTCGGTTTGTGAGACTTCCCGGTGGCCTAAACTCGTCATTAAGGGCCAGTGTTTTTTTAGAAGACGGCTCCTAATACAAGCTTTTAATTTAAGCCTAGTAGGTGTGGGAAAACGGAATATTAGATATACCTAAAAAGTATTCCTAATATAAAAAACCCTTTACATAAAAAAAAATAATAAAAAAAAGAAAAAACAATGGTTAAACTATAGCTAATATTGGTCTAGTAATTTTGAGTGAAGCGCGTACATACAGACAGCTATATTATATTAGTCTACACGTGCTAAAAATAATTTAGTGCATACTTAGCTTTAAAATGGCTGTAGTTGACAAATAACATAAAATTTGGCAGAATTAACACCTTGAGCTTCCTGAGATGTGTGTATTGAACAAGCAATCAAAGCATAGACAAATATGTGATTTTTTTTTTGTTACGCATGATTTAAAGGTTAAGGTTTTATCCGATGAGATAAAGTTACATTACATGCATATGTCACCGGAGCACCGCAGCCGATTTGCTGGCATTTGAAAAATGAATATCTTTTTCCAAAAAATTCCATCAGGAAATTTTTATTTATTTATTTCTTAAAACACATTACAACTGCTATTTCAGACTACGCCCAATGCAACAGTGTCGTTACTTTAAATAACACAATACATGAAGTGTCGTAGTTTTAAAAACATTTTCTGAGCATGAGAATAGATCTATCTTCTCAGCGACTAGATTTAGCGTGCGTATACAACGCGTTAAGGGTGCTTGAGACAGAAGATTCTTACACACAGACTTAACAACTCTAATACACCCGGATTGGATAAGGTAAAGAAAAGAATAGAGAAAAGATAAAGTAATAACTATATCAAATGTTATGCATTTCTGTTCATAATTGTAGAAGTTAGACATGGTCGAAACGGACGCGCGGACCAACACAGCGGAACTGTAAGGGTCCTTGTAGAATAAAAATAATTAACCTTAAAAAACTGAAAATTATGGTCTTATGACATTACGACATTGCGTCGAGTTGATATGGGTGAAATTTCTTGTTCTAGCGTAGTGCCCGGTGCGGTGGTACAATTCAGATGTTGGTATTAGTCAGTACAATGCATGAACGAAATAAAAAACTCATCTCAACTTATCTCATCCTACAAATGGTTAGATTTGCGTACTATATGCGTTTTTGAAAGCTGCGAGTATTAAGTTTTAATTTTTTGTGCAACGACATTGTTATATTGAAGAATGCATTTACAGTCGCCATGACTACTCTTTGACACAATCTTATAGTAACATGTGTACATGTGTATGTAAATCGTTTGACATTGGTGTGCGTGCTGTGGTATATTAATAAATGGTCATGTAGTAAGGCCTAGGGCTTTGTGTAGCTACGCAAAGTTTTATAGAACTTTGTAGTCTTCAAGGAAAAAAATATACAAACACTTTGAGCTCTGTCTGGCTCCGGCATAACAATAGATTTTTCTTAATTTCTAGTAAACCTACCGGTGTTCGCGTATGGCGCGGCCGTCGGGTGGATGTCTCCCATGACCCTTCTCTTACAATCTGAGGCGTCTCCAAAAGGCGTCCCTCTTACTGATGGAGAGGTAAGAAGACAAATGCAATTTTTCCTTTTTTTAAGTGACAGCTTCTATAGGCAGGCTTGTATACATTGTCTGTGTATATATTATTACTATTAGATATTATTTAGAGCCTCAATAGCTCAACGGTATAAGGTATGGACTGAAATCTGCAAGGTACCCGGTTCAAACCCCACCGCCGTTGGTAAGACGCCAGCGGTAGTGCTACACATAAAGTATTCATTGAGTTTTCAACCGCTCTGTGCATCATGATCAAGGGAAGCATAAGTTGGGAAATACTCGGAACAAACTGATTAATATTTATGGAGATTACAACCCAACAAGTAACGGCTCTTGATGCATTTTCAGGTGATGCAAATTTTCTTTATATCGCCTGAAATTTCCATTCACTCTTTCTTGATAAAGAGGTCATAATAGTATATAACGATTTGAAATTTTTGCTGCATTTCTTTGCGATTTCATTATCGGTCTCGTTCGTATATATCGTATTTCGTACACTCGTTTCAAAGACAAAAGTAAGCCGAATCGTGATCGGAGGAAATGTTTCCAAACTGCGAAGGTCTAGGTGATTTGTTGTTAGTGTTAATGTAATGCCGGAGCCAGACATAGTTTCATTTGAATGATCATGTAGTGTGGCCGGGAACTTTGTGTAACTTCACAAAGTTTTGTAGTACTTAGTTGACTTTAAGGAAAAAAATGTACAAACACTTTGAGCTATGTCTAGCTCCGGTATAAAAGACACCCTACAAAACTAATATTGGGAATACTTTCTTTGTAATATTCAATAACGAATCGGATTAAGTGATGATTGTTTTTTTTCTACGTTTAACAAAGAAACCTTATTCATAACATAGTGTCTCACATGAATGCTCCAAAAGAAGGTGACCGTAGTCAATATCTCAAATCCACCCGTATAGTCGTTAAGAAATATTCATATGTATAATGATAAATTGTATCATATACTTAATAAAAGCTATAATATTACAAAGAATATCAATCTTCACACAGCGCCCGTCGCATTTAAGGCACATATTCACACACTCTCCTTACATCTATACTAGGCTTTGGACTTATCAAGTTTGAAGGGACAAACACTAAAAAAACATATTTTATTTCCAACTGTACGTGAATATCGCGGGACAAATTAATTTTATACGTCATATTTTATCAACATTATTAACAATTTAAAACGTTATAATTTATCAGACATCGCGAATATTTTACGCTCGCTCTTCTATTAACTTAGCGAATTTAAGATTTACCGCGTTACGCGTTTGGTTTTAAAACAACAAAATTAAAAATAAAAAAAACATAAATATTTATACTAGTTTAAACACAACAGTTTCTTCCAAAAAGGTCGTTTAATTTGTATGACAGGCAGGCCTGCCAAGATGGCCGCGTCGAATGCGTCCTTCAGCTGTTTCCTCGTTTTCGCGGATGTTTCAACGTAAACTGCATTTATTTTCGCAGCCAGGGCTCGCGCTTCTATTTCTGTGACCGCGTGCTCTCCCCGCGCCTGCAATTAAAACATTATTAATTAAAAACACGTAATATTAGCTCAATATTACTTAAAAACATTGAAACACGTCATAGTAACTTCTAATGTCTATAAAGCTCTCTTCTGACTTCCACGCTTTTGTATTGTGTCAGCTCCATGTTTTGTAGGGCTGGAGTTATTCTTGCTTTTATTACGTGGTGCGTAAAAAAGTGCATCATTTTTTAGTAGCGTGTGTATGAGCACCCATAAGATTTTTAAAATAATTGGGGATAGGGCAGATTTAAACTTGTTTGTCAACTTCACTGAGCTACACATATTCTCAGTGAAGCAGCCAAGTAACTGATTAAGCTGATGTTTCCTTTTATTAATTTTAAAATACTCTAACTAACATAGTACAAGTATTTTGTGAAATTGCTGCGCTAGTTAAAGGAAACTGTGATACAGGAAAAGTGCATTCCACTAAATTAATACACAAAATATAAGTTTGAAATTATCAATCAAAAAATCAAAAAATCAAATTATCAATAAAGAATACATTTCAAGAATAAAACTTAGTCACAATAATAAAGTTTTATATGAAGAAAACTAATCTACCTATACATTACAAAAATAACTACTTATCCATATATAAGTAGTGTTTTTTTTTTAAAACAAATTAGAGCATTATTAGATAATCACATATTTAACTATTGTTTTTGATATATCTAGATAGACAGATAGAACTTACAACATTTTAACATGTATATAATTACATGTTCTACTTACTGTTATTTCTTCCAAGCCGTTGACAATGTTAGAGCCTTTTCTAGTGGCATCTTCATATATTCTCAACTTGGAGTTATCCTCAGAGGTGGACAAAAGGTCAAATAGCTCTTCATTATACAACTCCAGGTACGACACACGAACCGTGTACTCTGTGTTTGTTATACGGAGCTCATCAAAAAGCTGGCTCAGTGCTCGGGGGATGATGCCAGCCATAGGATCCTGAAAGCCAAATTATAAATTTATCATAGTAACTATAATTAATTAATTATATTAAAATATTAATTACTTAATAAATTAATTAGTTTTTAAATGTAGTTTCCAAATGCAGCTGGTATATCTTTGTAACTAAATAAATAAAATAACCAAAAATGTTTCAGTCTAAAAATGCATGCCCCTCCACTAATTAATTGCAACGCTTGCTTTTGTTTGGGCAGCGTTTTTCCTGTAAACTCAAACTTAGCCATGCGCTTAAAGCGGATGATATTGACGAGCTGCCATCGATACTCTATTTTATATGTATGAGTGAAGACCTTGGTGGGGCGTGCAGTTTTAGACTGTATGCACTATACTTGTAAAACACTATAATGTATTTTAATAAACAATTTTCGAGTTTAATATTATTTATAATCAAAAAGACAAGCAAAAAATCTCACACTTTGCCAATTGGATTCATCGCCAGTTGCTTCACCAACCATAGTGTGTGTCTTTCCTGTACCAGTTTGTCCATATGCAAACACAGTGCAGTTATATCCAGCCAACACTTCCTCTATCAATGGACTTACTACTTCCTGATAAACCTCTACCTGAAAATTAATACATATAAAGGTTATAGAGCTGTTGTAGAGAAACATTTCTTAACATTCCATGGATTCACATATCAGTGCCCGGGAGTTTTGATCCAGGTGTAGGTTTAAGAGTACTCTTTCTAGTGGCCATTAACAGTCACCTTCACTGCTAGTGATTCCTCCCCTGCCTAGCCAAACCTGGTAGGATTCTACTAGTGCAGTGTTAGATAATATTTCTAATAAAGAATTTATGATAGTTCTTGACAGGGATAATTATTTTGGTAGGTTGTACAGGTATTTAAATAAATACACCCTTATTAGCCGGACTACTGTTATTCTTTACGCTTAGTTTTGCAGTCGGAATTGTTTATTACAATATTTTTTTAATTTTTTAATCATGACACTATATTTGTTCATATTAAAACAAAATAACTTTAGAGTCTTTTTTTTATGTTACAAGGCGGCAGACGAGCAGGCAGCAGGCAACAAAATGCCTACAGGCGCCAATGGACATCTGCACGACCAGAAGGCCAGCAGATGCGCTGCCGGCCCTGAATGACGAGTTTTAGGCCACCGGGAAGTCGATGTTTTGAAGGACTTACTTAATAAAGAACTAAATTACATACAGGAGAAGGTAATATAAAATACTCCTTTAATAGGCTAGTTGACTATTTTTCCGGAATTAGTTAATATTATGCTTTGCCGTCAACTTATAATACAACGACCATGTTTTTGAAAAGAGGTGACGTGTGCTTAGATTGCTGATTAGTGTCACGTGATTTATGTCTTTAATTTAATTGATTTATATTTACAAAATATTGAACAATCTGACATATTTTAGTAATTCCACTTGAATTATGTTAACCTAAACCTGTGTTAACTATCCAGAATAAATAATTATTGGGATTTCTCTTAGTGGAAACTACCCTATTGTCGAATGCGCGAGAACCAAAGTTACATCCTGTGATTGTTTCTCCAAACATTTATAATTTTCTAACATAATTGCATCTTAGTGCTTTGGTGCCAAAGGAAATTAAAACCTTTTATTTTCCGATTAAGAATAATATAATGCAGCAGGGAGCCTTGAAAATAATTTTAAATTTAAACATGTATAAAACTTTGTATCGAATATTAAAATAAAATAGTATTATACCGTAGACAGACAAAGTTCAATATGTTTGTACATTTTTATCCTTGAAGTCCTCAAAGTACTACAAAATTTTGTACAGTTACATAAAGCCCCCACACTACATGATCATCGAAATGATCATTCAAATGGAGCTTTATCTGACTCCGGCATTAGTTATTTATGGAAAACTCACAGGTTTTTAAAATATTAAAATCATTTTATTTCAGATGATAGAAACTGAAGAAATAATCTTATGGAATCAGACGCGTGAAATAGAATTGAAGGAAGTGTTCTTTAAAATACTACACGATAAGATGCGCTTTTTAATTTCGTCTGAAATGGTGCTGCAAATTTTTAATTACGTTGAGTTTGCTTACGAGCAAGTGGTAGCTCCAAATGACGCTAATCTGAGTTCTTTAGATATGATGTCATCTCTTGAAAAAGAATATAATTTATTGATGTTAGACTTATCGATATTTGATTTAGATGTTATTAAAACCATCGAGAAAGAAACGTACGATAATGAGGCAAAAGAAATGAAACAAGCCAAGGATGCTAGTAAATTATTAAAGGACGTAGATAAATTGAGTAAAAGACTAAAGTTTTCGTATGAACCGACAAAGAAAAGTTGTTGAATTATTTTGTATGAATTTTAGTCTTACATAAAACAATAAAAGTGTCATTAATTCATATTAATAATTATCTTTAAATTAACATAGTATAACAAAAGTAGCTTCCCTTTTTTGTACGCTTGGAATTTATAAACAATGCAACGGATTTTATTGCGTTTTTCATGAATAAATAGAGTGATTCAAGAAGATTTTTCACTGTAGAATTAGAGACCATAGTATGTCGGTTTTTCAACGTAATATGATATCTATATAGATATACTAGTATATTATAGTGATATATAATATGCCACTAAATATATTTTTATGTTAAAATGTTGACAATATGGCTCGCACCGTAAAAACTATACAGTGGCGAAATTTACTTTATTTGGTATAATCCAATCCCAAGTTTCATAACTTGGGACGTTTGGAACCTATGAAGGTTTTGAACCAAAACGCGTGTTGGAGTATACTTTGCATCGTTCCTATGCCTAAGACTTTATGTAAAAAAGCAAATACCTACATAAATTGTTGGTAATTGTCTCTAGGTTCCTTTTGTATATATCATTGCCCTAAAATATGAAGGGTTGGACAAAATAAATTGTCATTTGGATAGTGACTTTTAGGAAAAACAATAGTTGGGCGGATTGTAGTTTGCATATGAAGGGGTATAAGTCAAAATTTAAAAAAATGATAATTTATGTTTCATTATTGAAGTAATGTTCTGGATAAACCCACATATAAATTAGTTTTAAGTTGTAAAGTTGAAAGGGCATATTTATTTATTTTTATGGTTAGGCATTGTGGCCAAATTTACTACGGATACCGGACAACGGCGCTACAAGAAGATTTGCCGATGCGTTGCCAGCACTTGATAAACGAAAAAAAACTTCAGCTTCTTTCATAAAAGCTTAGTTGTATTAGTAGTCCCATAAGACTTGCACGATTGTAGTTAAGGAATCTGTTTTAAATGCAGGCAGCGCATCGGCACCTCTTATGTTACAGATGTCCATGGGCAACGGGATTCTGCCGTTTGTCCTCTTCTACTATTAAAAAAAGAATTTGAAAATCATGAAGCCCTTAAGCGGATTGAAAACCACAGACAGACGCTATGTTAAAAATTGTCTATATATAAACATATTTAAATCGAAGCAATTTCAAGTACACTTGTGTACGTATATGTCATTAAGTCAAACCATAACGGGTTCGACATTGGTTTTGGGGAACCGGTTGGACACACGATCGAGTTGGGAAATGGCACAATCTCTTTATTCATTATTTATATATTTTACTACTTAAGAAACGCTATTAGGAACGTGGTGTGAAAAAATATGTGAAGTTAAATGTGTCAGATGTTACACGTTCCAGTGTTATGCTCTCCACTGAATAAACTCCAGTCGTGCGTTGAAGCTGACACACGCAATTTTCTATTAGCAACTCCTTATGTCTTTTTTTTTAATTTTTAGTTAAATTCGTCAAAAAAACTCAATATAATATGATTTTAATGTATTATTAGACCGTCCATATAAAATGCTTTTTTATTTCACATTTTAAGAATATTACAACGACCTCTAAATATTCTAGAACTTAGACTTTTGTGAGCGGAATTTATACTTATTATAAAAACGGCTTTTAAACACACTTTTGATGACAAGTGATCTCAAATCTGAAGTTATTGTGAAAATGGTGATAGCAAAAAAATTATCCGACTGAGTTTGTTGTGTGCTCTTCTCAGTGCAGGACGCGATGAACCCCCGTAAACTTAGAGTTTAAGTCGTAAATTTATCACCAAATAATGATTAAAAAAAAAAAGTAATATACATATGATGTTCATGAGTGCTTACAAAAAAAAAAAAGAATAAACGATTTTGACTTTGACTTTGACCATGATTTTGACTTTGACTTTGATTTTGACTTTGACTTTGACTTAATCTTATACTTATCTTATATAGTATAAAACAACCTCGCTTCCCGTTCTTCTACGCTTAGATCTATTAAATTACGCAACGGATTTTGATGCGGTTTTCATCAATAAACAATTCGAGAGGAAGGATTCTATGTATAGATATATATTTATATGCATATAAACATCGTACCCGTGCCAAGCCGGGGCGGTCCGCTAGTTAACAATAACGGGCATAGTTACAGACATACGGAATAATTATATATGTAGATGATATATCGAAACATCACGAGGTTCTATATCTCTTTGTGGCACAGATAATTTACGCATAATAAAACTGTCATCTCTTAAGACATTTGAATTACAAAAACGCGCGTTTCGTCATTAAGGCCGGCAACGCATCTGCTAGCCTTCTGGTCGTGCAGATGTCCATGGGCGTCGGTAGGCACTTAGGTGTCTGCTGCCTGCTCGTTTGCCCCTTGTAAAATAAAAAATAAAATAATAATTTCTGAATCCGATTGCATTTAATAATCTCACATAATAAAAATAATAGATTTTCTGATTTGGTTTATTTCTTTATTAAGATACAAATTGGCTAATTACTGTCTTGACTGTCCAGTTTGCGCAGTGTGCAGTGACTCTGCCTCAATCACACTCAAGTACGCCTGTTTATTTGGCAAGATGTTACGTCGCACAAGACGCCATGACAGTCATAGCACTTTGACGCTAAAACTTATGACGATTTATATAAAACCGCATAATTAACTAGGTGAAAGTTTGTTTTTCGCCGATATATTAATATTTTAGGTTTGGTTGACTGCAAGGTATAATATTAACTAGTTTCTGAAAAACAATCAACGAGCCTATTTTAAATTTATCATTAAAAATATAAATTTTGAGATGGAAGAGTAGGAACGTCTGGCACGAGCATTATCGTACTAAATAGATGGCCCCACCAACAATTGTACGATTATCATATATTTGACAAATAAACTATTTTTTTTTTATCGAGAATTCCGTATTTCAATACACTTTTCCAGTTGTACAAATGCATTTCCATTAAACCGAAAAGCTTAGCTGGCTAGCTTTGAAAAGCATTAACTCTTTATTTCTTTTTCTTTATTTCTTTAGTCAAAGCAATAAAATTGCGCAATAAGAATTTTAGGATAAAATTCTCATAACGTTATGAAGGTTTTCCCAAAGCGCGCGGATTTCACATTTTCGGTTATTAATACTTTTTGTGTGAGGCCGTTATAATGCGAGATAAAGTTTATTGAGATTGATGGGGTTTATATGTGTTTTAGCTCCTCTGGCGTACCTTTAAATTGCGATGGTATTATATACAAAAATGATTAGAAACACCTACCCACTCATGCGAATCCAGCTTTTACCGCTATTACCACCCGATGCCCGCCTATAAAAAAAGTTATCTCTATAGGATTTTATAAAGTGGTGACTTCTTATTTTTGGCTCTTTTCGGTTGTTGAACTCTTTAAAAATAATGACGTAATCTATACTTATATATAAAACTGAAGAGTTTGTTCGTTTGCTTGAAAGCGCTAATCTCAGAAACTACTTGTTTGAATGGAAAAAATACTAGAAAGACCATTTATCGAGGAAATTGAATCTATTTTTTTTACTTAATTTTACTTGGACAGAGTCGCGGGTGCAGCTAGTTTTAAAATAAAATGCCACTGCTAAGTCGGTAATATTCCATTAAAATTCCAGTGGAACTTCCAGACCACCTGTTATCTTCTCAACTTCTATAAGCACCTGATCACTGAATCACTAACCATTAATAAGATAAATCGTTCAAATAAGATAAAAACAAAAGCTCAACAAACAAATTCACATTCACAGTAATAATAATATTGCATAATTATTAATTTAGAAGTACCGTAATCTTTTCAATAACACGGCGCTCTCATAAGGCACTAATATTATTCCATATTATATAATATTATGACATATGTAATATTATGTTATGCGCATTCGGGGCCGTACAAGCGCGTCGTACGAGAATAATCATACAAGATTAAACTGGAGACCACACATTAATACTGTATGTTCTAAGTTGCGTGCCTTCCTAGCAAAAATAAGCCTTGTAAACATACACGATAGCTCAATAGGTACTCTATGTTGTACTTGTTTCAATCCCCGACAACACTTTAAAAAATAATAAAAATAGATCCGTTTTCCCTTCACACTTTAGTCCTGGCTTAGGACAGGCAGAAATACCTATATCACTCATCACTTATTCACTTATATGTTTAATAAGTATAGCCAAAAAGTTCAATGAATTATAATTAACATCGCGTTTAATTCCGACTGTCAGCCGTCATTAAATCACTTTTATAACTGTCCAGTTTTTTACGCTGGGAAATTCATACGTACGGCCACACTTTATCAATTTTTAAGGAAATTTGGTCAAAAATTAAATAACTGTTTTTGTTACGTAAATATAACGAGAATCGAGTACCAAGTACTATCCTTAAGTATTCTAAGTGTCTCACCAGTCACACTGTGTCTTTATAATGCAAATACGTGTCACCTTTGTGACACCTGTATGTGAATGGTGGTAAACAAGCAGAGGGCCTGTCTCACGTATAGCAGCTACCGAAGTCTATAGATGGATACTATTATGTATGTATGTGTATGTGGCTGCGTCCACCGCTGTCATATATTAGAACACTAAATCAGTGTGTTACAAGCTACCGGCTGATTCACTAGTGTCTCATAATCGAATACAAAATAAATCAAAAAAGAATAAGCAGCCGCACAGTGTGCATGCATCATTCTTGTTTCAGCTTGCAAACGGTATACACTTTTTGTGTAAGTTTGTAAGAATTATTTTAAAAGAGTCACTAAGAGTTTCTTGCCGGTTCTTCGCGTGGTTTGAACTGGGTTGAACCAGTAAAAATAAGTGTGAAATGAAATACATTTATGAAAAAGCGAAACTGAGTTTTGATCTATTGGCTAGTCCCCATAATAAGGAGCTGCCCTACTGGGAAAGTACCCTTATAGAAGACACTCATACACACAAATACTGCCACAGCTAATAAATACTATTCACGTATGTTCTTCTGGTGAGTGAGGTTGTTATACAGTTGTTAGGGTACGGGAACTGACATCATTGTGATGCGTGAGGGAGATGTGCAAATTGCTGTATATTGAGATTAAATGAGAAAAAGACGAGTGTAAAACAATCATTGTATTAAAAGAAGTAAACTGTATCTTTGTAAAATTTCACTTAATGTTTTAATAGTATTTGTAATTAAAACGCCAAACGAACTTTCAAAGAAACTTAATTGCAATGATTGTTTGCCCAAACACAAATAAGAGACGGGCCTTTTACGAGACACGAACAAGAGGGAAAGATAAATGAACAACTTTCGGACATTTCACCTTTCTTTTAATTACATTTTTGGCGTGAATATTGCACCATGTTTATGGTTAAGCAATTGCATGACTGTTTGATTTTAAGAAAATCTTTTGTAGAGTACGCAGTGGTCGGCAACGTGTAGCCTGCGACCCCCCCTCTTTGTGGCCCGCGACTGCCCTCTTTGTGGCCCGTGAATCCACTCTTTGTGGCCCGCGACTGTTTTTTAAATAGCAGTCAAACATTTATAAATAGACAATAATTTCATTACACGAACGTAAAGTCTCGTTGTGATGTGATAATTTTAGCATTTTTAATATTGCTTACTAATGTCTATAACATTATTAAATGCCTAGATACCTATTTTTTTTTACTCTATGACACACGGACGTCTGTTCCTAAGGTAGACAACTTAATGCCTGTGTTATAGGTAACAGACGCCTGTTATACACATGAGAGTATTGCATAAAGCTATGATCCATAAAATAGTAACGATCAATTTTTTGATAGCGTCAGTCGTCAGAGACAGGGCCACCCTCGCACCCCGCCGCGCGCATCGCCGTGCCGGCCGACATCCCGCCGCACCTTGCCGAGGTCTACTTAGAAGGTTTGTTATTATGTGGCGCCTTTATAGCAATAACCACTGAAACCTTGGTGGTTTAAAATCGAATGGACATCGACGTTGTCACATTAAACGGGATTACTTGAGAACTGACAAAATGTATACAATTTTACGTATCTTACTTGTAAATACATAAAATATTGGAAGAGGTGACTTTTTTTAAATTTTGCAAGCTAGTTAACAATACCCCAAAACTGTATTAATTAGAACAAAATAGCTTGACAATTTTTTTTTCCTGAAAACTTTACGTTTTCATGATTTTCTTTAATAACTAATAATTTTTTTGACCATTTTAAAAAAGTCCATGCAACTGTGTCAAAATTGTGTTGCGTCTCCGCAGGTCGCAAACTAGGCATGCAGTGCGGTGGCAACGGCACCGTGCCGGCGGGCGCGGCCAACAAGCACAAGTGCGGCAGCAAGCAGCGCCCCGCGCCGCCCCACTCCGACCACCACCTGCCGCCGCCGCCCGACATACTGGAGGACCATGTGAGTACAACACATACTAGTTACATGCCCACTATCTCATCGCATTAACACTTCTCTGACATTGACTCCCATTTAATTTTCATCACTCGCAAAATACTGAATAAACGCTTGAATAATGCGTTCAGTCTAAAAATGCACGACCCTTCAAAGTATTCAATTCTACATGCAAAATAGTGTAGTACTTTTACCCTTAAATGTAATGTAATTTGGTAGAAGGGCGTGCATTTTTAGACTATACGCACTCTACCAAATTATCACATCAGTGCCTATTCCTTCATAAGAAGGCAAACATGTGGTAACACAAAATGATTACTTTTTTCATAAAATACTGATTATATGACGAAAAGTATTAACATCAATTTGTAATTCTTTAAAAATAAAACCACCCTTACAAATGTATGTTTGTGTATACATAAAGGCCATGTATTATTAATATACATTTTTGCGAGCTTGGACTATTAAGCTAGGACTTTAAAATAAAAAAATTGATATACATTTATAGGTAATGTCACTTTTAACCTAATGCAAATATTTTCACCTTCCTTCCAGCTAAATGCTTATCTCTTATCTTATATTGGGTGATTCTGTATAATTTCCTACACATTTCACTACATTAAGATAGCTTTTCCACACTCTCACTCTGTTCAAATTCAAATTGGAGGTTTCCCTTAGAGGTTTCAAAATAGTGTTTGGAGAAGGATTAATATCGTGTTTATAAAAACATATTCACAAATAATACATTATATTAGAACAAATTTGGTTCGCATGAAAAGGATTATAGTGAGCCAAACGTAAAAGATAGACATATGCTGTTGTGGACTTTCGTTTTGTTGTTGTGAATTTAAAACTTTTAAAGGGGAACATTTCTATCTTACACGATTTTTGCGGAACTTTAATCATTTATGCGGATGCTCTCAAAAAGAACCGCTAATTTTGAAGCATTATTATAGGTGCTGCGTGATGATGTAGAGCCTATAGCCTTCCTCGATAAATGAGCTATCTAACGCTGAAAGAATTTTTCAAATCCGACGAATAGTTCCTGAGATTGCGCGTTCGATTAAACAATCAAACTCTTCAGCTTTATGTACAGGGTGTAACGTCTAACGTTAAAATTAAAATCACAAAAATCATCTTGGAAAAAAGAGATTACAGATATTGCCATCCTCCAAAATATTGAAGAAATTTGTTTCGGATTTAAAATCGCATTGGGACAGATAGTAATAATGATATTATACAGTAGTCAGTTAAAAAAAATTGTACATTTCAAGTAAAAGCTGATGAACAATTTCACCACCCAGGGAGTCTAAAATCATGTACTGAATCCATGGGATGCGTATCCGGTACAATGTTTTTAAGCCCTGTATTAGTATAGATTTGTCCCAACTTGAGAGATAAGATAGTTTTTTCTCTTCTCCCCCAAATCACTCTGCGACAGCAACGTAAGGTCTCCTAGTCGGGTAGCCGGGTCTGTTGTTCGTATTTGACAATCGCATATATTGTGATGTTACTTAAAATAAAGTAAGCATTTTGAATTATACAATGCTAAATAAATTTTTCTGATTTTATTGAAGTATGTTTAAGTAATTCTAAGTATGTACTATGTTTGCTTAACTTTTTCAATTTTCTGGATACTATCAGATATATGAATACTCTAATAATTATTAGCAAATAAATATTACCAGTCTTCTAAAAATATTTTACACATTACATGTCTCATAATATGTATAAACAGAAACGAGAAATTAATTAATTACTTTGTAATTAAAACTGTACAACTACGAGGAAATATTTAGTAAAGGCTAAGGTTGTAATTTTTTACATTGTTAATAGTTTGGGCCTTATTTAATTGCAAGCAGCTTTTGAAACCTAGATTGTCTAAATAACTTTTTGACTAGTTTTGTATATAAAGGTAAATCGCTTGCTTGGTTCAATTTGACTGCACAATCACGCATGCCTTATGGAATTGCTCTTCATTTGCATCATGGCCAGGAGTGCTATATCCTTAGCCGATTAGAAAGTGATCATGCACTAAAAATACATTGAGGCCCTTTTGCAAGTCGACTTAAAAATTAATATCATGCTTCAATTTATTAATTCTGGTCAAATTTTTATCATCACGCAGGTGATGGCTAATTTGTATGATGAAATTCTAATTATAAGAGCTTTTTAATTGTTTCAATTAAGCATTTCTACAACTTGTTACGTTTGTAATGCTATGAGGACATAAATTTACGTCCTCGTAGCAATTTAATATAGCTACTTAGCAGTTAACATTAAAAAAAAACCAGACTTAACATGCTTTGAGATTATTGATGTGTTAAATTAAAAAATGTATTTGTTCATATAGAATATCAAAGCTTTTATCTTATAATCGTCCTTATTAAGAGTCTTAATAATAACTGTATTGAAATAAAACGACTATAATTGGTATTCCTAATTACTCGATATGAGTTGGAATTGAGCTCTCAGCAGAAATTCCATTATATACTAATTCATAAATTTGCTTGTTTATTTTCGTGTTGTTTCATCTCGTTAGAACAAAAACTGTACATACTCTTAAACCTGCACCAGAGTCACAAGTACCAGGCACTGATATGGTTCCTTTCTCTGCAAACGCAATGGACCCGGCACCCGCACGGTGAATCCATGGAATGCTAAGAAATTTCTCTCTCTATGATAACTATATTAAGGCTAACTTCTTGTATTATTTGACTCCCTCTATTTCTTGATAGTAAATTATTATATAAACTCTCTGCACACTAAATGACATCTTAAATTTATGAGAATCATACAAATTACCCATTGACTGCTGTAACTATTGTCGGTTTGATTTTAAAATCTACCATTTTCTGCTTGCTTTCCACAACGTAGATGTGCCATCACGACTCGGTGCATAAGCATAAGCTATCCCTCCCGCCCGGCTTTACGTGGAAGGATGTTAACAAGAAAGTTAAAAATAAAAACAAATTTGAAAAAAAAATTAATGTGAGTGAACACATTTCTCCAATGTCATGTTATGTTGTAGTGTGTGATTCCTCCATGTAGATGTTTATTTTCGTTTTGGTTTTTTTTTAATATTGATCTTAATTATATATTTATCACTCCAAAGTAGAAAAATAACATAGCATGCGCAATTGGTGTAGTTTTAATTTATAAGTAATAAATTTAATTTCGTTTATTTATATCCTCATTACTTATTATTGGCTTTAGTGGTGTTGTGGGCTAATCTTACATTTTCATTACACTTTACTACAAAAAAAGAAAAATATTATTGTGTTTTATATATTTTTTATTTACTGATATTACAATTTTAGTATTGTAGAACGTAGATATCTGTGCTCTTAAAAAACATTTCAATAAGTAAATAACGTTGTATTCGTCTTTTACAGAGGGTAGAAGCAATACCAGGTCAACCTCGCAACGAAACACTGCCAGCCACTGAAAGAATCATGCTTAATCTAGCCGATACCTCGGGTATGTTATAATGACGTTTAAAAAAAACATTATAAATTTCATCTAAAGGGATATAAATAAAGAAACATATATTTCAGATTCCAATATCTCTGCTATATTTAAATTTTATAGGGATATTTTATTAAATAAAATTATTTGTTGAAAAATTCAGGTTTAATACTTTTATAGTACATTACATTAAAAGCCCATTAAACTTTTGAGGCTGAAAAAAATATTTTTTTTTTGAAAACTGTGCGGATATATTGGCTTATAATAAAGTACTGTAGCTTAAATAAGCTCCCAAGCCATTGTCCGTGTCAGTAAAAGAATCGTATTGCACAAAGGTCCGCCCACACTCGCCACGTCGGCGCTCCACGCCCTCGACCTCCAGTTCTGCGCTCAAGGCAAGTCGCCCATCTTAACAATTTACTAACTGTATCGATACTGGTGTGTTGTACGTTTAAGCTGTGGCAACCTGCTTTGATATCAACTCGTACCGCTTGTGTGAACCAAACGGCTGTGTATATAAATCCATTACAATACACTGTGTACCTTTAGCTTAACTCAGCGGTCGGCAACGCTTGGCCCGCGACCCCTCTCTTTGCGGCCCGCGACTGTTTTATAAATGACAGTCTCATTCTTATAAATTAATAATAATTACATTAAACGAGCGCAACGTTCTATCGAGATGTACTAAAATTAAAAAATTAACAGCATTTGTACCAAAATAAACCTTTTTAATATCGCTTATATCTACCTGTAGACATCTGTTTCCAAATAATTATTTTACGTGTGCGGCCCTCGTACATATCATTTTTAACGATGTGGGCATAACATACCAAAAGCTTGCCGACCTCTGGCCTTAACCTTTTGGGCTTGATTACCGCGTATATTCTGAGGTACATTGATGAGATGACATAATATAGATATACATAATCTCCACCCTTATTTATGGTCCCATTTGATGCTTAGTATAGTGTATCCGATATAACCTATGAGACCTAATACAACTTCATTGACATAATATATCTACAAAGTTAACAAATTGGTACCTTTCCACACCATACATGATGTAACACCATCATTTTATTGACCTCTTTTTCTTCACTGCTAACTAATCGAAGTTTTTCCATATTTCACGAAAGGATATTCGATTTCTTGTTCGTTTATTATTTATTCGAATTGTTTTTTTGTATTATTATGTTTACCATATCTTTACAATCTATAGTTTATATAAATAAAATAAATTTTGAACACGCCATTTTTATGTCATGAGTCGCACTCAGTTCGTGTAATCAAGCCAGTCTTATTTGTTCTTTTGTTGCCATTTATTTTCTTAATATCAGTAATTACTTGCATAAATTATGTGCTCATTTGTACAAAAGCTATAAACGTATATGTTTTTTCTTGATTACATTTGTTACTACGCGTTTTGTACATATATTTTATGATATACACAGTAAAATGGTTTAGTTTCTAAATTTTGGTAAGAGAAACAGTATGGGTCTAGTCAAGTAAAGAATAATTTGTTGCAACGACATAACCACAAGTGTGTAATATTTCTAAACTAATTAAGGACGAGTGGTGAGACCGGTGCTGGTTGAATGATCGCCAATGGCTGGCTTGAAATAAACAATTTAGGTTCTTTTTTATGATTTTTTTTAAGTGTCCATTAATGATCTATAGAAAGTTTTTGATAGACTTTAATTCACAGAAGAATTATTGCATATACGTTATTGATGAGAAATTATATGACCAAATCATATACCGAGGATAACTAAATCAGTCCATTAATTGTACAATCATTTTCATACTTTAATAGTAAATCGGATTCGCATTCGCAGAGTAAAAGCTAATCATGTACTTTTCGCAAATTAATGCCTTATGGCGGGCATCCACGTCTGCGACCGGGTGATAGATGGGTGACCCATTCTAGCACTGGTTTGTATTTGATATCCGACCTCCTCCGTGCTTCGGAAGGCACGTAAAACAGTGGGACTCGATTAATATCACTGAATGATATTCGTTGTGAGGTTGCAGAGATTGTGGGGATTCCGAGGATGGCGTCAGACAGCAATCGGTCATCTTAACTCGCCCCACAGCCACATCCTCTGCATTCAGACCCTGGTACTAGACCGGGTTAACGCTAGGAAGAAGAAGATATTATTAGTTAATAAATTACTTTAATTAAAAAAGGTTAACCGCTACTGCCTTCATAAAATGTCAAGGAACTAAAAAAAAAAAAATTTTACTTGCACTTTTTATTACATACGATTTAGTAGGCCTACCTACTGATGTGTTGAAGATGGGTTATCTAATAATCATCAAGATTGATTGACCCAGTCAAAAATTCTGAGTTAACAAATATTTTAAAAAATACTGTCGAATTGATAACCTTCTCCTTTTTTGAAATCGGTTAAAAAATATATGAACTTAATTTAAGTTAAAAGACACTTGTTAATTGTCCAACTTAAATAAAAAGATTTTGAAGTATGATTATTTTGAGGCGCCGCGCCGTTGACCCGAAAAAAAAAATCATTCACAGACAAAATACTTCAATAAAACTTTAAGAGTACTTTGTACCTGTTACCAGCATTTATTGTTCTCGCGCGAAATTACAGCAAACCGCGATTAGGGGCCGCCATATTGAATTCCTCAAAGCGGTCGCTTTGACAGCTCTTAAAGGAGGTAGAGATGTTATTCAATAAGGAGCAACAGCTTTAAGCTCCTTGTTTCTAAGCTTTAGAGGGTTTATTTCCCGGTATTAGTAGTCTCTTGAGGTTTGGCGTCTCAATGGCGTATTACGAAAATCATTATTTAAGTTACTAGGGTGTTTTGATGGTATTATTTATATTTTTGTTTTTATTTTACATCAAATCTGTACGGTGTGAACCAGTTACACTGACAGATAAATTATTAAATTAAAAAACAATATTATTAATTAGGTATAACATAATATAATAAATTTATATGAAATTAGACAAAATTAAATCAAAATAAAAACAATGTTAACGGGAAGATAAAAATAAAAGAGAAAAAGAATATAAATATATCTTTATTTAATCTTCATTGTGGTGATGGTGAACAATCATATTTCTTCGAACGTCTCTAGGGTTGCTCATAGATGGGGCTTTACTAAATTACATTCTCCTACAGATGTATAAATAAGTTTTCCTTTCATTGGCAACCCTCGAACTCATTTCGATTCCTAAATGTTATTCTTGGAAATGCAGCGATTAGCGTAGTAATCTGGAGACCAGTTTTCCGAGAGTTTTGAAGTCGTCAGTTTCTAAAGTTGTACGTGGAACGTGAACTGAACATTGATTCGTTATCTTAAACGGAAGCTCGATTAGCTTTTTTGGTATGTGATAAGTGGATATGTTTTTTTGATGACTGACTGGATTATTGAAGTAGATGGTATGTCTTTTTTTTCTCCGGGGCTCTGGTTCTACTACCGCTTCAAATCTGAATAACATGAAATTCGAAATTTAAAAAACCCCCGATACTCCACTCGGGTAAGTTCAGTGAAGTCAGTAAATTAATGCCCTACGCCATAACCTCCACACCCCGCGCCCCCCCCCCCGCCCCCCCCCACCACACCCCACCCCCCCACCCGCACCCCCCTAAAGTAGTACTCTAAAGATGGTAATTCTAAAGTAGTACTCTAAAGATGGTAATTCTAAAGTAGTACTCTAAAGATGATAATTCTAAAGTAGTACTCTAAAGATGGTAATTCTAAAGTAGTACCAGGGTCCGCTTGAATCGCAGAGGATATAAGTAAAGTCAAGAGCAAAAACTATACAACACTACTATATGGAACTACTAGCTGTGCCCCGCGATCTAGTCCGCGTGGACCACTTTTATCACTTAGGTGTTTAAAAAATTGATTCTGGATGAGGACCAAGAAGGTGTTTTTATACATCATGTATATAAAAACACCTTCGCAAATAATACATTACATTAGAACAAATTTGGTTAACATAAAAAAAGTTATAGGGAGCCAACCTTAAAAGATAGACATATGCTATCCAGGACTTTTATTTTGAACTTTTAAAGAGGTACGATTTTGTCATACACGACTTGTGCAAAACTTTAACCATTTACGCAGCGCACGCAGCGGAAGCTCTCAAATGGGAAAAATAACCCCCGATTCTGAAACATTCTTCATTGGTGCTCCGTTCCTTTTGGTCTTAGCGTGATTATATATAGCCTATAGCCTTCCTGGATAAATGGCCTATCTAACAATGAAATAATTTTTTAAATCGGAATTGTACTTCCTGAGATTAGCGCGTTCAAACAAACAAACTCTTCAGCTTTATATATTAGTATACATATGATACGCAAATCAAAAGTTTTATGGCCAATTTTCACCCACTCGGCGAGCCCTTTCTATTATTATTAATCAAATTACATATTTAACTTTCTATTTAATATTAACATTTATCTTTATCACTGACTAAAGAACTACATACGCGAAATAAATAAATGTTATATTTCATATCAGATTTCCCAGTATTCGTTATTTATATTTCTCAGAGTCCAGGGTTGCTGACGTGCGAAACAAAATGGCCGTGTGAACGCTTCAACTGAGGTTTGAATTACTAATTGTTTCATATAATACAAAGGTGCCATACTTTGAATTCGACAACTGATAGAATCGACGGTATTTATAGGGAATCCACGGTAAGCGTGAAAATAAACAAGTGCAAGTCAGACTTGCGCGCTAAGGGTTCCGTACAATCACGCAATACTTTACAAGCGTTTTTTAAGATTTTTACTATTCATGAGCTTTATTTTAATTTGATAAAGTCACCTCCGTGTTTTTGTTATGTTGCTACAAATTTATTGTTTACGAAATTTTTCCTGTACTCGTACTTGTCAAATATCATGATTCTAGGCAAAGGGACATACTCAAAGGTTTAGGTTCCCTTTGCAAATGTATGGGAAATCTATACTTTCTTTGCAAATATATAAAGCTGAAGAGTTTGTTTGTTTGTTTGAACGCGCTAATCTCAGGAAGTACTTGTCCGATTTGAAAAATTCTTATAGTGTTAGATAGGTCATTTATCGAGGAAGGCTATAGGCTATATATCATCACGTTAAGTCCAATAGGAGCAGAGCACCCATGAAGAATGTTTCAAAATCAAGGGTTCTTTTTCCCATTTGAGAGCTTCCGCTGCGTGCGCTGCGTAAATGGTTAAAGTTTTGCACAAGTTATGTATGACAAAATTGTTCCCCTTTAAAAGTTCTAAATAAAAGTCCGCGACAGTATATGTCTATCTATTAAGGTTAGCTCAGTATAACCTTTTTTATGCTAATCAAATTTGTTCTAAAATAATGCATTATTATTTGGAAGTACAGTGCTAATTCACTTTTGTGCTACTCGACACTAGATGGCGCTGTGTGATTTTATTTAAAATTATTATCGATGGAAGATAAAGGAGTAAACAGCTTTTACCTTAACACAGAGTAATAAAATAAGTAAATAAGTAATATTCATTTGGGTTGCTCCTTGCAATGTATAAAAAATAAATTGTAAGTGTATTCGATTATTTTAAAGAATGATGTTGTTTCAGGATAGTTAAAATTAATTACAGAAAAAATATAGATATATCTGGTTGCAGACTCGACTTATATATAGTTGGAGTTACAGTTACCGCATCTATGTGGTAGGCGAAGATAACATTATCAATAAAACCTAACTACTTTTAGTTCCCTTAAGGTGCTTGCTGTTTCCCCTTTTCATAAAAAAAAACTATCATTAATTCGCAAATCAAAAATATTAAAAAAACCTTTGTTTAACTTTGTTTTAGCTTTCGAAAGTCTCAGATAATATATTTACTATTGCAGGTACTATGTTTTTTATTTACTCTATGGTGTCCCACTTCTGGGCAATGGCGTCCCTCCTCTTAATCCATTCTTCCCTAGCCGGGGCACTTGATTCCACGTCCTTCCCGCAAAGGCGTCCAAGTCATCGTGCTATCTTTTCCTCGGCCTATCTGGTTATCGGCGGCCATTGGTGTGAGTGCAATTTGTCGACCCATTTAGCTGCTTATATTAGCCCACCCTTGCGGGTCAACTCTAGTTACATGTCCTTCCCATTACCAGTTCAGCTTTGCATACATCTTCCCCACATCTATCACCCCAGTCATGGAATCTCTATTAACCAATATTTTTTTTGGTTAGCAGTTAATACATTGGTTGGAAAATTTAATTCTCCGTACGAATCCCTGCTTCCACATACCAGACGGTGCATACAACTTAGTTTACGCATTTTTGCACAACTTGCGAAATGGATGCGTTATTAAAAAACTTGCCAGTTTTAAAAAAGCAATTAACATACACCTGAAGCTGGTAATGTCGGCCGCATAATTTTCTAATGTCGAAAATTTTCGAAAAATAATTTAGATTAATTTTCTCTTATAGTCAAAATCAAAAATTATTTATGAAAAGCTTTATTTATTAAAAACTTCCTTTCAAGTAATAATGAGTTTTCAGCTTCGTAATATTGTAATTATACTAGAGTCTAGCTGGATCCTCGACTTTGTCCGCGTAATATTAGGTAAAAAAAAATAGATTCAATTTTACCGTGATGATATATAATAGCCTATAGCCTTTCTCGATAAGTGGTTTATCTAAAAATGAAATATTTTTTCAAATTGAACCAGTAGTTCCTGAGATTAGCGCGTGCAAGCAAACTTACAAACTTTTCAGCCTTATATTATAGTACAGAGTATAGATTTAAATGATAGATACGATAATGTAGAGCTGTAGCACCAATCTGTACTCTCGATTTAATTATCACCAGATTTTTGCGTGTTTTACTTATTATAAAAATTATTTAATGGCGTATACTCGTTAGAAACTATTAAGATAAAATTTGTTATAAATAGCCTATGTCTAATAAATACGAAATTTAGAACTCTTCTAAGTTAAAGTTGCGAGTGAAAAGGGGTTTTTACCTACCGACGCCCATGGACAACTGCTACACGGGGGGGCTCGCAGATGCGTTGCCGGCCTTTGAGAAATGAGTATGCTCTTTTCTTGAAGGTCCCTAAGTCGTATCCGTTTTTCATTATTTAATGAAAAAAAAATATAAAGATTCATTGACTGGCCCTGGATTCCTGGGTTAAAGTCTAACGGCACTCCACTAAATTAATACAAAAATGAAAAAAAATATTTTTATTGCAGTAAATTTTCGAACATCACCTGAGCACTGTCAGACGTAATTAAAAACCTTTTAAATGTGCCCCGTGTATGATAAACGAGTATGAATTAATGCACCGAGCCTGCACATGAAATTCATTTGTTATTTTCATAAAAATCAATCATTTGTATGACAATATTAATAAAATTTATATTCTGTATATGTGGCACTCATAATATTTAAAGGCCTTATACCTGAAAGCTTTCCCCTCACATAGGTAATTAAAAAAAAATCGATTATTCAGAGTTAGAAAAAAAAATACTGACATTTATAAAACTCTGCCTGCTATTTTTTTCTGCGTAAAATAAGGTAAATAAATATATATTCAATTTTAGCGTGACGATATAATATAGCCTATAGCCTTCCTCGATAAATGAGCTATCTAGCAATCAAAGAATTTTTCAAATTGGATCAGTAGTTCCTAAGATAAGAGCGTTCAAGCAAACACACAAACCCTTCAGCTTTATATATTAGTACAGATAGGGCATATAGACCAATTGTATAAAATTTAGTAGAATCTGATCGGACTGACTGACAGAGAACGGAGTACAGGAAAATCTAATAGAGACGCCAAACAGATAATCCTCAAATATACTAATTTCGTCAAGAACAGTCCAACTGTGTAAGAGTTCAGTGACGTATACAAGTATGGTGGACCAAGAAATTGGTTTGGCACGCTAAGGTCGAATGTCGTTTGCACTTCAATTAGTTAAATGGCTTATTTTTGCTTGTTATGCATTACGTTAATTTCTAACTCTAACCTCCTAAATACAAAATGGTAAAGCACTTTCTTGGTTGACTATACATAAGAGTTATGCATTTCCTATGTATGACTATTACTTGTTTGTCTTTTAGTACATTCATGCCCTAGTAATAGAATATAGTTATCAAATAACAAATCTATCTTATTTTAAACTATTTTCTTGTGCAAGCGAGTATAAATCTTATAATTGCTTGAAATCTCCTACTTGACTCTCAACTTTGCAAGTAGCTTATTTAATAAAACAGTAGAACAATAAATTTCTATAATGGGACTTATATACGAGGACGTGGATTTGAATTTAACATATTTGATCGCTAACATATTCTTCCTTAAGTATACTTCCGAGTTTTGGTTAAAGAGACAAGCGAAAGCGACTTAACTTCTATCAAGTAAAGTGGCCAAGACAAGCTTTTATACCGGAGCCAATTATAGCTCAAAGTGTTGGACATTTTAAACCTTGAAGTCTACAAAGTGTTACAAAAGTTTGTGAAGTTACACAAAGTCCCCGGCTACACTACATGATCATTGAAGTGATCATTAAAATGAAGCTATGTCTGGCTCCAGCATTATGAGACTTGCCGTATTTGATACACGATAAAGGAATATGTTAAAGAACGCTCTAATCTCAGGAACTACTGGTCCGATTTAAAAAAAAACTTTCAGTGTTAGATAGCTCATTTATCGAGAAATTCTATAGGCAATATATCAACACGCTTAAAGTTTTCACCTAATTTTACGCGAACAAGATGTTTGGATTAAACTTCACCCTACAGATTTCAGTCCATCTACCGATGGGCTATTGGGGTTTCTTTATAAGATTTCCATAATACACGCATCTCTCGAGGCGGGAATCGAACCCACGCCTCCCGGAACGGAACGCGGGGTCACTGCCCACCAACCAGCCTATTTAGAATATTTAATATTTATAGGGTTATAGATGCTTCATCATTTAAACCTTCTGGAAGATATTTACGAAAATCCAAAGTCAAAGTCCAAGATAAAGGTTTAAGCGTTAATTGTACATACAATCTTGTTTTCTATTATTCCCTCACCGACAAAATTGCAGGCCTTTAAAACTTGTGTATACTCTTTTTGAGTATAAATCCGAAAGTAAGTATATATTATTTTCGTAGTATGTGGTTATAGCATGCTTGAGGTGATGATATCATATCATAGAATACCTACAATTAGTATTAGTAGTAGTTAGTACTTAACTTATAATTCTGTTAAGTAGATTGTCCATGTGTAATTCAGTGCTAACTCTTGTGCCTTGTACCAAATAAGGCACGGCTCGACGACTGCCTTAAGATAACAACTCCGCGACAAGTACCGCAAGTGGCGCGAGCTGGTGCTGCGAAGGCCTGCTCAAGTTTGTTCGTCTCTTCAACAGTCGTTACCGAACTCTTAACAATCTAAAATTGTATTTTTCAAATGCTTATAGAATCAATATTCTCGAAACTAACAAAAGGAGAGCGGTGAAAATTGTCACCATAATGCCCTTCTTTTAAGTAACTTTGTCATTCAAAGTCCAATTTTATGTTGCAGTTTTCGGAAACGAATATAGGTAGAGCTATATGGAGCCTGTAAAAACTATCACAAAACTTTAATGTTTTATTCAGCGCAATTCGGTGTACCACCCAACTAACAACAACCCATTCAAACAAAGCTACTCTTAGCTAGGTTTCCATAACTCCTTCGGAAGAGGTGAGAGGATCAGCAACTCGTAAGTGAATACCATGGCTTATTAATTTTATTAAGACTACAGTGTTACATATAAAAACATTCTTTGTAGAACAAAAACACGCGAAAGAGTACTGTTTTAACAAAGAGGGATTTAAAGTGGATTTTTAGAAGTTACTAAAGAAAGTATACTAAAATAAGTTCTCAAACAAGACAGGCAATTAAGTAAAATATATATTATTCTACTAATATTAAGGAGTGGAAGACTCTTTGAAACCTTATGTCATGCCTGAACATAATTGTTGGGGAAATAACATGAACAGAGATAAACCGACGCAGCCGCTATAAAGATACTCCTAAAGCGCCGTTCAATATTTATTAAGTCTGAGCATACTTTTGTGAATAAAGGGAAAAATTATTCTCAATTATCTGATATTTTCGGCTTCGGTCAGCCTTTTATGCTTCTAAATGAACTTACTTACGTACTTGTTAGAGCGGTGAAAAGACCTTACATCAGATTTAAAAATAATAAAAATACTACATGAATGCAGTTTAGTCACCTAGTCTACCTTTGACATCCGTAGGTCACTAACGAGAGGTGTACAAAGAACGTCCACATACTCTTTCGAATCCAATGGAATTCCGTCTCTCTGTACATAGGGGCTATTTTACAGACAAAAACTAGAATAGATCCGTTCACTAAAGCTCTAGATTTCTTTTGTGACTATACTAATATTGAGTATATTTCGAAGTATGGTTAAAAATTTTAGATACATTCAAGTTCATCTACTTTCTTCGATTAGTACTCTTAAATGTTTTAAGTAAGGGATATATATTTCCATTTTTTAACAGTTTCAGTAGTGTCTTTAGAGAAGACCGAAAAGTCCCTCGAAAAGACTGAAAGCTCGGACTCGTCCGAGTCCCTCTCTAGAAGTAACAGTATGATAAACGGAGCCCCGGTGCAGGTTCCGAAGCCCCTTCCCAGGTCCTCTATATCGGAGGCGGGCTCCTCCGACGACCACTCGGAAGCGCCGAAACCCAAGCCCAGGACCACGGCGATACCCATTTCTGGTTACAAGGTAATGTTAGGGTACACCCTTTTTAGGGTTCCGTAGTCCCGCAAGGAACCCTTATTTAGAATTGGCACGCCAACATTTAATTAGTTAACAGTGTGGTGTGCGACTGCATCTCATTTTTAGAGTTGTCCTATAAGGAACGCTTATAGCTTTGGTCTATCTGTCCGTCTGTCCGCCCGCGAGGTGGTCACCCGCATACTAGGATATCCACAATATTAGATGTAGAGACATGAAATTTTCCATGCTTATAGTACATGCTTAAAACTTGTTAGGAAAATTTAAATTTTCCTCAAAAGTTTTAAAATTTAAATTATTATTTTAAAATTTAAATTATTATTTTAAAATTTAAATTATTATT